>VWZW01004022.1:0-71100 GCA_013397115.1 Edolisoma coerulescens
CGCCCCGGCCCGGCCGCCAGAGGGCAGCCGAGGCCGCCGTGAGGGCGCCGCAGCGGCGCCGCCTTCGGAGGCGGGGCCTGGCGGGGACCGGCCTGAGCGGGGACGGGAGGGCTCTCTGGAACGATTTCCAGCAATGCCGCTTCTGAAAACCTATCTCAGTGCCATGAACCTACCCTTGGCCAAGCAACGGCCGTGCCCTGGGACAGCCCTCTGTAGTTACCGGTACTCCGGATTCCAAGGAATGCAGTGCGTGTTCGCTGAAAGGGGATGTTGCTCACAGTGCTTGGCTGTGGGCAGACACCACTCAGGGGTGTGTATCTTTTTGTGGAGTAACCATTAAAAGAGACTTTAACACTTTGTGGATTGTGTAAGCTAGACATGCCCAGAGTGAGCTAGGAACCTTACCTGCATCCATACTTCATTTGGAAGTGTCCCAATTAGAGAGCAATTAGAGCAAGACAGCCAAAATTAACTCTGGCATTTGTATTATGAGCAATCATGTAGCTTTCTAATTAAGACACCAGTGAAACTTCTGAGAGAAACTGAGTAAAGAATAAATATTTGAGTCGTTCAGGTATTAGCCTGCGTCAACCAAAGAGTCTCCAAACTGCACAGAAATGTCAGGAGCTCCTGACTATTGAAATCAGAAATCCCAGGCCCCAGGCCAGTCCATGTTCTCTTGAGATGAAAGGTACCGAATAAGCATTATATAGCTTACATGACAAGTCAAATAGAATGCAGATTATCCTGTGACTCTTAAGAATTCAGACCATAACAAACCTAGGAAACATAATTTTAGAGTACTGGCCTTATGTTAATGCGTTCAAGTGCCCATATGCTTGTGAGAACATGTACTAGAAGGAAAATGCTAAAGCACACTTCATTAGTTTATACTCTGTACCTCCTCCTGCTGCCTCACAGTGCCCATTCTTCATTGCTTTTCTAAGCTGTACACTTGTATGAGAAAAAAAAGATGACCAAAAAGATATTTGAGGTTTAATTTCCCCTTATTGAACAGAATGCTAATGGGACTTATTTAGAATCTGATTTGAGAGATGTGATTATGCAGCCAATAAATTAAAATGGCAGCTACTTTCAAAGGAGATTGCTGCTGGGAAATGGAGAATTGCCAGATGAGGTATGTGAAAGATCAACTGGCCTTTTAACTTTCCACAGTTTACAAAGGAGTGACAGGGCCATGCCCTTAAGAAGCCCTTAAACCACAGCAAACATGAAATCAGCCAGTCTTCAAGATATCCCGTGCCTGTAAGAATAAGAGTTCAACTGTGTAGGATCCAAACTGCTGTTTGCATTATGGGACATAAGGTGAATCATGTTGAATTTAGTACTTTGACTATTTCTTTGCTTTTTCTGGCCTGTACAAATACTCATTCTCTCACATTTACTCAAATACAGCCAATGAGATCTTGCTAAAATTTTCCAGAAAAAAAAATTATCTTCAAATAGAAACTTGCTGTGAAAAACTTGAACCAAAAGACTAAATCATAGTTACTAAAGCTTGAAAAAAATTATTTATTAGGTTTATTAAGATTACACAATAATAGGGTACAAAGGAGAGTTACTGTGGAAAACTCTTTATTCCACTAATTATGAAAAAAACTTCAAGAAGTTTCAAGTAACTGCAGTAATAATTTCACTTAAGCTGATTTTAAGCATGTTTTGTATTGTTATATGGAAGTCAATATAAAAAGTGTAAGTCCATAATGAGCACATAAATTCTGCCTCAAGCAATAGTTTAAATTCATGTATCACATGGAAGTCTTAGGAGCAAGATCGCGACTGACAGAACTGTGATCCGTGTTTAGAATACAGCAGTGCCACATTCAGTGTGGTTAGGGTTGTAGGAACCAAAATGTGTTATCAGTTGCACACACACAACACCTACGGACTTCAAAGGAGTAATCAGCCTGTAGTGGAATAAAGACAGAGAAACCTGCATGTAAGTTCTTTCAGGATTTGTATGCTGTGAGGGCAGCAAAAGATGTGATGATGTACATACTTTAAACCAATGCATGTATTAATAAAACTGCCCTGTAAAGCAACATATTGATTCTCTTCTTCAATGCTAATCGATAAACCCAGCATACAATAACCTAGCAAGAGAATTTCAGAACAAGTAAGGACTCCCTTTCCTTCCTGCATTATTCTGTGTTCTGTCTTTTTCTTGCTCCTGTGCTCCACACTAATTCAGGATAACTCCCCAGTTAGTCCACAGGAAAGTCCATGGAAATAAATAAACAAGCCCTAACTTAGTCACAAGAGTATTGTAAAGATTAATTAGCTGATGAAGTATAGTTCTTTGAAGATGCAATGCTTTAATGCATTTAATAAATGTTAATTTATTATTGTTTAGATTTATGGACACATCAGCATACTGTGTTAAAACAAAATTTTGTATGCAGAACCCAGGCCAACATAAGGAATTTCAAGTTGATAAATATCAGGGAAGTACTTTGCAGTTGCCTAAGATACAAGGCAGGCTGAGACTCAGACTGTGCTGCGTCCTTTTTCAGTGCAGTATTTGGGAGACAGTAGAACTTGGTGCCACACTAGACCCACACAGCCTGCTCCTTATTCTGGGAGTACAGAAGTACATCAGTGCGTCTTAACAGACCCAAATCAAATTGATCAGCAGGGGCTGAATCAGATGTGGTGAAGAGGGTCTGGCTTTGTGCCCAGTCATAGGAATAGGATGCATGAAGTGCTAGGCTGGCTCTCCACATACCCACAAGAGCCTGACAGGTTATTTCAGCTCCTCACTGCCTGAAAGCAGTTGTGCTGCCTCTGGGCCTGACCCTATAAGTGCTCATTTATAACACAAAGCATGCACTTGGAAACTCCAGTGTGCCTTATCCACACTGCATTGTCAGCTCAAATGTCTCGCTTTCTCTGGAACATACTTATCATGGCTAATGGAATTAATTATTAGATTGTAATTATTCACTCATTCTTTCACCCAAAGTACAAAAGCAGATGAAAGTTCTTATTGTCTATATGTCTAGTTTCTTACTCCTTTTTCCTTCCCTGCCAGCTTTGCTGTGTTTCAACTATCATAGATTTTCATCAAAGGCTGAAAGAAAAGGTGGTTTTGCTTAGCTGCAGAGCCAGATGAGCGTATTTTGACTGTTCAGGCCAAGTTTTATCTTCACAACTTGGTGTCAGCTCTCTCTGCTAGATACAGATGGATATACTGGGCAGGAAGAGCACTACTTCATGGTCTGCCCCTAAACTTACTACAGATGTTATTGAAACCATTAGACTATTATTATTTATTATTATGAAGTACCTAGTTTTCATAATTTTACTATGTGGAGTCTGAGGGAAAGCCTGTGAATTTCTAGGAGCAAGATATTCAATTAAATAACCTCATGGTTTCTATGTCCTCACAGATGATACCTCAGCAAGAAAAGTTGTAATGTGTATAAGGTGATCCTCTTTAGGACCCTTAATTTCATAATATCGATCATTTCAGACTAAATTCAAATATATATTATTTTCAACATTGCTTGATCACTATAGGAAATTTACTTTTCCTGGTCTGTTCCCCATTTCTGCTAGGAATCAGTTCCAGAAATCAAATGTATCTTTTTTTTTTTCTCAGTTGTGTTTTGTATTTATGCATAGACACTTAAAAAACAAAGTTCTGATGTAACATCGAGACTCTGATGCAGTGTTGAGATTCTTCTATTTATTTCTATATGTGTATTATTCATGAGATGTGGGGCATAAAATCATTTGACTGCACTCTCTCAGAGCTCTTTCGTGATAATTCATGAAGCAACTTCTCAGTAGTAGACACTTTTATTTATGTGAGTACCACACCTCCCCTTAGAATTTGAGGTTTTCAAAAGGAACATGGTACTTAGATTCCAGGCAAATAAAATTCCTGTCGTGTGGGTCAAAGGTGAATTCAATAGCCTGCCTTCTCTAGCTTCCAATACCTTAGCTATCACAGTGGTTCCTTGTTTGCAAAATTGAGACCTGTAAAACATTACACATATCACAAAATAAGCACTCCTAAAAAGCTTTGTGAATTAGTCCTATATAATTGGGACATGTAATTTAGTTAGACTTTATAAGAAATAATGACTTGATCTGCAGTGAATAAAAACCCAAGTCTTTTAATTATTTTCTGCAAATTCTTTCAGTCAAGAAGACACTACTATGAGTGCAATTCAGATCAAATTCACAAATTATTCTAGTGCAAGCAATAATTTCGGAAATACATGCAATGAAAGTCCAGGACATTCAATAAGTCTGAGACTGTCCCTTTTGCATAGGTGTTCTTCACTACTCTAAGAACAGGACTGTAGCTGGCATCACAGAAGTACTATAATGAAAGAGTTCAGAGCTTTATATTTACTTGTACGATGTGATATGGTCTGCTATAAGTACAGATCATACGTGGCACGCATTTGCATTTGACAACACATTTACATAGTAATTCATTGTGCAGCTTCATATACATTCAATGCAGCTATTCTATTCATCACAATACAGTAAACAAGTTAATTCTTTCTGCAACATTTGGTTCAAAGGACTCCAGATTTAATTTTTCTAAGAGCCTGCTGGAGGCACCAACACATGCCCATAAAAATCAAATTATGAAATTATGCAAATGAAAAAAGAAAGACAAATTTAATAATTTATTTATATGGTATAAATTACACAGTATACCTCAGGTTATATGTGATGTTTATAGTCTTCTTTTCACAGCTTTGGAAATACACCTACAATGAATTTGCTTGCAGGCTTATACTCACAAATAATTCACACCAAGAATGACCTGAATAAAGCAGAGGCATCTCTAATAATCTATTCTGACTGAGAAAAAAAGGTGATCCAATTGCTAAGTGGGAAAAAAAACTGCCTTGACTGCAGGCTGCATCCTGGATGGTACAGACAGGTGGCATTTGTAGGTTTAAAACCAGAGTGTTCAGTTGTGTAACAGGAAACCCAGCAACAGCAGCCACATAGTTAAATAGCAATTGTGAGGTGCTACCTCGTGCGTGTAAAAACAACAGGAGAAGACCTGTACGGATTAAAAGTATGTTAATGACACCACAGGAGCATAAACCAAATAATTACCTCGTTTGAAGCATGGGTTTCTTTCACATAGACGTTATATTGGTTCTAGAGAAAAGTTACACAAATCTGAAAGCTTTAAGCAGAGACTGGAAAACATACAGCAATTTTTTACAGAAATGCTCTGTTTTCTTTTGTGTTCTCTGATTTTCCTGATGGAAGAAAGACTCCACATTTCAGATTCTCCCTTGCCCCCTGAGAGTAGCAATGTTCAGCTGCCTAACAGCAGCAAATTATCTTGAAGTGCCTATTTTTCTAATGCTTCTTACATAGTGGAGGGATGGAAAGGATAGACAAACAAAAGCTAAGAAAAAAAGCAAATGAGAGGCCAGCGCAAAAAGAGGGTAAGAGATTGCTGGGTGAGAAGTGCATTGACTTCAAATTTTTACAGGATCTGAATTTCTCGAGGACTGTGGACAAGAATCTTGTTGAGAAAATTCGATGCAGATAAAGAAATGAAATGAAGTTATCACCAGGAAAGTAACAGGAGACAAAGACCTCTTAGACACTAAGCAGAAGAAGCTGGGCTTCTAGGAGCAGCCAAGAAATGCAGCAAGGAAGTACCTCCTCATTGATGTAATGGCTCATCAACTGTCTGGTACTTGGAAGTGTTCCTGAAAAGAGAAAGAGGAGTGACAAAATATTGCACAATTGCCAGAAGTTTTTATTGTCCTCCCATAGCCACAACTTGCTTCTGACAAGGCAGGGTTTCATTATTGCATTTCATTATTCAATAATTTCATATTAACATTTTTTGACATTTTGATTTTTGTGCTCTTGTTCTACGTCTAGTCAATGTAACCTGTTACATTATTCAATTACTTTTATAGTTAGGGTTTTTTTCAAGTTCAAGTGGAATTCCCTGCACTTCAGTTTGTGCCTGTTGTCTCTTGTTCTGTCTGGATATGCCTGAGAGGGGTCTGGCTCCATCTTTAGCTCTAGCTTTTAAGTCCATCCTACTGGGTCCATCCTAACAGTGATACCTCTGTATTTTCCAGCACCATTGTGAAAATTCTTAATATTTGAAAAGTACCTTGATTCTACAGTGATGAGGGCAAAGAAAAGTTCATAAAGATATCATTAACCTTGTGTTCACAATTGTTTCTGAACAGACTATTAAATGAAACAAAACACATAAGCAACGTAGAGGAAAAAAAGATTCACTGGGGAAGTGTAGTCCTTTTGCTCAACTACACTGGAGAAGCATCCTCAAAAAAAAAAAAAAAAAAGGGAATCTTGTCGAAAATACCAAGTTTGCTGTGGATATTTTTAATCCTGTCATTTCTAGATTTTAGACTTTGCGATTTTTATAGTATTCAGATACACATCATATGTGACAAAAATCTTGGCCAGCTTTCCCTACTTCTTATGCATATTTCCTCTAGCAACATAATGGGTGCTTCAGAGGGCTGAGATGGAAGAGATTCTCTGGGGACAGTTCACTCCAGGATTCCCTGTGATCCTTTGACTTCCCTGCGGGATGGGGATGGGCTAGTTCTCAGTGCAGCCCAGCAATATTGCCCTCAGAAGACCTTCCTGGCATGCTTACAGCCCTCACTGGATATTCAGAAAATCCAACAGCCTTCATGTTGTCACAGTCCCCGGGGAAGATTATGTGACACAGCCCCATCATGAGGGCTAAAATTGGTCAATCTATGAGCCATCAATAAATGTTGTCACCCCTAGCTGTTTTTCAGAAGCACATGCATCCGTCCTTCTCCTTTTCCTCCTTAGCAGACCTCTGGAAAGAGGACTTCATAGAAGTACCTATGTTTGCTCTCCTTAGTAGTTTAGTCCCTCAAAATAGCAGCACTTTGTAAGCACACCTTTGCCAAAACAGTTTCTAAACAATGTATTTAAAAGGTTTGGGGAGTTTTGTTATGTTTATGCCTTTTACACAACCTAGTATGTTTTCTGGGGTGAAATCGATGTGGATCAGGGATACAAGTACTACAGGTCTTTCTGCATGGTTCCAGGAAAACTCAAAAGAAGCAAAGCACTGAGTCACTTATATTGTTGATCTTTTTCAGGTTTACTTACATAGAAAATTTTAGGTTTTCAGTTAAGGTTTTGGAGTTTTGAGTGTGTATAAGCACACATTGTCTCTGACTAACCAATCTCATTTCACTTTGGCAGAGAGACTGATTTATTCTAGGCTTTCTTCTCGCTGGAAGAGATGATGTTACAGGGTACTTCTATTGAGAGGATAGTACAAAAATCCACCAAAATTAATATTTGTGAGCAGTTAATATTTGCTAGCAGATAAACCAGGGAAATACGCAAATTGTACAAATTTCATTCTTTAGGCATTTTTAGTTTTGCCTTCAATAAGCCAAGGAATACTATGTCATCTTATTATAATCTTGCAAAACATTTAGATATTTGAAACTAACATAGTTCTGGGAAAGAAAACCATGAGGATAGCATGCCACTGTCCAATTTCAGCAATATACATACTGAAGTAAAAATATTTAAACAGATGTTATAAAAGACTCCATTTCTGTTGTACAGCATAGGCACATCTGCTGTACTTTAAATATTTCTTATCTGTGCCAAAGAAATACTATGAAGAGAATATGCCTTTTTTTGTGTTTTTCCTTTGAGTTTACCCTGTGTGAATGCAGAAAGAGCCTTTTCAATAGAAAAAAAGGCACTGATTGTGATCACAACATTTTGTCTTTGCCCTACAGCTGCCATTTGTGACTAGTATGGAAATCAAGTCCTGGCTTTTGTTTTCTGGCCTCTTTTAAAAACCTTGAATATTGCTAAAATAGTATTGGGCAGGAAGGAAAGGAGGGACAGCATTGTGCAAGACCAAACTAATGTAAAAGGGTTGTAGTGCTATACTCACTTCCTTCCAAATCATTTTCAGGCATTAGCTTATTGGTATTGTTCTTTACAAAGGAAATATTTGGTGTCACAGTATTATCACCAGTGATGAAGTGCACCTATGCTGATGTTTATGGTACAGCTTTGTTTTGGGGACATGCTTGAGTTTCAGTATTAAGTCCTCAAGCACATAAATTCCAGACTTAGACAGTAGTGGAGTGGCGGCTTTAGAGTAGTAACTTTAATTACTCATGAGGTAAGGCTCTTACATTTGCTCACTGGTGAGTCTGGAAGACTATATTTAGCAGCGATAGTTAGTAAGAAGCATCCACTACTGCTGACTGTGTACTTTACTAATGCAGTAGTCTCCAAATTACAGACCACTCCAATAGGCAGGCAGTCTTCCTTCCTTGAGCTGCGTCTGTTACAAACCCGTTACATATTCCCAGATGACACAGGTACCCAGTCTTATTTTGACCATGTAAGTTTATCCACAAGATACTATTTAAAGCTAACGGATGCATGGGGCACAGGAAGAAGAAAACCTTGAAAGCTTCTGTTTTATACAGATTCTTCTGGGAAGTAAGCATGCAGCAGCAGTCTGATGGGGGATCTGCAACAAGCTAGCAGCTCTGCCTCCATATGGTGCACAGAGCCCAAGAAAAAGCTCTCAGGGACACAGAAGTTTTGCCATCGAGTCAGTTTGGAGTAAGAGTGGAATATAGGTGTCACACCAATGAAAGTTACGCAGAAATGGCCCTGTAGATCCTGTCAACCCTAAACTTAGGACACAGAGACAACATTACTAATGACTATCCTGCATGGGGTTTTGGATAAAGTGGATTTAAATCTTCAATCCATCACCTTAAGGCTGCTGGGTACAAGGCATACAAACATTTGCTTTGTAGGTACAAAAACTGCCAGAATTTTGTTACTATTAACAAGCGTTCCAAGAGTATTAATGTGCTTGGTATAAATCATACTGTTGCGTGATGCTTTTGCACTTGCAAGTGCTAGAACGTGAAATCAGATTAACTAATATTATGCTCTAATGTCCTTTGCATGTTCAATTATTTCAAAAGCACAGTCTGTGAAAATTATGCTCATTTTCTGGCAGAAGAATATTTTATGCCATAGCAGACACATCAAATATAAGACACTCTACAAAAGGAAAAGTAATGGGTTTGTACTTCACTTGTCAGCATTTGTAGTACAAGAAGCTTATGAGATTTCTGTCTCTTCTGATAATACTTTCCTTCTGCTTCCTTTAAATTGTTACTGTGCCTTAATTTAGACTACTGCCTTATGGTCTTGGCATTTTTGTTTTTCTAATTCTAGTTTTAACCAAAATCACGGATCTCCTCATGGTGCAAAAGGTACGATTTGTATGTAAACTTAACAACAGCTTTTTAGATTTCTCATAAATTAAATAAAAAAGGAACTGGATGTGAATTAATTTGGATGTGTGACCAAGTGACCATATCAGCAATGTGACTCTTTGTAGAAAGATCATTATTATTATTCTCAATGTTTTTGCTATTTAATATTCCACTGCAAGAAACAGAACTGTTCTCTCTGTTTCTATCAGTGCAAAGCGAATACCTGCTACCTTCTTTAACATTGCCATAAAAATAGTTTTCAAAGTGCATTGCATTCATCAGTGTGCATGATCCATGCTTTAATTCTTCTCTCTGTGAATATAATTAAATTTAACTTTCCAGACAGTAGACAGGAATAAATACTTATAAGTGAACTGCACTGTATGTATCAAACTAGAAATTAAAAGACCATCTGACTGAGAAATGTGTTGAAAAGCTTAGGTTGAAAATTCCAGACATCCTCTTCAAAACAAAGTATCTAAAAATATCTTTATTCATTTATGAAACTGGGCTTGTTCAATTCCTGATAAAACAGAAAATCTTCTTAGACTGGCAAAGTTAGATAAATCTAAATCAGACTTTGTTTGAAAACAGATCCAACTATCAGCTCACAGGCTGCTGGACAAGAGCCTGTGGGAGGTAAGTGGGCCTTTGGCTGTCATCAGTAATGTTCCGACTAAATTGTCATTAAAAAACCCCAAACAAACAAACAAGAAAAAAAGCACCAACCCTCTTTCCTGCCTCCAAAAGCAGGATTAGAAAGTCTTTCAGTACAAGGCTACATTTTTGCAAATAATATGGAAACAAGAAAAAAATCTGGCAAAATATAGATGGAGGAAATAAATGTCTGTGGCAATGTATGGGGCAATGGAAGTATATTCCTAGATTATTCTAAACCAAATGCTCTTACTTTACTTATCATTCCAGCTGTTGTCAAAGAGGATATACAAATTATTTTTAAAAGCAGGCAGAGAGTAATTAACATTTTGTGTTCATTTCTGAAGATATTTGCAGCATTAGGTAATTTGAGAATTCCTTCAACTTCAGTGGTATAGAGATAGTCAATTGTGTATATACTGAAGTCTTTACGTGATCAGGGTGTTATTCCTATTTTTTTTTTTAATTTCTTTTCAAGATTTTGTTGTTGTATCGCTATAAAGGTGATGTTTTAAAAAGTAACAATAAGGAGTCTCTGACATTATTGTCCACTTTATTTGGGCCAAATATGAAAGGTACTACAGACAGTAAATCTACTTATCAGTGATTTGTAAGCATTGTAGTTATTTCATTTAATAAATAAATAAATAATCTCTCACTGTAGAAAAAGAGCGATCTCTTAACAATAGCCAAAGGCACCCATCCTGTGAAGATGGGTCACAATGATTAGAGTTTCCCTGGTGGTAGATTCAAAGAAGTCAATGAGATGCACAAAGTTGACAGCTATCAGATTAGGAAATTACAAAATAATTGAACCGAACTTCAACTGCAGAATCATAATTAATTGTTAGTAGTATTTCCTATGCAACTTACTAGTCCTTTAGTGTTTTTTCTTTTTAAAACTAGTTATTCAGGATGTGAAAGAATCATCATATTGATATTTCAGGGGGAAAATGTCAGTGAGATTTCAGTCATGCTCTAGTGTGGGTATAAACACATGGCTTCAGGAGTACTGACACTTACTTGGAATGAGTCAGTTTGTTTAGGGAGGAATCAGTGGTAGTTTTCATTGATGTTTTTTTAATATATCTGTCATAAGGATTCCTTGCAACAAATACCAGCATAGGGATCATAACCAATTTTGCTGTGAAAGATTCTATCAGGCACTGATTAATATGCTGAATATGCTGTAAGCCATAGTACTTGTTCATTCTTCTTCTCTGGTTTTATGAGATTCTGTAGTTGAAGTTTCTGAGCTTTCCCTGGATAAAGTCATGTGTAAAAAATAAAAAAGGAAAATATTGAATTTATCATGGCTAAAACAGAACACAATTTTACCATGAAAAACTTCATGAAAGATGATTCATGCTCCAAGAAAGTTAGAGAATGTTGTTATAATTGTGTGTCTCAGACACAAGTTCACCAACTGTATATATTTAAGTAGTTCTCACTGTTTCCATTTGCAGATAAAAAATGTGATCATATGATCCTTTCAAGATAAGCTACCACTAATTTTAAACACTCTGATTAGTCTCTTTTTACTTTTTGAAATAGTATCTCACAGGATTTTACTGTATTGAATGCAGCTCCTTGAGTTGTGAAATTCTTCCTGAGAACTATCAAATTCCAAAGATATTTTAGTCCTAACAACATGCATATGTGATACGTCATTCCACCACTTATGTTATTGCATTTTTGCCTGTGTGTTGTAAATAGATCCATTGGCTTCTTTTACATTTTGTGTTCTTGCAGCAATCTGAACTGTGAAGTTGCATCAGCTCACAGTACAACCAAGTCTTTTGTTACTTTTGGCTCCTAACTGCATTTAAATCCAACACATCATTTAAGCTTCAAATCTGAGGGTTGTCTTTAATTATTAAGATTAATTCTTCCCAGGAAAGTTAAGAATAGACTTTTTTTTCAATTTTTTTCATGAACATTTTGCAGCTTAAAATGAGCAAGACAGGAGTCATTGCCAGTCCTTACCTCCAAATATGTCCAGTAAGAAATGGAGGCGTTCTTACCATTTGAAGTTTCAGAGCAGATGGAGTTTGGCTATTCTGAGTCAGGGTCACAGGGTTGCATATTTCCCTCCGCTCAAGCCTTGTAACACTGATAAGCATTAGTCAGATACCAGGCTTCCGCATGTTGCCCTTAGCAGTGTGGCTGAAAGGAAAAGTAGCTTTTTTGGTAAACTGGGAGAGTGAGCAGAGATTTGAAATTGGCATAAAGTCAGCATCAGTCTCCTGAGGCCATTTGTTCAGTCTGGCTTCTGCCAACTAGTCTAGCAAATTGTTCATGTTTGCTCTTGAACTTTGTTCTGCATATGTCAGGGTAGGCAATTAACAGCTGAAGAAATGGACCAACCAATGAAAACTTTTTGTAAATTAGTTGAGCGTGACTGTGCTGTTCAATGTAGAACTTTGCAGCTTGGCAATGCTATCCATTGCTCGCATTTGAGGAGGTGTATTGGGCATCCACTTAACAGTATATAAGACTACATGTGAACCCTCGTTTGTAGCTGTCAGGAGCAGAAACTAAAATATTTTCAGTGAACACCATTGCCAACCAAACAGAAACGGTAACTAAGCAACGCAGAAACACCACTTAGGTTGTTCATGACTCGGAAGCACAATTTACCAAATGTCTTCCTCCCCCTCATCCCCCAGCTAAAACATCTGTATTTACTTGGAAGCTTTATTTCACTAATCTGCAACATGTTATACATCAAAATTTAAAAAGCCAATATGAAACTGAATCATCATCACCACAAAAATCAGTGGAACAGTTTGATAATGCTGAATCCAGGAACAACCTTTCAAAAAACATCAAATAGTTCCACATGATTATAAAGAGAACAAGATAAGGAATGAATTAAAGAAACGTTTTTCAATTACCTTTTTTTTTTTAAACTGAAAGCGGCTTCTTACTTAAGAGCACCCTATCACAGGCAATGGCAGTGCTACTGTCCCAGTAATACAGCCTCAGGTGTCTCTGCCTGATGCCGTAAACCATCACTCGAATCAGGTCAAAAAAACTTCTTTCCAATATAGTAGCATTGGCACTGTGAAGTTCTGTGGTCATGTACTGTTACTTTAAGGCAGTATGTTATGCAAAATGTTTGTCCTGCTGTTTCTCCGTCCCTGATGATCCTGTTCCTTCTCCCCTTGCTCTGGGTTTCACTGGATGAAGGAAGGTAGCAGAGCTACTGTTCAAATCTGTCCTGAGCTAGAAATTTTAGTAGAATATTCAGGATTATACAGGACACAACTTTTCTCAGAGGCAGGATGGTATTTTTCCTGGTTTATACCAATGAGCTGTATAGGCATTTACTGAGAAGAAAAATTTTCTATACCTCTCCACTATAAAGAGATCTGGACAGTTGATAATACACATTCCATGAGAATGCCATGCTAATTATCCCATGAGTCATTCCACATGAATTTATAAGTTTCTACAATCTGCACCAATATTTCAGCTTCTGTCTCCAGACAACTAAGCAAACAGATATTTTTAATTTATATTTTTAAAAACTAGGGGTTTTTTTAAAAATCAGAAACTGTGATAAAAATTGTTATAAAAATCCAAACTCCACAACTGCTCCAAGAAGTAACTGTAACAGCAAATGAAGGATTGACTTGAACTTTTTTTTTAAAACAAAAAAAGCTGTGAAAAATACTTTTCATGCTACTAATCACCAGTGGCTTTAAGGAGTATTGTTAAGTTCACAACTCCACTGAAAAAGACGGGGGCTGCAGCTGAAATGTACTCCTGAGTTCAGAATTTTAAGCAGAAATTAAGTCATTAACTTTGTGAATTACTGCCTTGGAAGCTGTGAAAAGTTCAAGGTAAAAAACTTCATAATGCCAATATTATGGGAATTCTGCAAGGTCGTACCTGTTACGTGTATTTCGTAATAGCACTTTAAATCTAAAAAGACCAGGAGATCCTTAAAACTACAAAAGAAGTGTGTTTTGCTTTCCACTGATGTCACATCAAATTAGCTCTAATGTGGAAAAATACATATATTCACTTATGAAAATGTGCAATGTACAGTCACTGCTTAATTGTTGAGGGACTCTGGTAGACATTTTTCATCTTTTAAAAATGGAAACATGAGATTTTCAATTGAAAAATAAATATGCCTGCACACATGGCTATATTACACCATCTTAGTAAAATATTCTGGGCACTTTGAAAGCAAAGACAATGTCTCTGCCTTCAGCACCTTAATATGTAGGAAGAACACTGTATCTCTTTTCTCAGATCGTCAAGGTACAGAATGATAGATACATTCAAAAAATGTTCAAGTAAATCCTTCATTTGCTGTTGTAGTTACTTCTTGGAGCAGTTGTGGAGCTTGGATTTCTATAACAATTTTTACCACAGTTTCAGATTTAAAAAAAAACCAAACTAGTTTTGAAAAATATAAATTAAAAATATCTCAGTATCTTTTAGCCATCTCAAGAACTTGGTTTATGTTTTCATATTTTGACTCAGACATTAAAAAGTCATCATCTTGAGTTTCACTAAAAGGAAATAAATTTTTTATTTTTAAAAAATTCCATTTTAGCCAACCGTAGTAACTGTTTTAAACACTTCTTTAAGAGTCTGAACAACAGAATGAGATACCTGAGCTATCTGGGGTCCTGTGAGCAATCTCACAGCTTAAGTGCTGACCCACATGTATTTTGATTAGTTTACTGAGATCCCCAGTTGTACCCAGCTATTCTGTTTTCTGTTGGAGAATGCATGTTCCTCAGGCATAGTAATTAACCTTACACAGGCCCTGCCCTTGTTATGTATTAATCACATTTGTATGGACTACACATATCACATCGCATCACTCTGAGATTTCCCACTTACAGGGTTTCTTTTGTATTTGGTAGAGGACAACTCCTTTCTGTGCCCTTTTTATTCTTGTCATTGTACCTGTGTAAGACAGGTGCTTGACGTGAAGGGTTCTAAAGAGAAAATATCTACCTTTATGAGCTAACATCCCCCTAAATGTTGTTATTATAGACAAAAAGAGCTTCAACAAAAGCAAACAAAATAGGCTGCTTCTTGGCTGAGCTTGTTAAGAGACTTGCCAAAAAGACAAGGAACTCTCAGAATTGTAAACAGCGCAAATGAGAAATAAAAGAATTATAAGCCTAGTGTTCTCCTCAGCCTGTCATCCTCCTCTTTGATTGCAGTCCAGCAGCTTTTTGGAAGCTTGTTTTCAGGCCAATAAAACTTCTCTTTCTCCTCTGTCAACCAAGAGCCACATTTAGGTTAGAAATAATCCCACGAGCCAAAATGTTCTTTGTGTGCGTGCAACCTGTACCCATGTCATTTGACAAACTTGAGAAAAGTGAGTATCACTCTTACTAGGCTTGAAAACAGAAAAAACATGTTAGGTCTGGCAGATTTCCTGGTACAGCCCAGAAAATGATATCCCAAGCCCATTTGAAAGAGAGCAAGGCAGATGCAGGAAAATATTTTTCAGATTTTGTTGTCTGTCAGACCAATCAATAATGAGTTTCAGAAGTTCCTACTTCTTTTCAAAAATCTAATTTTTAAAGTGAAATATCGTCTAGATGTTAAGCAGATTTTTTTTTGTTTCATTCTGGCATTCTCACCATGTGAGATCTGAAAACACATTTACAGCTTGCATATACCTGGCAAGTATAGAATGCAAAATTTCACATGATCTGAATCCACATCATCTGGATTTGAGGCCTGTTTGGACCACTTAATGCTACTTTTTGACCCTCAAGCTAAGGGATTTGTGTTCATGGAAGGTGGAGCTCTGGAGAGAAACACTGCGTGGGTCTCCCCCTGCTGAGCTGCATGAGGATGTAGTTACAATGCACAGCTTGAGATCATGTCCAGTACCCCAGTAATGACAGCTATTTATTACCATACAAATCTCAGAGAGTCCAAATCTGAATGGACAAAGGCAGTTCTTCACTGGATTTAACCTAAGTTCTTGAAGGATCCTTTAAAATAAACAGCAAATAAAGTATGATTTTTGTTCTCAGAGGAAATGACAAAATAAAAATGCCTCAATAGACTACATACATATTTAAACACATTTATACTTCTTTGCAAATATGTGATTGGAGTAATCCCTGAGTTACAGCACCAGAACAAACCCCACTACATTTATAACAGCCCGCTCAAAGCTGTAGAGAACTCACTTGATCCCAGTTAGCCATAAAGAAGATATTTCTCTCATGTGTCATGAGTTTCCTTCATTCAGGGTATTTCCCATGTCCCCGGCCCTCTAGCCTGTTCCCATATCCTAGATTTCAAATACTGTTGCTACAGACTTCCAGTTTGAATCAGTCACTTCACCCATTTTCTCTCTTTCAGGCTGTTGGGGCACCTATGTTCCTGTGAGCATGGCTGAACCATTACATCATCTGGGACTTTGTGACCTTGCAAAGTGGGTAAGTGTCCTGAAACTGCCCCTGCCCATCCATTTGTCTTCCAGCACAACTCTGAAATCCTGTGCATTAGACTAGTTTGCTTATCAGAACAATATTCAGCCCTGAGTGCACTTAGAATTGATCATGTGAAAGATGCTGTTAAACAGTTTTAGGGGTTTTCTCATGCATTACTGTTCTTGGAAATGCCTTTAGAGAAGGAGGATAGTGGTTGTGTGTGTCATAAGGCTTTGGAAATCTTTTGTTTTTCATCTCAGTCCACTGGCCAAAAAGAAATGAGTCACTGTGTTGTAAGTCTCATGTCTCCCGTTGCTTTGTTTAGGTTTGCACCTACTTTTTCCTGAACAGAAAAAAAAAAACAACAATTAATCACACAAACATGTTTGGTACACATGGTACACAGATGATACAATGAGATATTAAAACACTGTTCTCAGTTTGCTGTCTTTCACTACCTAAAGTGCTGTGTGCTGGGACTAATTCTTGGAAAGACTCTTCCCTTGCTGAGAAAGTGGTCAGCCCCGGGAAGGGAGAAGAAGGTTCTGAGCAGCACAGGGCTTCCTAAATTGCACTGATAGCATTAAAAATACTAATTTGCACTTTCTAAAGAGTAAATTTAGTTTGGGAACACAAAGGAAGTTTTGTAATTGACATCAGATAAAAATCTGATAAGAGACAGTATCCATAGAAGGACTCTCTAAGTCTTGTGTCCTTTCCTTGTATATTCAGCAGTTTAGGGTAAGAGAAGAATATTATTTGAAGTGTGTTTCTGTATTGTTTTCCAAAAGAAATTTAGGACTGCAACAAGGCCTCTTCATTTCTTTTGGGCAGGGTGTCAAGATGAAAAGCAAAAGGTAAAGTTCCAGGAGCTTACTGCCAACACCATGCTTTCATAAATATAAATCATAATTATGACAGGTACTCCATAATAAGCACCTTTCCATGCTTATGTTCATTAAATGACTATATGAACCAGACACTGTTGAGAAAGGGCAATCCTTGATGTGTTCATCACTGTAAGTAGTATAGTACATGACAGAATTTAATTGATTTTGGGGTTGAAAATAACCAGAAAAATATTAAAGTACATTTGTTTTTACTTTTTTGCTGAGATTAACCAAACAGTGAAGCAGTTAAAAGGCTGTGATCAGAGCAGAATGACAGTCAGTGACTCTTGTTACTCAGACGGGTGTTTTGTGTATAACACTTCTAAAATCTGTGCTGAAGCTTTTAGTCAATGCTATTCATGCTCCAAAGCAGCACTATTCTCTCCCACACTCTCTCATGATTGCCTTGCCACCACTGTCTTACAGTGCTCCCCTCCTACGGAGTATCTGGTCAGTGGTAGCAGCAGCTGCAGGAACAGCACGTTCAGCATGGCAGACTGAAATTCTTGTTCCAGGAATGTCTCCTGGGGGGTTGAGCAATTCAGTCAGATTCATAGTTAAAAGCCTTTCACTGTAACACAATTACCCTGCAGTAGAGAAGAGGAATGGTTGGCATTTGTTTGCTACAAATGTGCCTTGCAAAACCCACTATTATGAAATCCTTCCTTGGGTGAAATTTCCACTGACAATGGGATGTACCTCAGCTAGAATGATAGGCTTCTGTGTTGGGAATATAAGGGAAATAAAAAAAAGTGATCAAGAACATTTTATATGGGTTTCAACATCCATTTTCTCAAAAATATTAGGGCTTTTTCTGTCTGAAAAGCAGCAACTGCAGCTGTCCAGCAGGACCCAAACAGTTCCAGAAAGTTGTGGTTTAGAGGCTGTTCAGAAAAGCATTTATTTTATTTTTTTCAGATTCTGGCTGATTCTTGTTATCATAAAAAACACAGAAAGTCGTTGCAAAGAATATGTCATCTGCCTTAGGCAGGTGGGGCAGTCTTACTGGCCAAGTTACAGATTTAACTGGCCTCTAGCCATCCAATTTGCAATTTCTATCACATATTCTGCACTTCTGGCTTAGTCTGAGTCGCCGCCTGAAGCAAGAGAGGAAACCGCCACTGTCTGGCCAAACTGTCTCATCTTGCAATAGGAATACTGTGTACTCCTCTGCCTTGTGATCACTACCATTGAGTCCTATTCCCCCAGCCACTGGGGAATAAAAGCAGGGGTACCCATACTTGGCTCTCCTTAGACCACTGTTCTGCCTCCTGGTAAGTGAAATCTTGCACCTAACAAGTGAGGCAGAGAACTGAAGCACACATATGCTCGTGAGAATTGTGTGATACAGGTCAAGAAGAAAAGAGTGAGAGAGAACTGGGATGCTTTACAGATAATTTGTGATAGAGCCAAAGATGGTGACAGTAACTACAGCTTAAGAGGGGGCTTAGGGAGGAGATAAGGCCAGAAGGAAAGGGGAAGGGAAAGGGAAAGACGGGAAAGGGAAAGGGAAAGGGAAAGGGGTGAGTGGTGGTGTAAGTAAAAAACTGAAGGGAAGAAACTGTGAGAGGTAGTACAGGCACTAGGAGAAAGCTGTCTGGAGATTGGTGCTCAAGAGGCTCAAGGTACAGAAGGCAGTTTCATATCTCAGGATACCACACAAAACTAAAATTTTAACACTTTGTGCATGTATTCTTCAGCTGTATGACAATGAAATAATAAGGCTTATTCACAGGTCACCTGGCTGATTCTGACAGATTAGACACAAAGAAAGAGCTTGACGGGTCAAATCTTAATGAACTCTTTTGGGTTTGCAGGGATTCAGTTCTAGTTCTTGGCCTGACATGAACTCCCTCATCATGTAATTTGAGCAGTGTGAAATACCGAGCTCATCGATTCAGTTGAAGCACTGTATACTCCATATTACCTGAAGAAGCAGTCTCATGGCAGCACAATTTCCTTCCTTTCCATACTTACATGTTTTGGAATCCAAAACCAAAATTATTTCAAAAGTACACCTTGTAAGGATTATACAGACAAGGTTGTCAGTGCACAGAAAAGAGGCAATTCATAGACTTTCCAGACAAATCCATAACCCAGAAATAGAACACAAAGAATCTGATATGATAGCAAGGTTGCTGGTCTGGACAGAGGGAGAAGACAGAATATCTAAAATAGAAGGAAAAGAGACTCAATTTTCATAATATTAAATCTGAGCTGGTAGTCCAGGTGATAGTCACAGACACTATGCTCTTTTCTTCCAAGCTGATACAGGATAGTATTTGCATGGTTTAAGTTTAGTTGGGTTATTAAAAGAAATGCCTTCAATTCACAGTGCAAACACCTGCACTCACTCCAAAGGTTCACGTGAGACTGCAGTGATTTGAAATGCACTGGGAAGAGGTGATTTCGGGAAATACCTATCTACCTTTATATGAGGGAGAAACAAGAGAAGCACAAGAAGTAGGAAAAAAATAGTAAGAAAACATGAAATATAGCCTTGAATAGCTCTAGAAGAATGGTTGCTAGAAAAATTTCCATACATTTTGTGCTGAAACTGGTGATGGTACAGGCAAAAGGATTTGTTTGTTGTTGTTGTTTAGGTCCTCCTCTAAGCACAAAATGAGACCTTCAAACATTTTTCAACGCTGCTCTGTACAGAGATCCTCTGCTCTTATCATGACATTCTTTTCCAACAGAAACAGTTTGCAGGATCTCAAACTCAGGGCAACCACTTAGGCCAAGAAGCAATAACAATAATGAATAGCTTTTGTGTCCTTCAAAATGAGTCATGTTGTTCAAAAGGTAAGAGGGATTTACTCATAATGGACAGGCAGTGATGATTCAGCAATTATATTTTCAACAGACTGTCAGACAAACTTCAATGAACTATAAGAATGCATCTGTACTGATCTCATGGAAATATACAAAGGGAGTTGTTTTTACATTACTAGAAGCAAACACATTACTCAGACCCAGAAATATAAAAGAGAGACTGATGGGCAGCCAAGTCTCTCAGCAGACAAGCCAAATAGATTTCTAAGCCCTCTTGAAGCTGTCTTTACATTCCTTCCTCGAAGAACATTTTTAAAAGCAGTTATCCAGATTTCTTTTAAGTAATGCACTGCCATCATATAGATCCAGATCGCTACTACTAAATGCCAAAACCACAGATACTCCATTCCATGCTTCCAGAAGTACTTGAAAATGCATCAAATGTTAAAAATGTTTGACATTGCAAAGTGCCGCATTGATTAGCTCATCACAAGTGAGTTGAAATCAATCAGAAAGTTTGCAAATAAAGATTGTTAGGAAAACAGTTAACATACGTAATATCTTCCTTTGTAGCACCTAGTGAAGGCTAGCTTTGAGAGAGAGAGAGAGAGAGAGAGATTTGTGATACCTATATATATAATATGGGTAAATCCCTGCGATGACAATCTTCTCCAAAGAAGTATGGTGTTTTGCTGGAGTCCAGTTGATTTCAGAGGGCCCACATAGATATTAAAGTCCATGTATGTAGGACAGAAATTTAGAATTCTCTGTGTGGATACAGAAAACTTTTACCACTAACTTGAGGAAGAGCTGTGTAAGACTCAATTGCCTGTGATGCAGTTCTCTTTGAGAATGAATCAACCTTTGAACCACCTTTAGCACATTTTAGTCAGATGAAAATAATACATTTAAATGTATTGACAACCTTACAAAACTTCAAAGTTTAGTTTTGTATAACCACAACTTTATAATTTGAAATTCAGTACCAATTTAATATTTTTTAAACTGAGAAATACCTTTTCTTCTGAAATACAGGTGAAGGAAAACTTTAAAGGGCATGTGATATAAAACATTCTGAAAAACATGGATGGAACCACATCCAAATGACACTTAGTCAAGAATTTCTTAGAACCACTGTGAGGGGTTAGATTTCAAACAAAATTAAAATTCAGATTTATTTCTGACTGAACAAAATATATAGTGTTGACTTCCTTCTTAAAGTAAAAGGCACTGAGCAGTCTCCACCAAAACAAATGGAAAATGGAGCCCAAGCAGGGTAGCATAGACCAGCTAAGCCCCAGCACTTTTGTGTTTACTCTGCTTTTCTTATCCCATAGTATGGAATACAACAAAATGTGTTTGTGTGTGCAGAAGCCTATATGACAGCATAAAAATATATGCCTGCACACCGTTTTCTTTACAATCATTTAACTATAATACACTTTGTTCTATACTTTAGCATTCAGGCTCTGTCTGCCGGATCAGAATATTCTGTGTGTTTGCATTGCTTGGAAAATGACAAAAAAAAAGCAGCTGGAATCTCTGGCAAGTCATGTAGTGCTGCTCACAATAAGCATGTAGAAGGTTAAAATTAGAGTCAGAATTTGGTTTTGACATATTTTAAAAATAACTGACATTTGTCCTGGGAATGTACAACATCTAGCATGCCTTAGAAAAAAGATCTTTCTACATCTGAGCACACTGTAGCAAAACAAAAAAGGAACGCTTTCAACAAACCAAAAAAGCAAACCAGCAACATGATCTTGAAATGCATAAATAGGATAATAACATGCAGGGCACGAGAAATAATCCCTCTGCTCTGCTGTACGTTGCTTAGGCCACAGCAAAAGCACTATGTCCAATTTTGGGTATTTCAGAAAGGTTTCAGTGTGAGAGGACTAGAGGCAACATGGTAACAGTTTTAAAGGATATAAAAGGACACTGTAAAGTAATAACGTAAGTGTATTCCCTGTCTCTATTTTGCATGGGGCAAGAAGGAATAAACTGGAAAAAAATTTAAATCAGATATTGGGAGGTGGAGGGAGAAATCTAGCCATGAATGTACTCAAAGACTGGAATAGCTTGCCTGAAGAGATTGCAGGTTGTCTATTAGGAGATTTTTTAGGAAGAAATAAGGTAATGAAGAAATAAAGAATGAAAGAATAAGTAAATAATAAATAATGAAGAAAGAAATCAGGAATTACAGAACTGTCTCTGATCCCATTACACTGCAGGAGGATGGGCTAGGTGACTTCTGAAGTTCCTACCAGATCTACAGGTCCATGATTTGTTGGGAGGAGGGACACCATGCTAAGACATGAGCCTCTCTCAGAAATCGTGAAATTTCCTGAGTATGCAGTGTCTGAATGGACAGGTTCTGGTTCTGTTCACATTCAGCTTCTATTAGGTTTTTTTCAGCACAAGTTCTTACACAGCTGAAGCTTCAGTCTCTGATAACTGCATTTCATTTAATCACCCAAATACAAGGTTTTCAAATGGATCTTTTGGATTTGCCTTGAAGAAGCAATAAGTCACACTACTGAAATTTCTCTCTCAGACTATATTTATATAAAGTAGTTAGATATTCTTATAACAAACAAGTAAAAACTTTTATCATTAAATAAATAACTTGGTGATTTAAAATTTGATCAGTGATTAAATTTATGGTTTAATGCCGCATATGTATTGTTTCCTACTGACTTCCCAGTACTTCACTTATTTACAAAATGTGCATCGATTGAGGGCCACCAGGAGTTTCATGCTATCAGCATGCCCCATAGCAATTTCCCTTTTCTTTCCCTATTCTTTTTATTTGATCCATTCATCTAGGCTTTTCCCTCACCTCGAATAAGCTTGATTGATAAAGAGAATAACAACTAAAAAAATTCAAGAGCACTACTCCCCCTCTGCCAAAAACAATTTTAAGTCAAACAATGATAATATAGAACAGTTGGAACCAGAACAAAACTACAAGGAAACTGACTTTTTCTTGACCTCAGATTTGCTTTTAAAGTCGTGAAACATTTCCAGTAGTGTGGGTGTATAAAAGAAAGCAGGAACTCTAAATACTAACTACACCACTTTAACTTCTCTTCCTACTCACAAAACACCACTTACATACTAGCAGATAGAGTATCAAAATACCAACACTGGTCAGATCTTCATTAACATGTGTACTAAAGCTGAGGAAATGACTAACAAAAGATGTGCTTAAAATGCTTTATAACTTCAATTCCAAAACATGAATTATTTTTCTCTACACTTATTGTGACATTCACACATCTGTACACATATCACGATATTCATTATCATTAATAGCTCCCTTGATAATCAGTGATCTCCAAACACAGCATGAAGCATCCTTGTCTAAATACATCATGAGAAATGGGTACCTTTAACATGTCCTGTTATTATAGTCACACTAAAGGAGCAATTTTGCCAAAGGAAAGGTAATTTTTATAATTTCTAATCACGTTTTAAAATGCTTTGCATATTATTGGTGATTCAGCTCAGATGACACATATAAGCTACAGGAAAGAGGAAAAGAAGGAAAGGTGAGACAGTTCCTGTCTGAGCATGACAACAGCACAATACCCCATGCAAGTACGACACTGAACTATTTTGAAAGCCAGGTGTTTTCTGTTGTTCTTTACAAGAAGCATCAGTAAAAAATACATTTCTACTCTCAACACAAACTATTTCCCAATTTCCCCATTAAAACGAGGAACTCACAGTAAGAATCAACACACCAGAAAATAAAAACAGTACTACTACCTTCCAGTTATATTCATACCTTGTTTGGTATGCATATGTGATGTTGCACATTAAGCTCAATAGTCAGCAATGACAACAGGACTTCTGTCCCTCCAGAATTTTGGGGATCTGCAACTTCAAGCTGAGCTTACAGAGTCACACTTTTGGTCCAACAATTAAAATGGGAAAGAATACTGTGCAAGCATCATGGCTAAAAAAACAAAAGGTGCCATTATAGGTATGATGTAATACCATCCAGAGTAGGCTTCATACTGAAAGAGCAATAAATCCAGAGTATTAATCCAGGCTTTGCAATTACCCTATATGGACTAGAGTAACTTAACTCCTTGAATAAGGGTTAAGAATGGGAAGAATAATAAGAGGTCATATTGATTTTTTTTCTGTTTTTTTTTTAATCTCTTGCCCTTGCTCAGGATTATACAAAGTTTGCACAAATTTTCCATAAAAATAAGACACTGAGTTTTTTATTGTGTGCAAGAAAGTAGCTATAAATGAATTTATTACAAGTGTCTGAGTGTCATAAAATAATATTACATTCAGCTAAAAATGAAAATCCAAATGAGTTGCAAATCGTATTATTATAGTGATTAAATCCATGGCTTACCTAAGCCTATATTTCAAATTAAATATTTCTGAATTTATGTAAAAGACTATGAGCAGATATTTAACAAGAGTAAGCAAAAGCTTATCACAAAAAAAAAACGCCGCTACAGCAGCCTGTCACCCTTCAGCCAGCAGCTTTATCTTTCACTAAATTCGATAATGCTTTTTTCCTTCATTCTAGATATACAGTTGTAGCAGCATATTTCACAGCAACACTGCATCTGCACTTTAAAGCATGAGTTCAAATTCAGTTTTTCAGAAGCTGAGCCAAATTTAACCTTATTTCCATATTTGTATATCTACCACTGTAACTGCGATAAAGAAAATGAAACAATTTACTATCAGAAAAGTCTTGCTGTTTTTCTCAAACACAAAAAGCAGTGAGGTATTATGCATGAATGTGCCAGTTCAGCTACCTGTGCCATTTAGTTTAATTCATCTCTTCCCCCTCCCATGCCAGCCATATGGATTGAACAGTCCCTCCAGACCAGGACATGTTCCTTGGGAATCACTAGAAGGGCATGCAATGTACCAGTGTCTCATGAAATCTACACTAGTGTGGGTAGTAACCATTTTCATCTGCAGTCTGTGAGATGGCTCATATGTGATGAAGAGAAATACACAATCAGTGCATTTCCTTCTAAGTTATTGAACACTAAACAATAAGTAAAAAGAAATTTACCAGAAGGAATAGTCTGTGTCAATAGTCTCAGAGGAAAATGACAAAATAGCATACAGGAATTAGCCTAGCTCTTCTGGAACAGAAGAAAACTACATTTGTCATCCTTAATCAAATTATTACTTTGTCCAACTCATCATTCAGCTGCTGACAGCAGCAAATACTAAGTATTTCAGAAAAAATGCAAGTAAGCCCTATTGAGGACTATAATAAAGTACCTGATTCAAGATATTTTCTCTTTCTGGTCCAATCAGTTAATATTTACAATGCCATTTCTTTTTTATCTTTTCCAGAATATTTGTGGCTGTTTTCAATATCCTCTGTTCGGTCCTGCTAGCCTATTGGTTTTGCAGATGTCTTGTACTAGTGAATGATTAAATATATTGACATGTTGTATCTAAAATATAATTCATCAGCTTCAAAGTTAACTTCTAAACCTGTGGTGCTTCTCTTTCATCTCTGCTCTAATCTTGAACTTGGAGAAGTAGTAATTCAAAGCAGTAAATCTATCTTCCTATTTTTTATACCTCTACAATACCTGTTTGCTGATCTTTATAAAGCTACAGTCACAGATTTTCAGCTCCTCTCATTTGGAAATCTAAATATTTTGCTTCACATTTGATCTTTTTCTTATTTTATCCAGGTTTTTGATAATACTTTCTAAATTTAAATGTAGTATTTCAGAGGGAAGTAAAATTTGAGGTCTTTGCACGTACATGAGCAGCTTATTGGAACAGATTTGCTGAGCAAGCCCATTCAGCTGCATGGCATACCAGCAGTGTTTGGGGTATGTTCACCATACAATGAAAATGTCCCATCACAGGGGCCCTTTTACCGCTTAGTCCAGAGTCTGATTTACGTCAGAAAGTGTTCACACACTGTGCTTCATTAGGGAGATGAGGTTTTTTCTGGTGAGTAATTGGATGTGCATGACACCACTGTATGATGAGTAAATATTGACATATCGTATGATGATACAATTATATGATGACTAAAGTAGTTTTGTAGAAGATCACATCCTATTGTAGCTCCACTGTTGCTAGCAGGGAGATCAGAGTATGTGGCTGGGCTAAATGTTTTGCAGTGGGTGTGTGATGTGCATGTTCTCAGAAGCACAGACATTTCTCTGAGCAAAAGGAACATGCCCATACACTTTCTTTTCAGGCAGCTTACCTTCTAATATTCCGTATACCCATCACCAGTCTTGTTTAGACTTGTACAAAGTGTGTGGGGATTTTCTTATTGTGTCATCAGCACTTACTATAAGGAGCAGAAGGCAGATGGATTTGAAGCTGGCTGCATGCTACAGAAACCAATAGGCCTTAACCATTTATATCCCAATGGGCTGCCTGGACCTGAACAGCTCTTACTGAAGTTCATTTGAACTGACAGAGCTCATGCCTTCAAATAGGTGTTAATAGATTAATGTATCTGTTTGTATTGCAAGCGAAGATAGTACAGGCCCAATTTGCCAGATCAACTGATTAAAACAAGGCTGTTTTCGTATACTTTATGGTATATCAATATTCCAGTGGTTGCAACACTTCTTGCTCAACTCAGGTTCCAAATTCATTTTTTTACAGAGTAATTCATACCACTTGACCTAGAAGAGATGCAATAAATATAGTAAGGCTGAGATATGTTTCATATATGTAAACCCTTGGAAAAGATCCCACACCATTTGGAGAGATTATGCAAATTGTCTTTATGCCTTTCTCCTACCAAATGAAATATTAATATTGATACCTTTTTGGCACGGACTACAGCCAATGAATGAGAACCATGTAAGGACAACAGGGATTCTGTGCAAAGCATTTAAAAGATTTTGCTTTACCTTCCAGACAACTCTTCAGCAACACACCTGAATCTCAATGAGAGACTAGTAATCTGGAATTTATAAAAAATCCCCATTTAAATGTATATCTTTCTTTTGAAATTACATGAAAATGATATCAGTATAAGAATGTGGTCTCAAGAGTTTTTACAGTCACCTGAAAAGCGTCATACTGGGCAATGACTTGTACTAAACAAGGAATTCCTTCAACACAGTAATATATTTCCAATGCTTAAGAAAGAAAGATAGAGTGGGAACTTGCAGCCAAGGAAAAAAATACTTTATACATCTTGTAGGCAGTTCAAAGTAACCACATCAGGACTTGTTACACTATTGTGAGCATATAGGCTTCTTGTGTACAAGATACATGTTGTTATTTCTTAATTATCATTAGGTATAAAACTGTTTTTACATTTCTAAGCAGTCACATACAGCTGAAGACCCCAAAAGAAACAGAAAGTATCTCTAGTTACATATTCTGTATTTAAATGTCGAAAAAATAATCAGCACTTCCCTAAAAATTCAACACTTGGTATATTTCCAAGAAAATTTATTTGCCAATTAAAAAAATTAAATTTCTCAGAAGAAAATGCTATTTTAACTACAAATGGTGCTCATATCTATAAAGAACTTTAAACAGTGAAGACCACCTAAACAGTTCACAGAGTTGGCAAAAATGTCTGCTTTATAATTAATAAATTCTTTTGGATAGATATTTTTCATCCTGAAAACAAGTCCATCAAGTCCATGCTACAAAGAGCAGATTATAGTAACCATTCTGGGTTAAAACTAAAAATGAAACTACAACTGTTTAAATTGTCTTTCTTTTATCTAGTTTAATCCACCTCTAGCCAATTAATTTAAATAACAACCAGCTCTTAAATAATCTTCTGTTGAAAAGCTAAAACCAGACTTACTGTCAGCGATGACATAAGATTTTCATTTGCATATAAAATAATTCTTATATATCTGTATAAATCACTTTGTACTGGTTTATTTAATAAGCGTGCAATTCATGTCAGTTCTGGGGGTATAATTCCCTTAGATGGTAATGCTATTGTTGAAATACATACGTACACACATACACACTCCTAGATTGTTTGATCTGGTTAAATTCCTGTAAATGGTGAAATAGAAATTCTACATAACTACTGATTTAGTTTATACGCAAAACAAAATCATGGTTCACAGAATCACAGAATCCTTGGGATTGGAATGGCCTCTGGAGATCATCTAGTCCTTCTAAACCATGTTCTAGATGACTCATATCATAATACCTCTTACTGATTCACAGTTCTACGAATTTCTACTTTTTTCATCTGTTACAACAAAGTCCTTAAATCACCTGTTCAAGCTATTTCTGTATACCGAAGATAAGGGCCTTTTAAATCTTTCACTCAGCAGGCACTTGGTTTCATTGGAACACATCATCTACTGAACAAACTTTCAACAAATATTCATTATTCTGAGCTGCTCATAACAAGAGATCTAACCAGAGCCAACTTTGCTAAGACATTATTTGTATCCTTCAGTCTTCACAATTAATAATTTCTTATTTATACTTCGATTTTGCTATGCAATCTTTGTATAAAAGCCACATACTTCCAAAGCCAAGATCTATTAACAGCTTAGTGCACTGAAGATACACACGCTAAACAGCAATACTTCTGGACTGATACATTACTCTGAGTAATACAACAATGAATGTCCTTCACAGGGGACTGTAATATTCTTTATAATACTATAAGAGGCAAATACCAGTCAACAAACTAAGGTTCCAGTTTCCCAGCCTCAGATAATAAATAATGCTTCCTGTTTCTTGGTTGTTATTTTTGAGGTTCCTTCCTCAGAGCTCAACACAGTGATGATGGGATACTTCCTCTGCACCAGAATGGCAGAAGGGAACATAGTTTTCATCTGTTGTACCACCCAGACTGAATTTTTTGCAGTCACATGGCAATTATCTTTTATTGTAGTGGTATTCCTTAACTGAGCAAGATTAAAAGTGAACTGTCTATATAACAAAGAATACTGAAGCAGAAAGAGTGGGAGGAACAGCAGAAAAATAGGGAGCATAGAGGAGGAGCAGAGAAATATCAGAAAGGGTTGTGGAGCACATTGTAGAAGAGGGTGAGAGATCATCAAATAGTCCTCTACAAATCTACTATATTAACCAATTTCTAGGACAGAGGGTTAAGTGGTATTTCTAGTTCTATTTTGTTACTCAAAGAAGCTTCCTATATCATTAGCCTCCTTTAACTACAGGATAAAAACATTACTGCAAGGGTTTGCCGTGTTTGTTTTTAGAGAAATTAAAGAATGACTGTGAGACATCAATACATGTGACTATTTCCTAAGCAATGCAAACAGGAATATTTCTCTAAATTTATGAAAAACTTTTATGGAAGCATCTAAACCACTGGACTTTGTATCTAGCCTTCTTTGGAAAGAAGGATGAACTGGCTTGGCTTTGCTAGTCTGTTAGACATATTTAAAAGAAAGTCAAGAAAAGGAAAGAGTCCGAATAGACGTCATGAAAACTAAGAAGATAAGAAAAGTTGAAGTTCTGAAAAGAACCCTTTCACCGAGCCTGCTAATAAAGACGGTCCATCTCTTCATTACCATGCTACTCATCCACCTCTGTTACTCTGCACAAAAGGGAAAAAAGCAGTCTTTATAGTTGTACATGATTATATTTTCCTTTTGTATTGAGTTCAAAGTCTTTTCTAAAAAAGCAAGAGTAGATTGCTCACAATGTAATGGGCCATTCCCAGGAAACGAAAAAATGGCCTTAACGTTTTATATTAATACAATAGGTTATGTATAAAACAGGTTTTAAAAAGTTAATGCATATTAGCTTAGAACAGCCATATTTTAACACTGTGCGGCTGAAAGTTCCAGTAGAGCAGATGAATGAAAGTACAGAAGAAAAAAACCTGCTATGACAAAGAGATAAAGGTTTAACTAAAAGGACTCAAATCTATATTTCAGGTGCCTCTTTACCTTCCATCAGGAAACGAGTTATTAGGAGTAATGAAATCAGAGATAGAAAATACAAAAAGTTTTTAGATCCTTCTGTGCAAGGCGGCGACACTGGCCTTTACTTCTTCACTTTATAATGATTCCTTTGAGTTGTGGTTCTGAAAAAGCTGTGAAACATCTTCCTGTTATTTCTTTTTCATCTTTCCAAACACTGGCCAGGAATAACCCCTTCCTATTCTTTTCTTGGATTTTTGAAACACATATTGACTGTAATGACTATAAATTATCTGGTTAATGTGTTGGATTTATAAAAGTGTTAGAGCTCCTCTACGCTGCTACGAGGTGCCTCTGAGAATGGGCAAGGCACGAGAAGAATCCAACTTTTTCCATGCCAGCTTCTACTTTAGGCCACTGCAAATATTAACTTTTGAATATTTTTTAAGTTAACTGGATTGTAGAACAGTCTCACCACATCACTCTCCACCTGATGAGCTGGTGGCTCTCTCTTCACCAGAAGTAGCAGTAGACTGCTAGCCAACATCACCTCTGCCAAATACCTCCCTGTAGTCACCATCCTGATGGTCAGTTTCTGGGTGACAATCTCCCTTAATTGGGGCTTTTAAGTTTCAGATACAGATTTTTACTGAGCTCAGTTACAATGTGCATGTGTAAAAGAAGCAACTGTTTCATAGCTTTGGTCACTCTTACTGCACTGCACCAACTACTCTAAAACCGCCACGAGCACCAAGCACAGAACCAGTAGTTTTCAGAACATATCATTCATTACACACTGCAAAACACAGGAAGCCAAGTGATAAACCTTGCAGTATCTGCACCTTCAGTACTGATCTTTGGCTGCAGACCTAGGAATGTAATTGAATGTCTTAAGTGCAGCATGACAGAAATAAACAGGTACTTCAGAGTTACATATCCTTTCCATTAACCTATTTATTCTCCTAAACCAACACTGGAACAAAATCAAGGTCTTGGGATTAAATGTCTTAAGAAACACTATAACCACCTCTTCTTACCTCAAAATCTTCTTCAAATCATTTTGATCTGAACAGAGTCATGACTACCAGAACGTAAAAGGAAGCATTTCAGTGTCCAGAGAGAAGTTTCTGGTGGAAGATTCCAGGCTCTGGGTTTTCTCATCACAAAGATTAGCAGCAGTCATATTAGAAATGTTTTAAAAAACATTTTTGGTCAGCTCAACATCTGCTACATAAAGGAAACTTTCAAAACTTAAACAAGTGTGCTCTTCCAACAGTTCCTCCCGTCCCACTTAAAATGCAACTCAAAAAGTACAAATAATTTTAAAAAGTGCTGCCAGTAATCTGTTATCAAACACTGGCTGACCCTATCTGTTATGATGACCATTTCTTTGCTGATGGCACCACTCAAATTATTTAGATACATAGTACTATTGAGGTTTTCTGACACTTTGCATTTGACTGGTAATTCCTGATAGAAAAGTGACCTGTATACAGAATTGTGACCCAAGTAAAGAAGCGGGTCTGCCTATGCTAGTGATGACCTCAAGTAAAGGGTATTAAAAAAACACAGAATTAAGTACAAATTTATCTACTATAGATCTAAAAGATTTAATGGTAAAAGACTTTCAGAGTTTCTGCTCAATATCAGCAGTTCTGAGGAGAAATTATATTTTTTTCTGAGGAGAAATTTTGACCTTCTTCATCTCTATAATCATAATTTCATTTATGCTATGGTTCTTCCTTGTGGTTCCAGTTAGAATTGAGACCACTTTAGATCTACACCATCTGGCTCTGTATGCACACCATGGAAAGCCAGCCTCAAACTTGTGCAGTAAAAAGTTTAAAAATCAACAGTACTTGAAAATTGAATTTTGGTTCTTTTCAGACATATATTATCAGATTGTAGACATAGTACCAAAGTGAAAATGGCAGGAGACCTGATCTCTCCCCGACTTTTCTGAGTAGTTTCATGAATCCAATTTTTGTTTGCACAAATGGTGCCCATGGAGAGAATCCTTTTATTCCTATGAATGAAAGCATTTGTATGCAAATGAGAACATTCAAATGCAAATGAATGTATTTGCACAAGAAGCACTTGCCCACCTGCCACACAGCCTTGGCTTTTTGACTTTCAGGGCCTGGGTGCGCAGAAGTAAGAGAGTGAATAGGAGAATACGAATGCCAGCAATATTTCAAAAGGTGAATGGTCAGTCACTGTGAACAGCAAGTGGGAAGGATAAAACAATGGTGAAAAAATTAGGAAAAATAGAAATGCACAAAGATGATTCTTGCAACTGTTCCCATAAGGCATGTACACAGACCACCACTACCCAGAGCTGAAGCAGTGGCAAATTGGAAGCAAGGAAAGAAGAGGAAGTACTATAAGTGAAATCAAGGCTTTTGACAAATTCCTTTTTTTGCCTTTTTATTTAGCAGCTGTATAAATTACATGCAAGGATAAAATCTCTGAAATAATGGAATCTTACCACACTGAGGCCCCATTGATGAGACCTGGAGAGATTCTTAAAATACCAGAAAACAAGATTTTTGCATTCATGTAGTTCCATTCTTTTCCCTATACAAATTATTAGCTCTTAATAAATAAAAATCTTGTTACTTTCTAGAATTCCCTGTGCTCTCAGTATCACTGCTACATTGACAGCATAGGGCATGAATCTGTTTCACCAGGCCAATTTGGACTTCTAGTAACAAAAGTTTGAAAGTCAGTATTGAAAAGATCTGAGAGCAGTGTATCATGCAGTTGAGGATCTGCATCCTTTAACTCCATATGACCAGAAGCCACAAGACTATTCAGATAATTTCTTAACTGTTTCTCATTACGACTTGTATGCAGCCAAGGAATTGCAGCATATATCCCAAATGTCTATCCCAAAGACAAAAAAACAACACCAAACCCCTGGCTCCTGCAATGGCTCTTGAGGATCTGGCTGTTGACATACACATGCAGCAGGTGGACATTCAATGAAGCATATAAATCCTGCACAGAAGACTAACGCAATAGGTTTTTTGGGGGCAGAGCAGCCAGCCAAAGTATGCCTGCTAGGTGACTGATTCATTGAATCTCACAGGAGCCCTCCTAGACCTAGCTGAAGATTTTGGGGCCATACAGCCCCCAGAGATTTTTTTTTTCCTTTTTAATTTAAAATGTGTGATTACCCCTTACTTTCTGCCACCTGTTCGGCTTGTAAACTTCTGCAGAGCCCCTCCCTCTGCTCTATTTTCCAACAAGCTGTCACGTTACCCTAACCCATGGGGCCACCTCCTCCCCTAGGCATCGAGATGACTCATGTGCATTCATGTATGCAAAGTGGCAGCTGGCCCTAAGGCCAACCAGGGATGTGATCCATCTATCAGTTACTTGATTTCTTGAAACTCTGAACCCTGCTAAAATAGAGAACTCATGCACAGCTTCACTACTAGTAGTATTTCTGTTATTCCCATGCTTGTTACAATGGTTTCTGGAAAGCTACCATTCACAAAAAATGTATGGAAAAACTTGGAACTCCATTAAAATTTTTGTCCTTTCAGACTCAGGACACCCTTACTTCTAGGAACCCCGGGTGCATATTCAGGGAGTCCCCTCAGAAAAAATTAGATTTATTCTCTCTGAAATCACTGTCAGCTAGCTACCACAGAGTAGCCATCCTTACCCACACACTCCTCCTCTTTCTTCACTTTCCAACAGTTTGCTAGTCAACAATGCCTGTCTGATGTGTATCACTTAATTTTGTGTTACCAAAGCCTCACAAATATAATTTCAACTAGTACAAAGAACAGTCTCAGTAAAGGTTGTTTCAGGGTGTTTTGCAAATCATTGCAGAAGTCCACAAGGTCCTCTTGTCCAGTAATGCTGCAAAAAAGGAAACAATATGAACACATTCTAAATTAAAAGCAGGTCGATGCCACAAAGGTAATGAATTCTTTGAACAGAATTTGCCAATATGTCTTATTATGGAATTTAAATATGAGATTTATGCTGTAAGAACAAGAACACCCCAGAAAATAGATATGATCATCACTTTGTAAGGTTTCCTGAATGCCCCTGGAATAGCTCACTGAAGGTAGATGTTCTGATATCTGAAAAAAAATTAAATACTTGCGTTATTTGAAGAATGAGATGTAAAATTAGATTAACAAATACAGAAGTCTTAGCCTTTGATCTTCAGCTGTTTGCAGATGCAAACTTATAAGCCAGCCAAAATCAGAAATGCTAATTTATTGCTGAATAAGCTTCTTTAATTTCTTCATAGTATTTCTGGGTGTCCATGTGTATACATCCCAGCCTGAAGCACAAGAAGGACTCAGAAGCTGAAACTGTGGTCCAAATTGTGTCACTGAAAATACACAGAGGTTTCTAGACACCTGGTTAGCTGGCTGATTAAAAAAACAAACATTAAACCACATGACATTTCCCTGACACTCACTGGGATTTCAAAAACCAATTAAGCCAATTGTAAATCTATAAATACCTTAAGGATTTTTTCATATAATTATATGGAATTTCAAAGCTATAATAAAATGAAAAGTTATCCTGATTCTTTCTGTATGACCAGATATTCCACATCAGCTACATGCAGTTGCTGAACTCCTTTGCAGGACCAATTTAAACAATGCTTAAATATTAGGTAACAAGATAGACAAATTCGATGTAAGATATGTTCTGTAACAGCAATTCTTTTTTTTTTTCTGAAACAAAAATTTCCAAGAGTGTATAATCTTTATGGGCACTTTATGTGTCCGCTGCATGGGTTAGACCAACTGTGCTACCCACTGTAGATGTAGGCAGCGAGGATGAGCTATCCCAAAAGATGGAAGGACTTGAGTCAGATGCTAAAAGGATGTAATCAAAATAGTCCCTTCACTGCAAGCTTGATGAAGCTCAAGAAGAGGTTTTCTTAATAACCTTAGTAAGGAACCTGTATATGCTTATACTCATGTACAGAGCACAGCAATTTGTCAGGAAGCCAAGGCAGGCAAAAATCAACCATTTGCCTTCTGTAAGGACTGCACACACCAAAAAAAAGAGAGATTCTGCACACGAAAAACCATCCCTGGTCAAAATTAACAGAAGTACATGAGATTATTGGTTATATGTTAATGTTCTTGATATTTATAGGAGAGTCCAAGGAAACAACCAGTACCATCACTGTTCCAGATAATCTCCAAAAGTAAGATGCAGTAGTACAGAAGTAATTATAAAATTGTTATTTAATTAATAGTATTTTTAAAAAACCCAAATTATTGTGTCCTGCATTCTAATAATGACTATTTTCTAGCCATACTTTAAATGCGCATTGTTACATAAAATTACTAACGGCATATTGATCAAAGGGTACAAGAACCCTTCATCTTTCTGTCACGTGTTGAAATTCAACCCAAGAAAACAGCTACCAGTAGATATCCAGATGAAATTCTTACGGAGTCCTGTATACTTTAGTCCTTTTTCTGTATTTTCCTCAGAAGGAAGCATTTCCAAATGATTTGATTACATTACACAAGTAAGCCTTTCAAAGTGGCATGGAAAAAAGTTTTGCTGGTATCACTCTGAATCTCAGTTTTTTTAACAACATTTTTAAAAACAAACATACACTAAAACCTTAAGAGGGACATGTTTGCAGGACACTATCAGCTTCCTCACAAGACAATTCCAACATATAAGAATAATCATTCCCAAGTAATATTTGAAATTAGTTCAGGAGCATTTGGTGACTGGGCAGCTTTTGGTACATTCTTGGATTTTAGCCCATTATTTTGAAAACATTCCAGCTGACCCCAGGAGTAGGGACTGCTGGGTAGCTGAGTCAAAGTGAGAAGAAAGCTGCAATTCAGGAAGGAGGCTCAGGCAATGAAAGCAGTCCCATTGCATTGTATGAACTAATTTCGTACTGAAAATGTCACAGTTTGAAGGTTTTCTTTGTGACTGGAACAAATAAAAGCTTTTAGGGCTTTCTGAGAACCTAGATGCCACAAGATGAGCAACGGGTAAACCACATGTGATATGTTTGTCTCCTCCGTTTCTAGCTCTGAATGGGAAATGAAGGGAAAGAACCTTGGAATATTTACTGGATGTTTTAAGACTTCTCCTTCCCTGAAATGATCAGTGCAGGATTTCACTCACTGCCTCTAGAAGTGTGTTCACACAGGCTTTCCTCCTTCACACACATTGTGAATTTGAACAGTGCCTTGATTAAACACTTGATTTCTCTCTTCCTTCCCCCGAAACTGATTTAGATATTGGTGCCTACACAAAGTGCAGCATTAATATATGTCATGCAGCCTGTATAAACCCACAAGACTTTACCATGTCAGCTTTTGTAAAAATCTGGTTTTAAACATCTTATAACCTTAAGTCTTATAACCTCAGCATCTGTTAGAAGCATTGCCTGTTTACTAGCCTGTTGCCTTCTGCTCTAAGCAGGGCTGAGAGTTTGCATGTCCTGTTGTTGTGGCCAGTGCTTATGCTGGCATGATCTGAACAGGTCCTGCTCAAATCCCAACTACAACATTTTATTAAACCATGCAGTTACCGCCATAATCCCACATTAGGGCCTGAGGAACCTAGCTCTGACAGTAGGGTGTATTTTCAGTTCAAAGCTTGCAGCAGGAGATTACTAAATTGCCCAGCTGTGAGAAAATTTTCCCATCCCAGAGTCAAACCAGTGAGAAAACATACAGCTCCCTCAGCCCCCTCTTTAGGATGGAGTCGAGTAATTTATTCCACATTTTCAGACTGGTAAAATTAATTCCCCTCAAACCTCTAAACCCACCACTGTGAGGTTTTGCACTTTCCTCAAGTGCTGGGTTAAAGATACATGACTTGGGCATTTTACACTCTCTAGTCACTCTCTAAGCACTACAGGAAAGAAAAAACTTTTTACCCCATTTCAGAGTTTCCAAATGTCTTATGCCTACCTGACCATCCAGCTAGTAATGCTTTGCCTTTGTGTAAGGGCATTACACAGCACTTCTCACCAGAATTTTCCACCCTCAATGAATAATTTATATACAACTTAGACACTCAAGACAATTAAAAGAGCAGTCCCACAGACAAACAATTATGTTCTTGCACCAAAACAGAACCAAGTACTGCAATAGCATTATAGTAATAAACAAGGTTGCCATCCCACTCCACCAAAAAAATTCGTATGTATCAACAGCCTCACACAAAATGGGAACTGAACTCATGAGTACATTTCCAAAAATACATGCATGGAGAGATGAGATAAACAACAGCATCACAACAGGGAACTAGATACACTTCCAGATGTCCAGTATCTCTTATCACACATACCACTGTGCCATCTTGTAAGTTAAGGGCTTGGAGAAAATGTCATTTCTCTTTGCAGGGGAATAAAGCCTGTATATACAGCACATAAAAAGTGAAATTCCAAGACTGTTGAGAACAGAAGGTAATAAAGCAATGCCTGTCTTCTTTCTAATTCCACAACATGGTAATATTGATGAGCCAAGAAAATCTTTGCCACTCATTTTCAAATGTTCATTCATGTTCTGCACTCTGTGCCAGATCCTTCAGCTACTTGCAGATTCAAAGACTGCTAGGGAGACGTGGTTACTTGGGACTAAAAGCAAAGAAATAATGTAGTGCTTTATCGCAGACCATCCCTAAATGGAAGCCATAAATTAAGGATCTATGCCTATACGACAGCTTTTCTTGAGAAATGTTATGGTTTTTGGCAAAGGACAATTTCAGTTCTAAGTAGACTCTATCAGTATCTACAGGTGTTTCAAGCATCCATTTGTATATACTTATTAGTAGTTTGATGGAGCGTGTTTTGCAGCATTAATAAAAAGTCCTGATCTATAGCTCTTAAGTACCTTACCGTTGAGTCAAAAGTCCCATTTCAATTGGACTTATTAATGGGATTTTTAAATTTTTGTTATTTAATGCACTATGGCTATTGTATGCTAAATTTAGCTTTCACACGTGAGGCTCATAAACCAGAGACCAGACAGAATATTGATGATAAACTATGCCACCACAGAAAAATGTAGAAGAATATAAATTGGACATACATGCCTGTCAAATACTTAGATGCCTCTATTGAGTTTATTTTGTGGCTGTGCATCTAGAAATATTTGCTACAATTACATACCTGCGGCAGCTGTATGCATCATATTTTGCTGGTTTGGGAATTGTGTGCTATTTTGGACAAGGCAGACAGGCCTTTTGAATAAGTGGCTTTAGTGTCTTTCTTGGTGGACAGCAATAGTGGCTAAATGATGAAATGCAGGAGATGGCAAAAATAACAAGTCAGTACTAATTAAGAAATTTTTATAGTGTCATAGAATAATGATGGCACACAACTTTTGCAAGAGGAAATGATCCAGTTTTGCTATTCAATTCAGATGCCAAGCTCCAAATTTGCTTGTTTGATTGGGCTGGCGCTCTTTCCTCAGAGACTAGAAAAAGTTTCCATTAGTTTTCATTGGCCTAAATCAGAAATATCTGTTAAAAGCATTGGTTGAAACACTCATTGGTTGAGATCAACAGTCAGAAACCTGTACAAGGGCAGAATCTTTCCCCTGAGGTAAATGATGAGTCAGTCATACGCCATCATTACTCCGCAGGTCAACCTATGCATATATTTCATTGAATTGCTAACTCAGCTCAAGTCCGTGTCTTTCTTTGAGCTCTCTTAGTGATATTTTAAAATTAAAATTCAGCATCCTACACATTTCTGTCTTCCTTCAAACTGGTGCTTTGTTAGTGTTCACAACAGCATACAAATGCATTAGAAGTTCCAGAGAGCTAAGGAAAAAACCAAACTCTTACAGTGCTTCAGAACAGCTGAAATACAGTGCAAACAAACTTAAACGTTAATTTTTTCTCATGCTCTTCTCTTTTAGATACAGAGATTTGATTTAGAACATTCTGTGAAATCACTTCTAGCTGCTACAGACTCACCAGGTCCACATCATTGCTGTTTTTGAGGAAAAAACAAGGCCCCATCTACAGGTATCAGCTATACCCCACTGAAAATAAGCACAACATAGAGGATTATTCAGCACGTAACTGTGAAGTGTCCATGTTAGGGTATGTTTGGCTGGCTGTACTAATTGCATCCAAACCCCCATGGCCACGCTCCTACTGGCACTGTTCCATCTCCACATTTACTATACCTCTGCCTCTTTCCCTCTAATAGCTTCTGGCATATTCTCCAGTCTCACTATTTCTAATCCTGACATCCCTTTGCCAAACTGTGGAGGCAGCGTGGGGAAAAGGAAAACCAAAACAAAGCAGCCATCATCTTCAGCTGAAACGCCTGCGTGGCTGCCTTCCAACATGTCTGCCAAAGCCTGGCTGCTACAGGAGCTACTGCAGGAGCAGGAAAATCGAGGGGAAGGAGGAAAAATACACAACAGGCACAGAAATTAATGTTAGTGGCTTTAAAAGCAACAGCCATCTGTTTTCCTTACTGCCTGGCAGCATCAGGAGCTCCCTGCAGCGAGGATGGAGATTTGGCAGGTTTTTGTAACCCTGTTGAGCTTTTACTGTCCCTACCAGCATCCCCTGCTGCTTCTCTCCACACCCTCAGACCAATTATACTTGGACTTTTTATTGCAGCAGCAGTGCCCACACAACCTTATACTTATGGGCACTTTAATCACCAACACCTATCAAAACCAGCAAAGTTCAACTACTGCTTAAGCATGACATTTCTAAATTTGGAATGAATATGATTTTGCAGCCATGTTGCATCCAAATTGTAGGAAAACTGGTTTTAAAATGTAGCTGAGGCAGAGTTTACACCTGAGAAAAAGAACTTGGTTTAGTTTTGTGATAGCATGATCTTACCTATTATTAAGAAAAATCGTGTTATATTTTCCTTCTGTGGCTGCCATTTGAGTTTTTAATTTGCATAATGCTGCTTTCCCATGCAGAAGGTTGCCAAGAAAACAGAGCATGAAACCTGTCACAGAAAGGCAACAAAGAGAATTTGGAGGTTTTGTTTTCATGAAGATCTAAACTGATTTCAGTGTATTTCATTACCATAGAAATTAAAATAGAATTTTTCTCAGTCTATAAGGTTATTATTATTATTTCTCTTCATCATGTGCCAACTTTAAGCAAAAACAGTAAGTAGTAGAAAAAATATAGCAGGTAAAAGAATGTAAGAATATATATTAGGCACAGTAATAAAACCAGCTATCCTCAACCAGAATCTTCCCTTGAAGTAGCAGCTTTTTAGTACTGTTCTTCAGGGCTGTTTCTGTTCTCAGTTATCACAGTTTTAATATAACTTACAATCACTTCTTAGAGACTTAGTTATCCGGATTTTACAAAGCGTTATCTGCTTTAGGAAAAACCAGAGAGCTGCATACAGTAATCTGTCATGCAAGAGCAGCTGGTGTAGCTTACATAAAGTGGCAAATAGCCCAGTGCAATAAAATGTAAGCATGTTCATAGCAAGAGCAACTATTGGCATAGAACAGATGCCAAAATGTATTTCTATTTGGATCACAAATAAAATTATCTGTTTATCTTCTATCATAATGAAGATAAAGCAACAGGATATAATTTCCTGAAATTTGGGGGCAACACATTATCTTCAAAATTTAGATGTTCTTTTTTTATTTTATTTTACATATATTTAGTGCTCCCAGTTACAAGATCTGAGTTATCACATAGATCTCAGCAAGTCAAAATCCAATTGGCTAGTTTATCTATCACCTTGTCACCTGAATTGTGGGTTTGGGTGGAGGGCTGTTTGTTTATTTTGGGGTGGGTTTTCTATTCTGCTCTGGTTTTGTTTTCTTTTACATAAAAGCAGAACATGGAATCAGTGAGGTTTTTTTCTGGTTTTGGTTAGGTTGTTTTGGGGTTTTTTTAAGGAAGGAGATTGTCCATTCAAGCATTTAGTACCTGTCTCAGACAATTTATTCTTTTTCTGCTAGTTGTACTGCAATAGCTCTAACCACCACAGATTACTAAATGCTCTGGCCTTGTGTTATCAGAAGCACATTGGAAGAAGGCTGGAATTAGGCTGCATCCCAGCTGCAAACATACAGTAGTTGACTGTACAGCAAAGATTCCTGTGAGAGGGATGAGGGGCAAGACCTGCTTAAGACATCTGAAGCTATTGAAATACAGACTAAAAATAGTAGCAGTGATCTCCATCACACTGGGGCCCACTCTGTTCATGGGCTCAGCAGCAATTTAATCACTGACTGCAGAGGGTGCAGTTTGATGTGCTGTTTTCCATATACCTCCATAAGAAAGATGGTATAAAAACTCTAGATGCCATATTAGAGTTTAGTAGTGCCTCCTGTTATGAAGGCATTTAAAAATCCCCTCTAAGGCTGCATTTTCTTTTTTTCTTGTTAAAGGATCGTTTGCTCAGTTTGGTGCTCCAAGAATATCAGGTTTCCATTTTCTACTCAAAGGGCCTTGTCAGAAATGCTTAGTGTTTCAAAGAATTAGTCCCTTATAAGCCTTTGTTTCCTTGTCATTGAAAGCAACATGAACTACGGGCCCACAAATACAGTTTTCAGTCAGCTCTGTCTAGAAGCCACTGATCAAGTTATTTGCTGAGGAGTGAAATCCTTCCATGGGTCAATATTAACAGGTATGAGATAAAAAGAGGAGTTAGGGAAAGCAAAGTGCTTGCTTTGGTTAGGTTTTTCCATATTTTGTGGGCAAAATTTTAATGATACTAAACCTTAACATCCTGCCTTTTGCATAATGGTCACAGCAGTAGCATGGCCTAACTATATGTGACAGCCACAATGACTCTTCATGCAGTATGTTTAATGATCTGTGTTTAATGAGAGCTGAGACACTTCCTGGATGCTGTCCATAGCAGTCCTTCTCTGAGGCTATAGTCACACATTTAATGTGAGAAGAAACTCTAGAGGAAGTATTTTCTTGCTCTTTCTGCTGTGCCCCAGCTTCCTAGCTATGATAGTTTTAACATTGCTATTAATAAAGCCTTTCTTTTTTCTTGTAAGGTCGTATGCCTTCCATGAATGAATTCCCATTTCAGTGTCACAAGTGAGTAGGATTTGGGACATAATGCTTACCTCCTCCCATCTTCCTTCTCCAAAACTTCCTTGTCAAAAAGGTTCTAATCCTAAGGAATCTACAAGAACCTATGAGTGGATTGAAATCCACCACAAAAAGGAGCAAATCAGTCCTACTGGTAGTACCTCCAGAGTGCCACCAAGTCACTGGGAAGTGAATAGTACTTAGAGGAAGAAACTCACTCTGCAGAGAGCACAGCTGGGGTTTTTTTAATTAACCCACAGGTGTAAGTTCTGGCAGGTTTGGGCCTCCTCCAGCTGTACATTGGAACACCTGCAGAGCACATCAGAGTCCATCAGAGCCTATGGACAGAAAGTCATACTTTGCACTTTGGTCTCTGTGAACAAAAAAAGAAGTGGAACGATTTTGCATGAACATTATGGTCTAGATCGTGCTTTAGAGGCTTAGCCCTTTCTGAGTTGACAGAAGAATGAGTTGTTCCACTGGTATTTTGGCATTTTAGCGTAAATGCCTCCCAGGGCCTAAAAAGCATTTCCTGGAGCAGCAACTACCTGGTGGGTTCAGCAGGTGCAGCTTGAACTTGGCACTCACTAGCAGAACAAGCACATCATGCTACAAAGGAATGGGGCTTGGGACTTCATACCTGTCACCCTCAGCAAGCTCAGAGCTTTTCATGCTTCCCTTTCCATGCCTCCTATAACATGGATCCAGTGTAAATTTGACCTTGCTTAGGAAGATTTTCGCTCCCAGCAGAGACTCTGGGGAGGAAACATTCCTTGAGCTCTATCCTGAAACATTAGAATTACTAATAGAGCTCCCAGCTGCTATTAGAGTTTGCATAATATAAACACCTGCCTTTGGCAATGACACAACCAAAGTAATAGACATTTGTCCACTATATAGCTAGAAATTACTTTTCAGCACTACAGAACCAGGCCAATTACAAACAGGTAAGCTATAGCTAAGAGAAAGGGTAATCTTATTCTGGTCTGGTAGCCATGCAGACCTCTGGATGCATATATGTTTTTTAAATGGTCACCTTAGCTCTGCATTAAAGTTGGTTTGAAGCCAATAGCTCATTGCCCTAAGAAACTGCATTCCTTATGGGTTAATATTTCACTTGACAGGAATCCTTTCTGGCCAGAGATCAACTATTCAAACAGGTTTGTATCTCATTGTTTCCAGGAACAAGAGTTTTTCAAACCCTTCTCAAACACAGCTGAATCAAAATATATACTCCCCACTTTTCTTCCTTCTATTTAAATCCGTAACTCCAGGTCTGCTCTGTTCTCTAAGGATAGCATGCTTCCTTATATTAGTTACATATTATTTAAGTTGTATACTATAAAAACATGGTTTTGGAGCTCACACATAAAAAGCCACTAGAATTATTTAGTCTCAAAAGGACACTCAGTACAACACATCCCTCTCTTTTCCACTTGGGACTATCTGGGCTCGCTGGGTCTAAGCTCATGTCAGGAAATATGTCTTCCTGCTGCATCTACTGTCATTATCTCCTCTGAGTAACATCCAAGACAAAGATAACATACAACAGAAATAATATCACATTACCTAATCTTCTATTCCTGTCCTACAACAGTTTCGTCACTGACAAAGAGCTCGACCTTACTTGTAAAAGCTGATATATCAGTTGTTATTCCTTATGTCTTACCTTACATATGGTGGGCAATGGAACAGTTTGGATTTTATGATCCTACTTCCATGTTTTCCTTTTGTCTCCCTGGAGTCTACTACAAGAAAATGCACCAGAAATTTGAGAATTAAGCTGGGAACAGCAAGACTGGGGGAAAAAACCCACAACTGAGTCAGAAAAGCTAGCAGGTGATTCGGGCAAGGAAGACGTATAAGGACAGTGAATCAATAACAGGGAAATTATAAACTGAATACTGACAATGGAGTTTGCTTTTAATAATTTCATAAAATGCCTGCTTATTTTTGAGTGCTTTGAGTCTCCCAACAGCAAATCTTTAGTGGAAAATGTATGTGGTAAAGATGAACAAGACTGCTTCAACATCTTTCTGGGCGAAATACATTTCACTTACAAAAGTCTTAGTCCAACTCCTTATGCAGTATTGAGATACTGTTGCTCTTCGGCTTCCAAAATGTGCATCAGCCATTACCCAGCAGCAACTTCACTCAAAATCTAGAACAGAACAGAATCACTTACAAACACATTGATCATAAATACTTCTGATACACAATAACAAATCAGAAAACCTTTCGCATATTGACAATTTATAGGACTAATCTCAGAACGCCTCTTCAAAGTACATCTCATTACCTGTCTTCTGCAATAAATCAGTGATGGAATTATGAAAGGAGTCCTGAATCCTTACCCTCTTAAATACAGGCAGGAGCTCCCAGTTCACACTCTACCACTGAGATCAATGCAAGATGCACCTTCTATCCATCTCAAAGGCAAGCAGGTGATAACTCAGAGCGTATTGCTTATTTCCTTGTCTACCCCAGTTTCCTGAGGACGCCACAGCCTTCCATAGTATGATATGCACCAATCACATTATAAAAACCAGACCCTCAGCCCCATAGCAAGGGCATGTTGGTTATGTTACAGGAATTTGGAAGTATTCTGGGTCACTCAACAAGACTGTTTGCATGTCCTGTCCTGAGCTTGGACCCACCACATGGCAGAGAATGTCTGAAATTTCATCAGATTCCAGGTATGACTCATCTCATTATGAGAAGCTATGTCCCATGATTCTCACATGCCTCTGTAGAAAGCTCTGTGGCTTCTTCTACATGGAAGGTTGGGCATCATTAAGGCTGTAGGGACAAATGTCCTCATCTAGTCTCAATGTCAGGAAACAGAAGACTAGAATGGTTTAATTCCTGCTTCAGTTTCAACAGTTGTGCCTGCATCAGCGTGCGCCTTTCCTGAAATTTGATAATTTCTAATAGTGGATGATCACTGGAAATACTGGTAGCCACAGCCTTTGGTTACCAGCTCGTTAATCACTGTAACCATTAAAAACTTATCTTTAATTTTTGCTCTAGCTACAATTTCCTATTTTGTATTGGAGCAGTTGGCTGCATATCCTTTATCTAAAATTTCTGTGTCTTCCATAATTTTTCTAACAGATTGTGATCAAACTAGCTATTTACTTCATCTTTTAAGAGCTTAACAGAGTGAACTTCATTAAAGTTTTGCTGCTGTTTTTCAGCCCTTAAGTTACTCATGTAATTTTTTACGTGAAAAGTACTCAAGTACTTCTTATCTGTACAACCCCCAGTATGGCAAGTCTCTAGGTCTTTTGATTGCCCTACTGCAAAGTGAATAAAGGAAGAGTATTGGAGAAACCCTGAGCATTTGGAAAAGCCTGATAATGACTGATAGCAGGCATACCACTGCTGCTAAGGCTCAGAACAGGACGGAGGAGAGGTAAGAGGGGAAAACCATTCTATCCCTTAATCTTTTTTCCTTTTCCAGTACCTTTACGCTCTGCTTACAATGACATGCTAAAAATTATGATTGGAGCTGTTGTAGTCCATATTTTGTTATTCTATTTTGTTATTCAAGTTGCCTTAAATCAAAAACTCTAGTGAAAATCTATGCTTATTATATTGGTATTATGAAAGAAGTTTGTGACCTTATCTAAAAACATTACGTTAATTTGACAGAACCTGAAGAGGAAGGGTTGAAGGGAGGTTTTTTTTTCAAATAGGTAACTGTTTTCATAATGAAGAACACATTGATTAGTTCTGTTTATTGCCTTTCTCTGCCCAGGTCTCTTCTACTCTTCTACCAAATTTGTTCTACCTGTCCATCTGAACTCACTAATTTAGAGTGTACACATGGATGTAAATAAGATGTCAGTGTTATCAATCCTCATTCTGCAATACCAGGTCTCCATTTATGAGCTTAAATCTTAGAAGCTCTTATTTACCCCATGACAAGATTCTTGCAGACTAATTCTTCGTATTATTACTTGCTTTTTCTGTCAATAAACATTATCTCAACATGTTTAGCATCCTAGAACATCAAAAAAAAGGGAAAAAATTGTCCAAACCCCCAAAACAATTCTGTAGCTGCCAATTTCCACATTATCACACAGGACCACAGAACAAGGAAGCTGAGATGGATCTCTAGATCAATGCCTGCACTGTTCCAGCCAAGCCGTCTAGGTTCAGGTCTTTTCTAACTAAGGACAGAGCAATCCTGGCTGAGTGTTTCTATGGATAGCAGAGCTTCAGGGTGAAGGAAACCCACTGCATGTCTCACTTGCCAAATTGAAAGTACTTGTGTAGTTGTGTGGCCTTCCTGTAGCATCAGATGTTAGCACTTGAGTTAGACATAAATGTTATGATAATTTTTTTTTTCACTCTGAAGATACATATTAGCTAGAACTGTTCATTTTGAGAAAGTCTACTTAAGGAACTCTGTTTAACCTAACATGTGCAGAACCAAGTTTTGAATTCTGTCAAAATTTGTTTCATTGCCTAGACCTATATAACACACGGACACAAGAAACAAAAACTGGTGAAAGATTTCAGGAGAAACAAACCTGCCAAGTCAGAATATATCAGCCATACAAACAGATTTTCTGTATAAAATTTTTATATATAAAACACTGAAATTGAAAACTGCATTGACAATGATTAATGTATAGCTTCCAGGATAATGGGCTGACCACTCTCCTCCCTTGTTTATTTAATAAGAATACTTTTTTTTTTTTTTTCCCTAGTGACGCAGGTGTTGGGTTAATCTTTTAACTCCTGCAGAGGACATGAGAGTAGTACAGTAATGGAATTGGTAGCCAGACATCATTCACCCATTACTATATCTCATTCTTCAATTACTGCAGTATAGTGATAGAACATCCATTAAAGTTAGAGATATTGTTGCAGACAAAGGTCAAAGGGAGATCATTTACAATGCAGCACTTAATTTGTTCCTTCTAATTACAAAGGAGAAAAAAATCCTCATGATTATCCTACTTTCTTGAGCAACGAGGAAGAAGTGCCAACAGACCTCAGCATATGTGGGGAACTTCTGCCTGTGTGTATAAATTAAAGCTTTCTGACATGATCCAAAGCCAGTTGAAACTACTTACTTAAGTTGATTTCAATCAATTTGGAATCAAGACTTAACTCAAAAGACTTCTAAATAACATTAGCTACTACCTCTTTTATTGCACTGGCACTGTCTCATGAAAAGTGTTCTGTCTCTTAAACAATGGCATCACATTTATTCAAAACAAGGCTAAATGAGAGATAGGCCTTGTACTGGAGAGAAAAGCTTAGGCCAAGGTGCATTTTCTGTTCTGTATAAAATATATTTGCGTGGTAATTACTGCCCAAAGTGAGTGTAGTTGTAATGATATTTAAGATAAAAGTCCATCAAGACAGAAAATATAAATGGACAATGACCGGACTGAATCAAGACTTTTGGTTATTTAAGGTGTGTTGTACAAGTCCATAAGCTAGAACACCTTCATTTTACAGTCATCATCATCATCACTAAATAGGTGTACATAAACACAAACCACTCTAGGGTATGGCTATACTGATGCTCACTCAAGGGCTTCCAAGCAAGCCACAGTGATCCTGTCGAGTGGCAGCTGGAGTGCACAAACAGGCCTGGCTCAGTGCAGAATTGATTGAAGAGGTACCATTCCACCTCAGAACTATTTCTGAAATTCTTGCGTTGTGTTTCACTCAGTGTGGAGCAAGCCCAAACCCTTTCACATGTTCTCATTATAAGCAATCTTTTCCACACATTTGTTCAAACAAAAGGCAGGGGTTTAAGATTCAGTAAAGGGTGTCAGGAGTGGAGGAATAGTTCCATAATTCTGCAACTATTTTAACATTTTACTAGTCTTTTAATTTCTGCAAGTAAATTGGGCTACAGGAATAATTGTAGGAAACAGCAATGCATGATATGCTAGATACCTTCTCAGGTGCTTGTATAAAGAGAAGGTCTTTGAATAAAACTGTTTGGGTGTTATTAACTCTAGTGTTTTTAGCATGTGAGCACAGAGTGCTCTAGTTGAAAGCAAATGCAAATGAGCAGAGTGAAAACGTGTCTAATGTGAGCACTGGGGTGTTTATGCTATACCTCACACATACCAAACAAGCAAGTCTACCCGCTTTTTTGTTTGCTGTTTACCCTTATGCAGTATGTACTCTACAACTGTCCTAACATGTTTTGGCATGTCTGACCCCTAGGTGAAAGACAAAGAGGATTCTTTGCTTCACTCCATGTGTACCAGGCATCAGACCATGCAAAGCAAAGCACTAAATGAGACTTCTGATTTGGTTATACCCTCCTGACCTGATAGTGCTTCTGCTCCTTTTCTACTTGTTTTACAACAGAAAAAAAATAACCAGAGAAAGCAACTATGAACAGGGATCTGTAAGTACATAGCCTTCCAGTTTTGTTTAGCTTGAAACAAAGGAGGGTTTTTTTAATCTTTACAAATTAAGATATGAAGTACAGAACAAAGGACTACACAAATAAGATAGAAAGAACAGTACTCGGTTTTCACCTGGCCTGACTTTCCAGAGCTGACAGTACCTTTCTTTTTTAAATTCCTGGTCATGTTGAAAAGGAAATTTTAGCTACAGTTGTTTAGTTTCACAGTGGCCAGTCTGAAACATCTGCCACACAGTTGACTGTAACATTCACAACTGGAATGAAATTAAATTATTTCAAAAAAATATAGTCCTACAGGGTGCTTTATCACTTGCGGAACACGAGTCAGATCACAAAACTCACTGTTCACACAGTAACTCAAAACAGCACTTGAATAATTCAGCTTTACAATCCTGATATACTTCTATAATGGCTGCTTCTAAAATATGTTTTCCCTTTGGACTGATTCATTTAAAGCTTATTGACTTGGAACAGTGGGTGACTCCAAGTGGATACACTTGCACAGCCAATTAACCACACAGGTCTGAGCCAGGCTTGGCACACAGAGGTGCACCTGGGATGGAAACACAATTGCAAGAACTCAGGCATTACTGAAAGGAGGTGAAAACAGAGGGGGAGCTGAAACAAGTTTTTTAAAAATTGTTTAAGTGGATGAAAAGGCAAACATTAAAAGCAGCAAGATTTTGTAGATTTTTAGGGTGGGTGGAGGAAAGCAAATGAAAGGGTTAAAAACTGAAATGAAAATTGTTAATTTTACAAACAGAAGTTTATTTAAAGGAGCTGGTTTTAAAGGTGTCTATATGTAAAAAAAAGGTTACTGGAAAATGTTTACTGTTTGAGGCAGTCAAATTTTGCTCAGTGACAGAGATGTATGAAGTCAGATTAACTTCATAAAAGATGCTGTTTATTTATGAATCAAATTTAATTTTTTATTTGTTTACTTAAGATTTTATGAAAACAAATACGAATAAACTGTCCTGGTTTATTAACATAATTTGAAAAACTAGATAAACGCTTTAATGAATATTTTAGAAGGTTGAAAAGCCAACCCAAAATTTTAAATATAAATTAACTCAGGTTAGAGGGAGATGTTGTTACAGTACCAGGAATTCAGCATGAGGCAGAAAAATCATTTTTGTACAGCAATGAAGAGAATTTTAGCTGCAGAAATGGTGCTTCTTTGAAAAGGAGAGAGAAACCTCCTGAGGAGAAAAAAAAAACCCAGATCCTGAAACCATAGATAGTATTGTATACAGTCAAAAAAGCCAGGACAGCTCACCACAGCTGGGGTCTGTGCAGAAGAGTCAGTGCTGTCTGACCTGTTTTGTGCAGCTTCTGGTCCAAGCTGATGAAGTGCAAATCATCTGTTCTTCAGAAGTGTGCACCAGTGCTCTACCTCAGCTATTATGCACCGATTAGAATATTTGGGGTGGGGTTGGTGCTGTTATTTTTTTCATAAAAGTGTTGTATTAATCATGGAAGTGGTGCCTTCCTCTTCAGGTTTTGTCAAATTAACATAATGGTTTTAGATAAGGTTACAAACTTCTGCCACCAAACCTTCATCATTCAAAAAAGTTACTATTTTAGGGAAGGGATGGCAGGTTTCATCTTTGTCCAGGAAGAGGCCTCTCCAGAGCCACAAGACTTCATTGCAGGAGCAGTGCTGATGGGCTACAGTCTTCTTAATATCCCAATAAAGGCACTGCAGTCCAGGTGCATTTCTGGTCAATGTCGTAGCAGCAAGCAACAATATATTTCTACCACTTCTTTTGGTGGCAGAGAGGACCAAGAGACAGTGAAAAAGTCAAATCATTAGGCAGGACTGTGTGGGCAATGAGAATGGGCAGATGCTAATGCTGATCACTTAGGAAACAGTACTGGCATAGGAGAGTACATTTCTGCTACAAAATATAAATTGAACTAAGATCAGATCATCCTACTGGTATCTGGAAAGGAATACCTGCTACAGCATTTAAAAAGCATTAAACAAGAACTTTAAAAACAAGATCTTTTGCATGGATAGGAGACACTTCTAGCCCTAAAAAATGCCCATGGGTGGCATAGCAAGAGTTTTGATTGGTGGTTCTTTATCTCAGCGTAACTTGACATTGTAAGAAATCTTATATGTATCTAATACAGAATTCTGACCCATAAGGAAAGTAGCAGTGTCACCCTAAACTAAATTCATAATCTTAGAAGATTTTACTATGTCTAATCCAGACTCTTCATAGAGATGATGTCTTTGCTTCCTTTTTTACCTTCTATCTAAAATCCTTTTCTGAAGTCCTTTTAGTAATGGACTAATTCACATATTTTTGTTTCTTTCTGAAGTATCTCAGATTTTGCTTCCAAAGGCAGGAGCTGTGTTTGAATTGCATTTACTTCAGACTCTCCTTCTTGACTCTTGTTTCTTTCAGCTTGACCTTAAATTTCTCTTTCCCCTCTCCAGAAGCCACATTAGTTCAGATCAACAGTTCACATTAGCCTATTATCCCATCACTAGCAGCAAAGGCCTGGGGAAGAATTAAGCAGGGCAAGACCTTTGTGATGCTTTCCAAGACTAACCTCTCATTGACCAAGAGTATTTTGAACATTAAACAATTTTCAATTCACCTACAATTTACTTGGTTCTTCTAATACTCGTGACTTGAAATATCTATTCTATCAAAATGATTTGCAGGAGCAAAATTTAATTTAGTTTTCTTTCTTCTATTTCAGATGTTCTACTTGCATGAGGAAGGTGCCATTAAATTCAAACCAAGATACCATAAGGTTAAGAGATAAGTGTTTGAGAACTAATGCTTTTATCTTGTTAAACTGTGCTCTGAGGTTAATGTTTAACACCTTACAGTTCTATGATGCATATTTGATTATGACTCAATAATGACATTTGAACTATCCATACAGTGCAAACTTGAAGTCCACTGTAAAAGAGAAGTTAAATACAATGAAAATAGAAACAAACAAACAAAAATCAACTCAGAGTGTCTTAGAGGTTCCCTTTTCATATTGAAATGTGCAGTAATAAAGAGAATGACACGGCAAGAAGACCAGTGGGTATTTTGGTTAGTTCCTGGTACAACTAAGGAAACCAAAAAACCACATCAATCTCTAGTTTGCTCAACCAGTTACAACAGAAAACATTTCTGGTTTTGTTTCTAGAACTGTAAACCACAAGAATAAAGAAAGTTTAGCTTATGCTCAGCAATCAACCTAGATTGCTTTCAGAACCTCACTGACATTTAAAGTAAATGTCTCAGTGCAGTGGTTGGGTGTGACATGAAGCAAGCCACGCAAGCACTGGTACCATGTGTGCCTCAGGAACTGTGAAAATTTAATTCTGACTATTTTCTAAAATTACTTCTGATTCCTGCAAGAATCAACATACCTCCTTGCCATATTTTATGTCGTGCTACAAAGGGAAAGATGGTTATTAGTGCATTTAAATAATCAAGTTTTATTTTCCTGTGTCAACTGCTTCACACAATCAACAGTGAGTAATACAAGTTGGGGAAAAAGATTGTTCTCTGTTCTTGGCAGTTCTTAAGTGACTCTGTATAGCAGGACTGATGACTACTGATCTGGAGATAATGTTGTTTTCTTTGCTCAGAAGGTGTACCATTACCTTATGCCTATGCTTCTTACCCAGTGGCATGCAGCAGAGACAGCCAAGCTTGCATCTATCCCACTGGTTTGGAATGGTGCTGAGATAAGGAACCAGCCAATCACCTGAGAGGTCTCAAATTCAGTGGTTATGTCCAGCCAAGCCTCTGAATGACAGCACTGACCCAGAAGGAGTCCTGAGAGTTTTCTTAGCAGTGTCCACAAAGCAATCTCAAAGCAGCTATGCAAGATGTTACAGGATTCTTTAGTATCCCCAGGGCAGGATGGATATGCTCCATATCCATATATGGATATCCATATGTCACAATCATTGGAGGACTATGGACTGAAAGCAAGGCTGAGCCATTTAGAAAGTTTGCCCCTCCCCAGTACTGATGACACAGACAATCCCTCCATGTTCAGCTCTACTGGCTTCTGGATATGCAAGCTGTCTATCAGCTGCAGCACAATCAGAAATCCAGGAACATAGGAATATAGGAAATGTTTTCTAGGTCTAAAAAAGTCTGAACCGTGCAAGCATAATTAAATCTTTCTGTAAATGGAAAGCCAAAGAATGGCATTTTGATTTGGCGCGGATCATAGTCAAATAGCTTTTAGTTGTAAGTATAGCAGTACTTTAAATCAATCACTGCAGTCTTTAAACTGAAAATAACCTAGAAACACCTCTGTGTTTGACATCTGTAACAAAATGAACGCCTGGTTAGCATTCTTCCTGCCACAGATTCCATCGGTTCTTTTTTTTCCATCTGGCTATAAAATCAAAAGTTATGTAGAAGTTAGCTCATAGGTTATTGCACAAAAACAGTAGTCTGTTGACCAAATACATGTCAGGAACTGAATTTCTTCTCCATTTACGAATCTTCTAGTAACATAATGAGCAGATCAAACATATGTTCCAGATGACTATATTACAACCGGTATTTTTTATGGATTCATGGTCTGGTAAAGAGGAATATGAGGAAAGTCACCATTATTTAGGATAGCCAAATCCAGGAAGACACCAAAGAATATCATAAAGATTTAATAACGGAAGATGACTAATTCTGAAGTATCTAGGGCCTTCAGTTTTCCCTATGGATCAGTAGGTAATGATACAGCACACAAAATGAGTTCTTAGGTTTGTCGGATTACTTAGTAAGGGATTGTGTGAAATGGTGGCAGTCTGAAGAATGTCTATGACCTGTTTAAAAATGTAGTCTGGGCTAGTCCTCCATTTGGGTATGATTCCTAGGGAAGCAGATAGACCTCATAGGGCAGTCCTGCCACCGTATCACACTCACCTCTTAAACTGTTTCGTCTTCATTACTCATCTATGAGAAATATTTTTTGAAGTCTTCTATTAATCATCACTAGAGTAAACAAGATCTTAACTTCTTCACTGTTCAAGAAAGCAAACATTTAAATCATTATGTCATATTACAAGTTATCAAAATGTGTTAATTTATCTTCTCATTCCTTACAGAAGCATTCAGATCATCTTCTTTTGGCAAAACAGCATCTTTCAAAGAACAAAGATAATTTTGGAAGAGTAAAGCTTTCCTAGTCTAAGTGTCTAGCTATAAAATATAATTGAGTACTATATGATAAGTCAAAGAAAATCACTCTTCTATTTTCTGAGCAATTTCCTGGGAGCTCTCTTTATAATATTTTCTAATTGAGTAATAAAATCTACCATATAGATTGCAATCTGTGGAATTGTTTGGCCCATTACCCTTACACTTCTAACATTAATGGATAAGTCCTTAGCTATTAACTTTAATATCAGTATGTTATTTAAAATTAAATACAAAAAACACCAAGGAGAAAACTTAATACTATTAAATGCCCCAAATGTATTAAAAAATCTACTTCTTGAAATATTGAGCTTCACAAAACTGAAATTAGGTTTACTTCCAAGGACTTTATATTTTGATTTTGAAGAGCTTATGCAGTATTTTTACAAACTAAAATAAACCCATTTGATGTCATGAATATAGTTTTCGGAGGAGTTTTCGGTTTGCTTTGTTTTTTCTAATCAAGCAGAATTGATGATTTAATAAGCATATGAGCCTATTTCTGAGCTTTCTTGTTCAAAACAGTTCTGGAACTCTGTGACGAGGGGTGCTATTCAAGAAACGCGTGATAGGCATTTAGCTTTCTAAAATGTGCAGCATGGGAGATGAACCAAGGCACAGTAATTGCAATGCTTCCCAGGCCTTTTCATTTGAAGACTTCCAATGCCTGTTGTGGCAAATCTCACCTTGGCAATTTTCCAATTTTCTGGAATAACTGCCTCATCTTTCTTCACTGACATCCTTCTTTCCCTTTATTTCTACTGTAAGCCTGGCTCTGAAGCTCCTCAGATTTATCTTCTTTACCATGTTGCTTATGCTATTGATATTCATAAGTCCACGCCATTTATGTTCTTAAGGTCTCTTTTTATATGTATATTTCTTAAAGGGGAAAAATGTGCCTTAGGAAACGAAGACTTTCATTTTAGCATGTCTTTCTTTAATCTGCTTGATACTAGACTTCTAGATGGCTTTTCTAGGATGGGAAGGTGCTCAACTGCAAATTTACCAGTGCCTTTGACCCTCGCCATGGTGAAGCGCCCGCTGGCAGAGGCACCCTGGGCTGTTGCACCTGGCTCTTGGCATGGCAGAAATCTGTGTGCTTCCATTGGTCTCAGAGGACTCTACTGACCTGTCACGCTTCCTGCAGCTCTGTCTGCTACTTCTTTGTAGAAAGGGAACCACTGAGGATAATTGACCCATGGTTACAGGATGTACATATTCTTCTTTCCTCAGGATACCAGCAAGCATAGGTTTTCCAGAGATCTGTCTCTTTACAAGCTCTTCTTTCAGTTTCCTTCCTCAAGGACATGACAGCAGCAATATTTGTGCAAATGCCAGAAAATTTAGCTGGCGCAGCCAGCGTGCAGACTTCTGTGATGAAATAACTTAAAACATATTCTAAATTTCCACATTCCCATTTTGTTGCCACTCTTGAGCATTTTTTTTTTAGTTTGAGCTCTTCTTCCTGCATGTGCCTTTCTTGCCTAATCAGAGCCTTTTTTGACATCTACAATTATTGCTGTTCTTCTCTCTTATATAAATTACTGATGTCCCACCATTTACCTAAAATGGTGGGTGACACTTCCTTCCATAATCTCTAATTGTGTTTGAAAGCTGACTCTCAACATCTTCATCAGGTGATCCTTTGTCCTCTGAGTCCACTTTTTAAAATCAGTTTCTCTGACACAGCTATTTAGCATATCCATTTTAGTGTTCAGATAAATCTATTTACATATTAATAAGTCTCATTCCTTCTACCACCCAGCTCAGACAGGCACTGTGTATTTTTCAAAGTCAATGTGTGTCTCCAAAAAATTAACCCATTGACTTAAGATAATACGAAATTAAATTATTAACTTGGTTACTCTTCACATTCTACAAAAAGAATGTAGAAATCGATCTTTCCTGCTCAGTTTCCTTGCATCCCATCAGCATCTCATAGCTGTTTGGAAAAGAGATTGTGACTGTTCCCTCCTACCCAGATATTTAATTGAATTCAAAAAGGAATAAAGATATTTAATTGAATTCAATCTCCTTCATCAAGTACCAGCTGTATTAAAAATTTTTGTACGGCTGTGCATTGCATAATGCTTAGCAAGCTTCTTGTACAGCTCAACAGAGTTATCACATGGCCATGGAATGAGTTGGAATTATATTTCTCATCTCCTGGGCCAATTTCTTGCACTATCTGGGTGAGTTTCTAATCTAAATTATGCTAGAACCGATTATAACACTCTGGATATTTGCCAGGACAAGATGCTCTGTTTAGTGAAATTGCTCTTTCTAGAGTCTTTTGTGGAACGTGTTATTTTACTGCTACAATACTTAAGTTAGGGAGCAAAATCACAATTCTTCTTTCTTAGAAATGAAAAACTAAATAGCAACCATTTCAATGAAATGATGCAATGTTCAAAATGTTCAATCTAGCTACTCAGAGAGCCCCAGGGACTCTGCACCTTGGGGAGTGGTACAGCCAGGCCCCCAGGCTTGAGTGGGAACCTGTGATTCTTGTCTACGCCACTGGGCAAAGTGGAAAGGAGTAGCAATATGTGTTGAAAATGGAAACAGTTTCCCTAGAAAAGCAGGGCCCTTGTTCAGGCTGGTCAAATACTTGCTATCAAGGCAAATGTTCTTCAATGGCGGACTAGTCTCATAAACTGGTTTTTTGTTTTGTTGGTTTTTTTCTCTAAAACTTCTGCCTTATCCTTGGAAAACTGAGTTTTCAATATTTACAAAAAAAACCAAAAAAACCAAACCAAACCAAACAAGCTTACAAACATAGGAGGTTTGAAGTAAAAACTGAAAACCATCCAAAATTTTCCCTGTGAAAATAAAGGCCTTTTTTGTTCATGTCTATTCCTTGCCTCTTTTACCACTCCATGGCCAGCTTTAGAGTTAATAACAAATAGAAACCTTTGTTAAAAAATTAGTTCTGGTTGAAAATTTGTCTGCCTACAGGCAGAGACTATCTAATAAATATTTTCCTTCTAATTTTTTATTCTTTTAACAATTTGCAATGAAGTTCTCATTTATTGAGCAAACAGTGAAAATATTGAGCAAATATTGAATAAATATGTTTTATTACTTGAAAACAGATAATAAGCTTTACCTCTTTAGCATAAGAGTGTATAAATGTGCTTCCTTGAAAATTAATCAGTTATATGATGGAGACCAGAATCCATTCAATCACAGCCTTCAATGAAAGACTATAATTTTAGGGAGGGTCTAGGACCCTAGGCATGAGAATATATAGCAAATATCTGAAAGCCACAGGTTGGGAGAATGACCATTGCTGCAGGTTTCTGAACATACAGAATGGGGAAAACTGCATTTGTTGAAGCTGTAGAAGAGGATTTGGAAGTGCTTGGAAAGCGAGATAATCAGACCCCATCAGTAAGTTTTAGCAATGAGTTTAGAGTATCTTAGAGTTGTTTGTAAAAAGCGTGTACTGCAGCAGCACTGGCTTTGCTTCCCCGGCCTGGTTAAATCAGACACATGAATGTCTTGCATGACAGGAATGCTACAAAACAGCCAAAGCAGACCTTCTGTTTTTCAGCTTGGGTATGTATTTTACAGAAAGGAAATATTTATTCAACATTTGAAAAATGAACAGAGCAAAACTTTAAAGAGAGATTAAGTACATAGTTGTGCGGGGAGACTGAATATTTGGGCTGTTCCAGTTCCAAAGGAGTAAAAAATCTAGAAAGGGTGGGTTTTGGAGTTTTGTTGTTTTTTTCCCCCAGGTAAATGTCCTGTGTATGTCATTGAGACTTTTGGAGTAAAAAGATTTCAAGATTTAGCCCATGTTACATTGTAAAACCATTATGCAAATGGTTCTGTCATAGCAGTCAAGTACATTTAATGTAGTGTAATTTGGGAAGGAAGGAATACAAAAGAGTTATCTCTATATATTTGCAAATATGAAGTAAATCAAATTTGTATAGAAATATTTATCATACTTGATTGATAGAAAGTGAGGGTATTTCTACATACTGCATCTATGTGAATGTTTTCAACATCTGATTTAAGAGAAAATGTTCTAATAGCTACTGCCCTTAGTAAAACCACATGTAATGCTTTTAAATATTGCCAGTAATACAATTAACTGAAAACAAAAGATGTGTTTGTGTACTGGTATGCATATATGTAGTATATAAATTAGTTTTGGAACATTTATTTCAAGACTTAGAATAAAATATTTTAAGGTACTACTGTATGAATTTGAACTTATTTTAAATGTAGATATTTCAGTGTGATGTCATTAAACCAACCCCTGCTTTTTTAACTCATGTTCTGTAAAAAAAATGTTTTTATCTTCCTGGAAATCATTATACAATTTTATTGTGAGGTATCAAAATGTATTCTATCTTGAAAAACATTTATAAAGAGTAAGAAATATGATCAGCAAAAATAAAGCATCAGACTAAAATATAATAGTGAAAAAATTCTGTATTATGTGTGAAACAAGGAGCTATGCTAATGCCTACTAACATAACGTGAGTTTAGTCAGGCCTTCCTTTAACCAGTTTGAAAATACTTATGTGTAAGTACATGTAATGTCCATAAGCCAATCCTTGTATTATAAAGGTTCAATTCTCCATTCTGTAATTGGTTCTGGCTGCCAAGCAATATGCTAACAATGAATTTAATCTGCTTTTATGGCACATCTGTTAGTAGTGGATGACAATCAATTGGAAGAACTGATATTCCAAGCACTGGCACAAAATCAGATTTTTTCCCCCTTGATTTCATTAATTTCCTGCTGGTTGAACATCCCAGCCTCCCAAAAATGCTATCAGTTCATACTGGCCTTCACAGCAGAGTGACATGACTGTAGGTTAAGAAGATGAATGTATTTTGAAGTGAACTAATAGGATTTGTTTGAAAAGGAATGAACAGATTACTTACTACAGTCTGGAAATTTTCAGGTCTTTAAATGAGGATATATCTGCTGATGTGCAACACAATTCAAATGCAAAACCTGCATAAAGAAAAAAATTTTTCAGGGTCAGGGTGGCGAGGTCAATGTGCATTTCCACCCCTGAGAAAACACATGAAAAGCACATGGAAAATAAGGAGGCTTCACTAAGGGCAAGTCATGACTGAGTAATTTGGTGACCTTCTATGATGGGTTTACAGCAGTGGTGGGATAAGGGAAGAAAGACTGACATCATCTGCCTGTCAAAAAGCACTTGACACTGTCCTGCACAACATCCTTGTCTCTAAACTGCAGAGGCGTGGATTTGATAGATGGACCAGTCAGGGGATAAGGAATTGCGTGAATGGTCACACTCAAAGAGTTGTGGTCAGTGGCTCAATGTCCAAGTGGAGTCAGTGATGACTGGCATTCTTTAGGGGTTGGTATTGGGACAAAATTATAATGTTAAGAAAATACAGATCAAAAAAATCCTGAGGACCTAACTCTTATCTATGCAAACATCTAGCAATATTTCAATTTTCTTTCCTTTCTTTGCTTTCTTTGCAGGTGAGGTTGGAAGGAGCTTTTTCAACATTCAGGTAAAAACTTACTAAGTTTTGTTGGGTTTTTTTATTTAAGAGAATATGGTTTGTATGAGGGATGTCGAACTAAATGCAGTTGTATAGCAAAAATATGGAAGTAAATAAAGCCTAGGTTTTCTTGGAAATAAGAAGATCGCATAGCTATCAACAAAGAAAAGTTGATAAAACACTGTGAAGTGTTCACTTCAGAAAACTTCATAACAAATTGAACACATGCTGTATTTTGTGCTACTTGTTATTTCGCCGTGTTTTAAAAATATGTAATACTGATTTAAAAATATGTAATACAAAGAACAATGCAAAGAAACCCCAAACAATCAAAAAACCCCAAACAAACAGGGAACAAAAGCTACAGCTCTTTTTTATTTTAAAACTGTCAAAAAGAAAGGGTTTCGCTTCAAAAAGTTTTTTATTTCTCTATAGAACAAGGTTTTAATCACTTTGTTGGACTCCAAGCTGGGTTAAAGGAACCCTCACTCAGTATACTTCTTCTTCTGCAATGCATGCATGTAAGCAATTGTTTCTGGCATGGAAGTTCATTGGAAGGTAAGTCAAAATAGAAGTTTGCTATCAGCATTCGGTTTGTTTCTGTTAATATCAAACTAAACAAGATTGCAAGCTTTATCTTTGATGAATATGTATGCCCTGAAACACTGAAGCCATAGACTGAGGGGTCATACTGGCATCTTCACAAAACACCATTAAGTGGTGCCTTCCCTTCCCCATCATCTGATTGAGATTGTGGCCTTATATGCAAGGCCTTAGACAATGTCAAACAGAATATTAAAAACTAATATTTTCTTCTGGCATGTGTCTTCAGATTACAGGCATTTTTCCCACATTTGTTCCAGTGCTATAAATGAAATTATTCCATGCCACATAAATATGCTGACTTTTGTGAGAATTCAGATATTCATATGAAAATATTTCAAGATTAGCTTTAAGTGGCTTCTAAATACTTCTATAATAAACCTATGATAGAATAATTAGCTGTATCATCTGTAATAGTAAATTTACTACTAATAGACCATAGAACCTGTACTCTGCTTGGGAAGTATGACTTGGCCTGACTTACCCTCATTTTTGAGCATGTTCTAATAACATTTGAGCTGAACTGAGTTGCAGACACACTAACCCAAACAAGTTTAACAGATGGTACAATGATGACCTCACACTGTGGTCTAGACAGGCTAACAAAATGACTGCATAACAGAAAGAAGCCTCCAGAGCAGGATAAAATACAGTCTTTGGTGAAGATGAACAGTGGAACTTTGGGGTATATAATACATTTATACATTAAATTTAAGTCTGTTTTATAGAATAATAGTTTTTATTGAGATATGATGAGACCACATTGATGGCTGCACCTGTTGGATAAAACAGAAGTTTGAGATTTTCAAACTTGCTATCTACACAAACTGCGTATCTCCTTCGTAGTCCATAAGTCCAGCAAAGACAAGCCAGATACACGTACAGACTTTAAATCTACTCCTAAGTGTTTTCCTTTGCAAGGATATTTTCCAAAACTGTTTTTTCCCTAAGCAGCAAAATCAGGGATAAAAATGACTGGCATGAAACATGATGATTCTTTTTCTTTTGATGGCACATTTTTTCTTAAGAACTTTTATTTTAACAGTTAATCATCAAAAAATTAATCTAATTCTGAATTGAAAGTTTCCTATTTTGTACATTTAATTCAATTGATTTTGAAGTAAGAAGAAAAGTGTTTTTCGATTGTTTTCTGGTGCCTAGCTCAGGGCTTGAGAGGCAATGCTCACAGAGGTGCAGTTAGTGGGCAGATTACAGGGTGCAGAAGATGTAGAAAAGGCCATGGCTGTGATCGATTACAGGTTTTTTCACATGAACACCATCATAACAAATGGACGAATATGTATTTTTGCACTAATTTAAGGAGCTTTGAGTCACAGTCTCTTATTCCAAAGACAAGGAGGCTCAAAGAATTCCTCTTTTTTATGTGTATGTATTTAAGTACAGAAGAAACTTTGTGACGCAGCACAATAACAACTTTTTATGACTACAAGCTTTTATTAGCTAGGAATAAGCTAAGGAGAGCGACGAACAAGCTGTGTAGCTCTCACCTAGTGACATCTAATAAAATCTTTAAATATCACCACAATGACACTCAAACAAGTTTAAAGAGAACACTTTACTATTGCACTCCCATCCTGTACTTTTTCTAAATTTCCCTGTAATGAGAAAGGGTCAAATTTCACAGTAGTGTCTATGAGTGTGGTTCCAGTGTCGGCAGAGCTGTGCCCATTCCCATCACCTGAAATGGGTGTGACAGAAACTACACCAAGCACAACCAGCTCAACACTTCTGCCTCACTTTGTGGAAAGTGAACTAGGGCTTTGTGGCACATAGAGGAGCAGTACTACATAGTGAGGGCAAATATGCAGAGTCTGATTCCAGTAGAGTTAACTTGGTCATATTTTGAACATCTGTGAAGTCTAATGTGAATTGAATGTTAAGTAAATCAACTTAATTTATTAGTAGAGCATGGCATATTGCCATTTATGTCAACTCAACTTCTTTTCCACATCACATGCCTTTTGTGTATTTCTTACATGCCTGAAAGATGCTGTTTCTGGAATAATTTTCAAGGGTTATTGATATTCTATATTTAAATATTCTATATTTATGGAAACTGATTCTAGTATTTTTCCAGAAAGTCTGGGTAGTTAGACCATGTGCGCAAGCTTTCGCAACACAGAAAAGATCAAATCAACGAGAGTGAAAAAACCCAGAAATGACCCTGCTCAAGTTTGAAATTCCTACTTTAGGCTGTACTGGGGAGTCTTTTGGTTTCGAAAACAAATGCTGAAAAATAACAGTAAAAGTCAAATAATTAAAGCACAAATAGACCAGTTATTGAGCATTTGTTACTGCAGAGCTGAATGTTGCCTAGTCTGCATTCTCAGAAGTAATTTTGGGAAGAAACTTAGGAGCTAAGGAGAAAGAAATATTTTCTATTACTGATGTTAAGAAATGGGCAGCTGCTTAAAAATGCTCAGTGGTTTGGAATGTCAGCCCAAGCACTGGGGAATGACTTGGAGGAATGGTTTGCGGCCAAAATTATCCAGTGCACACCCGTGCTTCCAAAGCAGACCTTCCAAAGGCAAGCAAGGTTATTGTGTGACCTGTAAATAGGACACATTAGCACACACAAGGACTTAGGTTTCTGCTGGCAGTCTAAGTCTCCTTAGACCTAAGTCTTCCAAAGTCTCATTAGGACACCAGTCTTTGGAAGGATTACAAACACAGTATAATTTACACTACCAGCACAATTTACCACAGGGCTATGATCTCCACCTAGAGCTATAGGGACAATAACTATATCAGAGCTAAATTGTGCCTCAAGGCAAATAATCTGTTGATTCTACTGCCCTTCCTGTTCTGTCTTGTGATGTTTTGCTGTACTCATCTACTCATCCCATAAGACATCCATGTGAGCAGCTCTGTGGTTTTACGTTCATGTTTAAATCCAGTTGCTGTAATCAGCTTTTTTGTAACCTCAACTGCAGTTGTTGTGACCATATTAAAGCACAGCTTTTCAGGCTCAGCCTGTAACTCTGCTATTAGAGGTTTAAACCTCAGAGTAGAGAAAGTCTGTAATGAAAGTGAAGCTCTCTTTCATTTCCTATGATTCAGCATAGCTGTACTTGAGAATTACCCGGTTTTGCTTCCCATGCTGTGACATTTGAGACCTGCCCTCCAAGCGCTGGTGGAAGGCTATGGAATTGCCAGCTCGACATTTTAGATGGTATCACAGTCATGGTAAACCTCTGCCTTAGTGCTGGCTTGGAGGCAAAGATACACCAAGTGAGTGTGTGGAGTGGCTGTTAAGGGCTCTGCTCATGAACCTCATCAAAGCATATTAATTTCAGAGGGAACATGATTTTATAATTATTTCAGTGCACTTTGTTTAAAGTCTTAATGAAAATATTAAGGATCACGGTGTAAGGAGGTACTAAATGCAGACACAATCTTTTGAAAGCAATAACTCGATTTCTGGCCTAGTTGTACTACATTACTACTTCAATGAAGACACAGAAGTAAGTGTTTTATCCCTTAAATGGGCACATCCTCAGTGACTTTTGCTGTAAGAGTAACACTAAGAATGATAGAGGAGTGATCTTTCAAACAGATTGTTTCTAAAGGATGTTTAGTTGAAGGTCCCTCAGTTTAGCAGTTATCTCTCAAGGGTATTTCCTGCATTAAAAAGTCACTGTGACTAGCCTTTCATCTTACTATTCCAAAAATAAGAAGTGCAAAACAAGCTGGTGCTTTGCAGTCAGAAAACCTAGGAACGAAATTCTGAAATAGTTCTAGCTGTGACGCCTAGGAAATCAGCCAATCTGGTTCCAACCCCTGTGAAAACAGAAACTTCGGCCTACCAATAAAAAGAACAAAAACTTTGTTTATCTTCCTTGAGAGTACTGATATGCATCTTGTATATGTCTAATTGCATCAATGTACTGTCAGAGTGAATCCCTCAGTGGTAGTTGCCAAAACAGTGACAACCCATCAGTTGCTAATGATGGTTTTAAAACTATTCTAGAAGTGACAAGGCAAATGTCTGATAGCAACTTTTAAATTAGATCAGATTTTTGAACAGGTGGTTGTCAGGTCTTTTTCCAATGCAGATGCAGTTAATGCCTTCTCTTCATCAATTCTTTTAGTCATCTTAGAATAGCATGAAGCTTGGTGATTGTTTCTGATAGATCACTTGTTTGCTTGGATTTGGGGAATTCAAGTTTCTTTTCCCCACTTGCTTTAGACCTTACAGTAGGAAAGACTTCAGTCATAAGTTTGCTATTTCTTGGTACATCTGGACAATGCATTATTGAATTCAAAACCTAAATTAAAAATAAGGGGGTGGGGGGGAACATTCCGTTCAAGTGAAACGCAAATTTTTGTATTTAAAAGAAAAATAAAATCAGTTCCTGTTAATGCAAAATATTTTCTTTAGTCTAAATATTTCACTTTATTTTGTCCTGTAAAATATTTTTAAATGAGAAATTTATTTTCAAAATAGAAACTGAATGTTTTGTTTTGGAAATGTCAAGATAAGCTCTAAATTTAACTAAAAAATATTTTCTCTTTGTGGTGCAATTTATAACCTATATCTAAATTCCATGGCCTATTTTATTTCATTCTTTTGTTTTCACTTTTTTGATACAATTATCATTCAGACTTACCTATACAAAAAATAACTGAATTTTTGAAGCTCAATTTGTTTCATGTACTGTTTTTTTAACACTTACTACTTTTTTCTATGTATGTTCCAAGACTAGATGGTGTCAAGCAATATTTGGACAGACAGAATTTCAAAATACTGCCTTATTTATTTGAAAGTATTAATAATTCAAGGAAAGAGCTCACCTATATGTAAGATCATCCCTCTCCTTTTTGCTTTTTCTAATATAACTAATACTTCAGTATGAAAGATATGCAGTCAGAATGCTTCTGATTTGCTTTTAAACTGCATTGGTTTAGTTTTAGATGGCAGTCTAAGCTCTAGGCTCTCTATACTTGTCTCTTTGCTTATTTATAGCTATGTTTTAAGAAATACTAGGGAATCCGAATATGAAAAATAAGATACCTTATTTTGACTTAATTTCAAAGGATTTAATGTCAGCTTGTATCTGAAAAACACATTAAGTGTGTTATGCTTACATAAAGAGGTATAACAAACACTTTGAGTTTTGTATAAAACTGCTTGGTCACAGAGAAACTAGCAAATCAAAGTAAAAAATTGTGCTTGAACTCTAGTATTAAAGTAGCCAGTTACCCTCCCAATGTGTGTCTCTTGGCTGACTGACTTTGGTTTTAAAAAAGATGCAACTTCAAAATAAGGCTTTTCTTGTGACAAATATATTCACCAGGTTTCAGTCTTGTGTGGCTTATACAGGATTATCTAGAGGCTTATAAGGGGTGATCTCTTGCTGTAACCTTTCCTTTGATTGATCTTGCAAGGTTTTTCTTTCTCCTCTCTCCCTCCGGTTCTCTATTTTTAAGAAACTGGTAGGAACATAACTATTGTTGAAAACTCTCAGCCTGTGTCAAATCTGGTTGAAGCAGCTGGCCCATTTTCACAAGTCTTTGCAGAGCAGGAGACACTCAGATGCAAGCAGAGACTGTACAACAGCATAATATTTCTTGCACTGGAAATCAGTTAAATCAACAATAGCCAGAAACTTTATTTCTTAAAATCCTGTAAATTCTACAAAGCCGTGCCAACGGCACTGCAGTTGTGAGGCTGAAAAGTGCACTCAGACTTTTGTTTTCCAACAGCTTTCAGTGGGATGCTGTTGTTGAGACTCCTGTCTCCTTGTCAGGCCGACGCCTGCTTTTTGTGCTTGAGAAACCCAGCATGGTCTTGAACCACCATTTCAGACAATTCTACAGTGTGGTCATTTCTTTCCTCTCCTGTTCTTTTTCACTCATGAATTTGACAATGTAGCAAGTGAGTCTGATGGCTTGGACACTTCAGGAATGAGGCTGGTAAGGTGAGGAAACTGTCCAGCCTTCCTGGCAATAAATAATTGTCTTTCTTTTTTTAAATGCAACTTTGAAATTCAACTGCCAATATGTTACTTTGAGGCTTAAGAGATTCTTGAGACTTAAGACATCCTTCTAAGGTTATCTCCAATGTGTCTCGGAGCTGTAACATAAGTTTTCCTCCATTTGTAAAAACCATTAATAACATGTGCTGGCAGGCCAGCTGTGCTCAATGCAGGTTTCAGTGATGTTCCACCAACCTTCATCTAACATTCGTGGTTCTGTGGCCAGAAGATGTGGTCAGGGTATTAATTCAGAACGTTTCTGGGGAACAGCATCCTGGGTGGGCTGTAGAAGGATGCAATAGAACTAATAATTAATTAAATTCACCTTTCTGCAGAGAGCCTTATCCTCGAAGGACCTATTGCTGAGTGAACAAGCAGCAAAGAAAATACTGATTTATTAAATTTAATCCAGCAAGGTAGACACTGATGTGTAATTCACCAGAATGGCCCCTCCCAGGAGCTTTGTATGACAGATATGTTGGGGAATGAGAGAGGGCAGCCCTTCTTTGCTGGAGCTGTTTCTAAAATTCCATTTCATATCCTATGTTTAAAGTTTGCTGTGGCATAAATATTACTGCAATGAGAGAGAACCAGGCAAGCTTAAGACTTGAGTCTTGAGTATTGATACCTGTTAATAACACTGCTCACCATGATAGTTACTTGCATTAAAAATAAATCTTATTAAGGTTTGTAGTGATTGTGATTTTTTTTTCTAGATCAAAGTGCTAGTTATAGGATACCTATTGGATATTGGGCCTATAAAATACAGCATCCTCCAGTAAGCACAGCTCTGTTCAAAGGGCTTTTCCTATATAACTTGGCTCAGCTGACCACAGAATGGGAGAGTCTCAGAGGTCACAATAGCAGGAGAAACCAAAAATAAAGGTACAGGATTAGCTGTTAGTTATTTCAACTTGAACCACTGTATTTTACCTGTTGCTTCCTGAATGTGCTAGGGAGCAGTTTGAGGAAAGACAAACATAACCTAGAGTAGACTCTAACTTACCCAAACCACTGTGCCTTCAATTTTAGAAATGAAAATAAATATTAATCATGTATGTTGTCATACACAATGGCAAAGACCAACACGGGGATGTCTCAGACTCTCTCTGTGGCACTGCTGGCATGCAGTAGAGTAATTGCCACATTACCCAGCACAATTTGAATGAAACTGAGTCAAATTTAATCAGCTCCTGTCTTTAGAGCATTTCTTCACCCACAACACTTGTAGTGTTTAGGATCCTGCTGCACAACTGTAATGTTGTACACAAAATGCAAGTTGTTAGGAGAATCCCATTCTGAAATCTGGCCAAGTTTACCATCACATACTGTAACTCCTAGAGTAGTGGTGGTCTGTTTTTTGTTTGTCACTTTCTTCTAGGGTACCTTTGCAACCTTTTTTCGCATGGTACTGTATGACAGCCTGGCTGGTCCAGCCCTTAAGCCTGGGAAATGTCTTTCATGGATTTGACCGTATTTAGACGTTAAGCTTTTTTCCTGCAGATTTTTGTTCCATATTTGTCTGCACATTGCCTTTACCAAATACTTGTCTCTCTTCATCTGCTCTGAAACTTTTTCCTCCTCCTTCATTGATCAAATGCTATTGACCATTAAATACAATTTTGGACTTTAGTTCTGTTTTATTTTAGTGAAGAAGTGCTACAAAATAATGAGTGTAAAATGCTACTTTATTATTTTAGTTTTGTATTTAACATAAGTAGTCTTCTAAAATTACAGCTTGCTTTCTTAATTCTAATAATAGAAATCACAAAATTACCTGCCAAACTTACAGAAGGTGCTCTATTTCAAATTCAGAATTGCTGTTCAAATTATACTGAATATGACTGAAATACTTCCAGAAAATTTTAATTGCTCCTAAATGATAGAATATTTTCTTAAAATACTACTTCAAAAATCCACAGAAATAGTTGTGGAACTCTGAATACTTAATTATTCCTTCTATTCCTGGCTTTTTGCAAAAATATAAAAAAAATCATTGACTTGTTCTACTTAAAACTGCTGATGCAATTCACATCAAACAGATTAAATACAAATTTAGTGAGACTGCACAAATTGTACAATAAAACTAAAATGTGGATAAAGCAGATAACTTTTTAAAAAAATCAGATAATTAAATTTTGCAATGAATGCTGGAGACCTGGGTTTGTCTCACAGTGGCTCTTTCAGCTCAGCTGATCAGCAGCTTTAACACTGTTGAACTGTACACCAGCTGTTGAGTTCTCCTTGCCCTGGGAGGCACTTATTCCTTCTCCACTGTGTCCTGCCCAGTCAGTTGTAGGGAGCAGTAAAGCAACAATGAAGAGAGAGGGAGCTTTGCCATCCAGTTCCCAGCCAAAGGATTCCTGGCTCAAGTCTTTTAGTTTCTAAAAAGATTTACGAACAAATTTTTTGTGAGTTGATGAAAGTATTCTAATGGGATGATGAGACCAGTTTCAAACTTGTTTGGCATAGAACATATGCCAACAGTGGTTTCTAATGCTCACCTTGAATTAACAGCAGGAATTGAATCCACCAGTATCAATAAATATTAATCCAGACCACGATATATGTTCCCCATTTTAGCTACATTAATCATTCACTGAAGTATAAAAGGATGGCTGTCCTTACAAGCTGAAAGCATATAAACCATTTAAGAAATGGCAGTTTCTCCAATCTCATGTACTTACATATTTATTGGAGCTTTCTCATGGGATAATTTCACACTAACAGCAGAGTATCTCTCTCATCTAGACCTCCTGCAAGACTTTTTCATAATGCAGTTCTAGTTTAAACACTCTTTTGATATACCTATAGGGAGTGTCTGTTGTTCCTCTCTCAACATTGCCCCCAAACCACAAGCACAGCCATGTGTGTATGACAGAAGAGGGATTTTAAAACAGTTAAACCAAGACAAGAGTAGTCAAAGGAACATTGTTCTGTTCAGAAGATGCTTAAACACTCTCTGATGATCACTGGAACGGATTCCTTTTGTACATCTGAAATAAACACTGTACCTCAGTGGTGGTTTTAACAACTGAGTGCCCTCAACTTTATTTTTTTCTCGAAAATTTTTTCCTCTTTACCTGTCTTCATTAGATTCATGAGTTCATATACAGCAACACTTTTTTCCCCAAGAAGATTCTGTGCTGCCAAGGTCCCCCTTGAAACTCCTATTTTTTTTCCTAAGCTTAGGTAACAAAATGTAGATGCTTCTTGCTCAGTGCAAACCATTTGCTTACTCACTGTTGTTTCATCATATTTCAAGGAAAGCACCACAGACTGAATGTATAATATACTCTTCCCAGGTTTTATTGCAGTTATTCACTATGATGAAATCATAAACTACGTCACCTTCCCAGACTTCTTGATCAAAATCCAGAGGTCTTTGTCTTGAATCCTTCCCATCTTTTAAATCATTGTTTCTGTAAACAAATCTATGATTTCTTTCACATTCACATTGCACTCACCTAGAATGCAATTCAGAGTCTTTCTCACTAGAAAACCTAGAAAATTGACCTAGATAAATATTGTCCTTCCTAAGCAGCACAGCTAGGCAAAATAACCTGTATATTTTCCTAGTTAGGATGAGAAATTGTAAAGAAATAAGAGTCATTTGACACAATTAAATATGTTTTCAGGGTCTGTAATTACAATTCCTGCTCTCTCGTTTATGGGAGAGTTCGAAACACAAAAGTGTCTTCCTGCTCCAGCCTCTTTAAGCCAGCGCCCAGTACAAAGGCCATTGGCTTTCCTGAGCACAGTTTAGAGCTGCTTTGGGCTTTTTTCTGTTGTTCCTGAACTTTTGCCTTTTTTTCTTTGAACAGTTTCCTATATACTGCCAGGTTCCCAAAGCAGAATGCAGAATGTTCTCTGCCCACAGTGCTCAAACTGCTGAGCAACCTTGTACTTACCTTTGGTTTGTGAAAAAAGCATTTGCTTAGCAGCTTCTTGTAGACTATTTATTGAAACATGGTGGTTAAGCCTTGCAATTTCAACCCAACCTACAAATGCTTTATGAAGGATCGCCTCCGTAGTATGCAGGAGAGAGATCACCTCTACCTGTTCTAAATAAGGCCTACATACTCAAAATAAGAAACATTTCTTGTTCTTACAGTGAAACTATCTGTATTAAAATTTTATTCAAAATGGTGTTACCAAGTGTATGTAAGATTGCTAATGGCAGATCTTGGTGAAATTCCACTGGCCCTGCAACGTTTGAAAACACAGAATAAGGTCTCGACAATGCTGTCTTCTGGTTTAGAAAAACATATCAATAATAAGATTTTATTTTATTGTAAAATCATGATTAAGGCTAATTTGAAACTGTATCATAGATTTTAGATCACGCTGTGAAATATTCCAGGCATTGTGACTCAAAGTTAAGCCAAAGTCAATTGGGATGTCTGGGAGAGTGTATAAATTTCACCACAGACTTGAGTAATAAACCAGTGAAGCTATTCTTTTCAATTCTTTTCAAGGAGTTAAGTACTTACACTTCTAAATAATTGTTACACAATCTGGTGCCAGGTGCCAACAACAGTTGCCAGGTAATTGGCAGCTACCAGTACTCTCCTGTGCTCTTCTAATAATTTTGTGTGAAGGAAGGAACTGCAATCGAAACTAAACAGTCATCCAAATCCTGTCTTTAACTGATAAATAGGTTGAAGCCAGTGCTTTTATTTGGACTAACAAACGAAGAGAAGTGGATGTATGGAATACTCCTTGAAAAATTGCGGTTATTACTACCTAAGGCTACCGATGACGAGCATGACTTTCCCAGTCACGGGGAGCTGCAGTGACTTCCAGCCCGGAGAGCGTGCGAGGGAACAGAGCGGGCTCAGCCCCTGCTCCTGCGCGGGCATGTCAGAGAATCCAGGAACGCGCACGGCGCCGCGGGTCCCCACTCCGCGGGTGCGGGCAGCAGGTGCGCGGGGAGGCCGGGCGCTGCCTTCGCTGTGGACCGCTCCTGTGCTCCGATACCTACCTGTTCGGGAGAGGCTAAAAACAACTAGATTTTTGAAACGAAGAGGGGGGAAAAAAAGAAAGTTTGGCACTGTTGTTACTTCGAGCTGTCAGAGCCTCGGTCGTGGCAGCTGTCGCGACTTCTCCCTCCCAGGAACCGCGCTGCTTTGCGGTGAAGCCGGGGCTGCCGCTCCCCGCGCCGCGCTGGCCGCCCGGGCTTTGAAAGTAGCGCGCAGCTCCACCGCAGCTCCACAGCAGCTCGGCGCTCGCGCTTCTCCAGCGTCCCTCTGCCCATCGTCTCCAGCTCCCCCAGCGGAGGGACCGGTGAGCGTTCGGCACGCACCGACGCTGCCCCGCGCTCGCAGCAGCCGGCGGCTCCGCGCCCGCTCGCCTCGCCGACATGGTATCACCCGAAACCCATATCCCGCTATGGCGTGGTATATCCCGGCGCGGGAGGCGCTTCCCTCGGGCCGGTCGCGCCC
>VWZW01004022.1:71483-127961 GCA_013397115.1 Edolisoma coerulescens
CGCCGCCCGACCCGGCCTGGCCCAGCCCGGGACGGCCCTTAGCGGAGGGGCGGCAGCCGGAGGTGGCGGGGGGGCCGCCTGCCGCCGCCGCATCCCCCGCCAGAGCCGCCAGGTCGGTGCCCGGGGAGCAGCCGGGTCCTTGTGTCCCGGTGGACACAATGGGCTTTATCCCGCAGGGAGGTCTTGGGCTGCGATTCCCACCCCGAGTTTCGGATTCGTGTCACACGCCGGCGAGGCCCCGAGTTAATGGAAACTCTCTGTCTCTCTGCAGATGGCTTTCCGGATACCGCGATCCGCGCTGGGGATAACACCCGATGTGGCCATTCACGCGCTTTGATTTCTTTCTCTCCACGTAGAGTCCCCTGCGTTCCATTTCAATGCGAGCAGGGAGGCTGGCTGAGTGAAAGGCTGCTTTTGGGATCTTCTGTGGGATCTACACTGCCTGGTGTTGGAAGGTGGAAGCTTTGTGCTAGGGAGTCGTTCTTTCCATTCTTCTTAAGTAGTGGAGGGAGCTTTCTCTTCAACAATGATGAAGACCGAAGGCAAGGGGGAAAGGACTTTAAGAAGTGCTTCTCCACACCGAAATGCTTACAAATCTGATTTCCATGCTATCAAACGCTCTTTTGATGGTGTAAACAATCCTGATAATGCTTCCAACAAAACAGGCTTGCATCAGAAGCTGAGCACCTCTTCCAATGGAGGGGGAAGCGACCCACAGAGTCGAGGCAGGGCCGCCACTTATGGCAATAGAGTACACAAGATCAAAAATATGTTTTTGCAAATGGGAAGCTCTTCCTCCACAACCTCTTGCGAAAGCAGTCCACCTGCTGAGACCAAACTAATCAGCCGGGCCACGGCAGCAGAGTATGGTTCTTCTCCAGGTAGTCCATCTTTTGTCATTGTCCAAAAAAATAATCTTCTTAATACAGCTACCAGCCCCAGCGGCAGTCCTGTGGATTCATTGTCTGTGTCTTCTGCTGCTGACAAAGTCATCCGTAGCAGCGATGAGGCAGACTTGGACAAAGTTGCCCTGGCAGAAAAATTTTCAGAGACCAGGAAGCTCTTCGAGAGAAATATAAAGCAGCGGAGCTCAGTGGACAGATATTCCCCCAGCAAATGTGAAAGAAGTGAAGATAAGAGGAGACATGGTTCAGCTTCTGATTGCAGCAGTGTGGTAGACCACTTCAGTTTTAATACAGAAGCAAGTCCTCCAGTTGCACTGGAGAAAGTTGAAAATCAAAATAATGAGGAGTTGAAGCAGCAACATTCTAATAGTGGTTCCAGATCTTGCTTCCTGAATGCGGGGCCCATTTCTAGGAGGCTGGAAAGCTTTCTGGGTGACAGTGATACTGAAGAATCCAAAGAAGCTTCCAAAAATGATAGTTCTCCAAATCAGGACCCTTTGAGAGGCCAGCAGAGTTTGAATTCGTCTGCTGTTGCTGAAGGATGTCTGGAGAAGAGTGCATTCCCCAAAGTGCCTGGAATCTGCAGAGATGAGCCGAGCAAGGCACTTGGAAAAGACCAAAGAGAGCAACTGGTACTTGAGACAAGCGCGTGGAATATGGGCAGTGTGCCTGGTCAGGAGGCTCAGCAGACATCAGATAGTGTTTCCTCCCGGGATTCTCCCACAGACAGGGCTTGCACAGAGCTGGCTGCACAAGATGAAACCTCAGGGCATGAAAAAGAAGGTTTGGAGAAAGATCACGCTGATCAAGAGAATCAGAAGCTCATATGTCCTGTACAGGAAGGGAAGAGAAGCGGCTATGCCTTGGAAGTGGTAGAAGAGTTTACAGACGACAGCAAGACCAATTGGGAAGAAGAAAGAGATGGGATGCCTGTAAGAGATGGTCCAGTTACACAAGTACAGGATGTTCTAGAGCAGGAAGAGGATACTGAAGAAGAGGAGCAAGTGTTGGAAAAGCAAAGTGAGGACTTCAGTGATTTTGGAATAGAGAATGCAGCTTTCAATGATGACAGGGACACAGAGCCAGAAAACCAAGAAGGCAAAGAAATTTTGGAGGGAGAGGACGAGTATATGTATGACAGTGAATATGAGGAGTTTCCTGGACTTTCTGAAGAGGAAGATCCAGAGCCAGACCGAAAAGTCAAGTTCTCAACAGCTCCTATCAAAGTAAGTACATTTGAATTTTGTTTTGGTTTTTTTTTTTATTGTTTTGCAGGCAAAAATACCCAGGAAATAAATTCTGTGGGTTTTTTTTTTAGACTTCTAAAAATCGTTTAAGAAGTGTAAGTTTACAGGTTGTATTCAACACCAAGTATGAGAGAAATTACAACTTCAGAAAATGTATTAATTAGTCACAAGTGCTTTCTTAATTACAGCTGCTTCATAAGATAGTGTAGTGAAGCACATGAGATTTTACTTGCTGGATTTTTTCAGGAGGACAGATCTTTTAGGAGTAGATACAAACACATGACCTTTAATACTTGCCTTCATTTGTTTAAAATTGAGGTATTGCATTAGGAAGGATTTTTTTCAGTTTTCCTCTTGGCACAAAAGTTTAAAAAAAAAACCCAAACAAAACAACAAATTCCCCCATATAAAACGTTCATATTCAACTTCAGACTTGTTTATGGAATTACCTATAAGAAAATATTAAATGACTGGTTCTTGTATTTTAAGATTCTAGAATTCGCTCCAATAATAACCATGTATACGTTGTTTGGTTTTATTACTGATCGGTGAATAAGGTGTAGGAGTGTTAACCTGAGTATTTTGGAGTACGAAGTTGCAGAAGTAAAAGTTAGAAGGCAGACTGGATAATGAGGAGTAGTGTAGGTTATGACTTTAACAAATTAAAAAGATTTATGTGTCTTGTCTTCCCCCACCAAAAATACTCATCAGCGTTCCACAACTCAAGCTATGTTTACCCATAGTCTCTTGCAGACTTGAATTACTCTAAGTCCTTCTTAAACTTTGGAAGGAGAATTAGGAGACATGGACCAGGATGGAATGGGAAACTGTCCAGGCTTTCCTCAGGATACTTCTCTTCTACTGTTACATGAATGAAAGATATCATCTTTAATAAACGGCTCTTACACTTCATTCGTAGAGAGTCAGGACTCACTTTTACTGGTCAGAGGGATGTAAAAATTTTGTTGACTCTTGAACTTCCAGCAGCAGAGAGCTGTAATTTCCCAGCTTGCTAAACACACACTAGTGCTGTACCCCAGAAAATGTTTTGACTGTGGCAAAAAAAAATTGGCAAAAAGTGAGTTTTGTTGCATGTGGGGTTTTTTTATAGCCTCTCCACAGACAGGCTGACTTTATATGGATTTCTTCTAGTTGATGTTGCTTTAGTGGTGACCTGGAGCAGTGAAGGGGAGAGCGCTGCTATTGAAAACTGCATAATGAGTCTGGTGAGGGCTGGGAGAGAGCCGGAGGGGCATCAGTCCATTTCTACATGCATTTGTGCACTCAGTATCCGAGCAAAGTGCCGTGTAGAGTCTACTGTAAATGTGTGTTGAGTGACTTCCTGCTGTAGGCAGGGTTTTACTGATCATTGCTGATATCCTACTGAAGCAGTGGCTGTTAACAGACTTTAGCCTTCTCTGCTGCGTCTATTCCAGACACAGATGAAGGCATTAGTAGAGATCTCAGTGCCAACTGTGATGGAAGCTCTTGTGTGGACAAAACTCAGGTTTTGGTAACTGTTCAATTATAGCTGCTTCTCTGAAAGCCACAGGAACCAACCTGACTCAGATTATCGTTTACACAACCAAGAGATGAACAGTTAGAAGCAACTGTTAGCAGTTTTCTGTGAAAAATAACATAGTTCTTATCATAATGCCCCACTTGGATTGGCAGAATAAACTGTACTTAACAGCAATAGGGTAATTGAAGATACTTTTTAAGGCCCTTAAACTGAAGCTTGTGATACTTGCTTTCTATTATCCCCTTTCAGTGAAACTTGTCTGTATCTTTCCTATATTGGGTATAGGGATCTCTTTCTGTATGTCATTTTCAATAGGTTTTCCCCCTTTGTTCCTTTTGCCTAAGCAATGATTTCTGTTCCCATGTCTACCTTTTTGCTTCATGTTTTCCATGATACTTAGTGGGAATAAGTCCTGGTTATATGGTTTTTGAGTTTTCTACTCTGTAAAATAAAAAAATCCAACTTTTTTGTGCTTACCCAGAATTTCCACTAGTTGTGTATTTTTAATATCTCAATAACCTTTTAGAAAATCCCAGTTTACCTCACAGAAGGAAATCTCTCTTTCTTCATAGATTCTGGTGCATCTTAAATTGGAAGAGAAAAAAATCTAAGTGGTAGCTAAAAGATTATTCCTGGTCCCCACCACAGCTTAGAGCAGTGCCATAGTGAGAAATGTATCATAGTAGCTTCTTTTTTCAGCTTTATTTAGACTAACAAGTTTGACTAAAATGTGAGTGCCATTTTCAGACGTTCATAACCACTAGAGGAAGTCTGTGATTCTCCTCCTCATAGATGCTCCTGAGTGAGGCCAGGCTGCCCTTGCATTCTTGCTGTTTTCTTTCTGCACTGCAAAGAACCCATCAATGTCTCTTGCAGTCGCTATTTATCAGGTGTCTGGTAGAGTTGAAGAGTTCAGAACGTTCAGAATGTATTGGGCAAGAAAAAGCACATTCTCAGATCTTCAGTGTTCTGCAGTGATGGAGCTTTGACCATTTTATTTGAAATACGCTAAAGGGAAGTTGGATATGTCTGTAGGTAATGGATAGAACTTACAGGCACCTTAAAAACAGCCTTTATGCTGCTGCAACAAAGAGAACTTGATTAATATTTCTGTTTCAAAGCTTCTAGTCAGTTGTAAAATTGGCAAGGCCTTTGAGTAAAAGAAGATGGCTCTGGAGCTCCCAGGGGGTGTATAAGGTAGCTAAGACTGTTAGCACTGCATCTGACCTGTGATGGAGATCCAGAATTGCTGACATCTGTAGCAGGGCTTGAGAACATAATGTGATCTGATAATTTCAGGAAAGATGGAACATAATTACACAAATACTCCATTATTTTGTGTTGCCCTGTGCCTGTGAAAGCAAGCACAGATGAGACTTTTAAGAAGAAATGTTTCAGTTCCATAGAAGCTGTTGAGAAATGACAAATGGGATTTCTTACTTGCAATGGGTGACCAGACTCTCTAAGTCCTGTTGCTGTTTGATCATTCCAGACCCTAAGGAACGTTTTGTCTCAGTTCTTGTTTCTCCTGGAGTAGTTTAGAGAGTGATACAGTACAGTTATTAGCAGAACTTCACAGCCTGGGTTTGTGTTATGGTACATGAGCAGTTTTTAGTCTCTTGTTGTCACATATGAAGCCGGTAAGGAATGTAAAACACACTCAGCTGCCCAGGGTGTTTGCAAAGGAACTGAATTTGCCTTTGTCCTAAAGTTTTCTGAGTAAACTGTGTAAACAAATCAGCATTATACACAATGCAAATAACATCAGGTAACTCTGCTGTCACCCCTTTACGTTTCATTTTGCCTTTGTAATGTAAACATCAAACTTGCTTTCTGTTATGTGATTACCTTGAAAGGCTTTAATTAACCTAAATGTAATGACTGAGTGCTGTTTGGTATTTCTAATTTTGAAACTTTCTGTTGGGAAAACAAATGCTTGTTTTCAAATTGATTTCTTGAGATGTTTTCACCTCTGGCTGTGTCGAACTTTGTACTCAAAACCTTTAATAGCACAGTGACTAATTTCTGTAATGATATCTATGATCCTTAGAAATTCTGTTGGTCAGGTAAGCTGAAAAGATAGTACAGCTGCTGCTGCTGTTTGCTTCTGTTTATTTATCAATGGTATCTAATTTATGTTGCATGGGAGTGTCTGTTCCCAGCTTTTTGTGAATAGTAATATATTTTAAGATGGTTTAGTCGAGAAGACAGTTTAAAAAAGTAAACAGAACAAACCCCAAACCTTCATAAAGGCATACTTTTATATTTGTCATAGCTAAGCATAAATTTATTTCATAAGGAAACTGAAAGCAGTTTCATAGTTTGTGTGTTGTCCTAACCAGTCAAGTTTCAGCTGCTTCTGAGGGTATGGAAATCCTTCATAATAGTGCCATTTGTCTTGCACATCACAATAAAGCTGGTTTATGTATAGCTGGGCACAAATGGTAGTGTCGTTCAGCCTGTCCTACTCTTCAATGTTTTTAGTACAAAACTGCTTACTGTGGAAGTTAATGAAGAACTAAATGAACATAACCCTTGAATTAGATTTCCTGTATGACAGCATACCTGCAAATGCTTTTAGGAGATGCACTTTTAGGAGATGCACAAATTTTCTACATCAATGTGTAGCCTCTTGAATACTGTTTTAAGACAATGTTGTAGTGTAGTGCTTCAGCTTCATACGTCCTCTGATTTTTGAACTGTTCACTTGTGTACTTAGGATGTCATACACAGAAAGGGATACAAAACACACTTAACTGGTTGAAGATACCCAGACCCTGGAGTTTCTTTGGTAATTGGAGAATTGATGGCTGGTCAACTGTTTGTCAGCCATTGCTCAAGCACTTCAGTAAAATACTTCTGTGGCATTAAGAAACAAATACGTGATGTGGGTGAGGGTTGATGAAGGAAATTAGAGATTTGATTTGAGAGTAGAGTTAAACAAAGTTGACTTCTATGTGGGAATTCATCTTTTTTTTCTTGACACAAATAACGTGTTTTTCCATTTTACTTTGGGATCTTTTCCAGTGACAATTTGTTTGTTTGAAGTCATAGATTTTAATTGTTTGAAGCTCTGTTTATCAACATTACAACATTTTTAACTTAACATCAAAACAACTTTTCTTCATATTTTCATCTCAGTCTCTCCACAGTACTTTTCAGTGACTTTTCACAAAAAATAATCTTGTTTTGTTTTGCCTGCGTCTGGGAGTATGGCATTCCTGCAACTTACACTGAACAGTATGAGAAGTTAAAAACATGGATCATAACTGGAAGAAGAAAGTATATGTTTTCACACACATGTGAGTTTTTTTTGTGGGTTTAGGTTTTTTTTGAGAAAATATAATCTTTAAACGCGTATTGAAAGTTCAGTGTTCATATAAGTTAAATGTTTATTAAGCCTAAATGCATTTAAATCTATGTGTAGGTTTGCCTGTGTTACAGAGTTCTTGCGTTGAGTATTTCTGATGCCTTTATGGTCCTTGTTTTTTGATTCAATGATGGTTGTTCAGCTCTCTGGAAAGAAGCCCTTTCAACTCAAGCTGTCTTTGGCTTTTTTCTTTCTTTTTTTTTATCATACATCTTCTGGTTTGATTTTTAGGAAATGTTTGATATGTAGGTTTTACAATAGTAGATTGATTTGGCCTTCCAAGAGTCTTTGTATGAGAGTCCAGTGCCAGGACCTGGGGCTGTAGAGCAGAAATCTAAGTTGGAACAGAAAAAGTAAAAGAATTTCTTTCTATGTCCTGGCTCACTGGTGGAGCAGCTTGACTCTTTACATTAATATCTCAGTGTATTTCTAACTGAATTATTCTGTAGATGCAGTTAGATAACATGCCAACTGAGTTGTTTAATGTATTTGATTATGCTATAAAACTATAGAAAAATAAGAGACTGTTGAGGTTATGGAGATGAGGTGAGGTTATCCACCTGCCTGTCCTCACTCTCTTTTCAGTCCCTCCAGCTTCTAACTTCCTAGCAATTTCACCTGGATTTGACAGGAAGGAGAGAGGCGTTTTTAAACGTATTTTCAAAGTACTGATTGGTTTGTGGAAAATTAGCACTTGTATCAGAGTTGCATATTCATGGACTCACTGACAACAGGGCTGCAGCTTAGTTTACTTGCTCTTTTTGGCTTGATGTTAGCTCATCACTATGTATGCCCAGCCTGTGCTGTCTTCTGCTCTGAGAATAGCTGTGGGGAACAGGAGGGAGATAAGGAGGTGACTGTGAGGCACTTGAGGGTTTCATGGAAGACAGTCAGAAGAAACACTGAGGAGGTGGTGGAGGTCAACAAAGATAAGCAAATTTGTAGGAGACAAGTTCAGTAGCTCAGCAGTTAAGTTGCTGAAAGATTCAGTGTCTTTTTGATGATGATTACTGTTATTAGCATGTGAGATTACATGACCTAGCCAGGTAAAGAATGAACAGCCAATAGCTGAAACTTTTTTGTAGTTTACCTTTGGAGAGATGGAGAAATAAATTATCCCTTTCCATATAATTCTAACAAAAAGGAAGGTGAACACTAAGAAGGACATCAGTAAAAAGATGCTTGCCTGTATTATCTGAGTACATGTTTTGTAATCTTGAGATGGTGAGGATCATGCTGAGTTTTTTACAGGGATCTTATATTTTTATTGAGTAGGAAAGTATTATGCAACATGGCAAATGCTTAGATTTATTTTTCAGACATTTTCCTTCATCACCCTCTGATGTGACTTGGCATAGTGAATTGACCTTCTTTTTAGATCTGGGATATTGATCATTGCTAATGACAGTATTAATGCAGATTAGTTAATTGAGTTATGTGGTATGGAAGGGTTATTTTGTTGTTTCTTCTTAAGGTCTTTAGAAAACAGGTGGACTATTTTTGTGTTAACTGTTGTTCTTTTAAAGTTCCCCATACCGGTTTGCTTCCTGTTTAGATTTGGTCAGGTCAAGATCTTTGTTTTGGTGAATACTAAATAAATACATGTGTATCTGTGTGGGTCACCAGGCGTAAACTGTTGGTACCAAGACACCTGTGAAGCTTACGGAGGTTCACAACTGAATCACTCCCTTTATATACAAAGTCTTTCAGGAGCTAAGATTTTTTTTGTGCCCCCTTTCATGTGGTATTATGAGTAGTTTTTGCCTCTTCTGGTCATATGCTATCTATTTTGGAGCCTACCAGTCTCTTTGTCAGTCAGAGCAATGCCACCTCACCTTGAGTTGCTGGAGGAGTACAACCAGGTCATGGCAGAGTTCTTCTTCCACAGATGGAGATCGTGGATTATCTCTGAACTTCTTCTCTGAATATCTGAAATGAAATAAACTCATTGCTCTGAATCTGAATGGATGCTTCTCTTTGTCTTCAATATTTCTTCTACTGGGATGTAAAAATTAAATACCTGGAAGTGAATATTTCTCCTACTCTAGTAGGTAGTATAACCTGACTGAAATAGATAACATATTGTCTGTATTATTCTTCAGCAGGCTACAGTGATTTAGCTCCTGCAGTGAAAAACAGAACTAAAGAATAAATTTTACTGGTTTTATTGAGAATTAAGTAGAGAATTATGAGACGGGTAAAAAAACTGGTTTATTTAGGATTACATTGTCTATATGAAATTGTCTGTATTGTATATCTGAAGCAAGATTGCACTTTTGTCTTTCTGTAAACTGGTTGGGGTTTTTGATTAAGTCATACAGAGCTGCAAGATCAAGGACGTAAGTGTGCACAGCCTGCCTGTCCACCTGCTGGGTAACAGTGTAATGGTTTATAATATCAACCTTTAACAGTTGCCAACCCTTCTGAAAACTTTTTGAAGAAGAGTGAAGGTGTGAGTATTTAAAAAATAAAATAAAGCAAGGTATTTCTCCTTGCTGCTTCTATGATTATATAGCATGAATTGAGTTAAATTGGATATAGGTAATTTTTACTTAAATACAAAGTAGTACTAATAAAGTACTAACCACCTGGCTTTTGGAAGTAGAGGGAAGAACAGCTTAGCAGTAGCGAGATGTCTGCTTGAACGGAGGAGGGTGATTGTTAGAGTAAACTGTAAGGTGTACATTGTGCTTCAGTCCTACCTCAGTGCTACTATTTCAGAGAATTATTCATGGGCACTTCACGTTTTGCCAGGCATCCCAAAGGCCTCGGTTTCGAAAGCTGAAATTGTTTGCTATTGGATAATTTTCCCTGAGCTTTAACTTGTGTTTTGAATGTTTGGCTTTATGGAGTGTCAGTGAACTGGCACGTTCCAAGTGAGCCCTGTGTTTCAGAAGCAGGTGAACCAAGGGGTGTGGTCCTGGCTGGGTGTGCCCCAGGCCGGGCGTCAGTAACACTTCAGGGCCTCTCTCAGATGTTCAGTCTTGCTTTAACTGCCTGTGCAGGTGTTGTGAGGCTTTCCAGCAAATACTGTGGGATTACATGAGAACTTTAAAGCAATGTTGATGTTGCTCCCATTCTAATTAGTTGGGAGCCCTTCTGGGTAGTTCCTGATTTCCTAATCTTACTGTTTAATTACTTTTGTAATGTTCTGCTTTTCATTAGGCACAAACAATCTATATACTGGAAATGAGTGTTGGAGTGGAGGTCCTTGGACTGTGTTTTATTACTCTGTAGCACTTTCATGCAAGCACATAGTAAATTACTGTTCCCCCTCCAAATAATTCCAAAACTAACATCATACTTCAGTAGACCTTCTGTGCTGTGAAGAGTTTAAAGTATGTGAAGGTCACTGTTGTTTTTCTGTGATAATGCTATTTCCTATGTTAGCACTAATATGATATAGGAAAATTTTAGTTCTGTAATAGTTATGGGAACTGAACAGTAGGATCTTTTAGACAGTAGGCTGTGTTGGTTTTTCTTTTGAGTGCTAGTCTTGAGCATGGCTAGATTAGTATCTTCGTAGAAAATGCAGAACCGAGTTTTGCATTCAAAAAGTGATTAATTTTTCTGATGTGAAAAATGTGGCTAGTTTTCTCTCCAGATAAATATATATGCTGTTCAAGCACTAAGTATATTTGAAAATTTACTGTTATGTGCCTTAACAATTTCATTCAAATAATTCTTTTAAAATTCAGCCCTCTGTCTTTTTTTGATTCAAATTAATTTTATCCATTCTGAAGGAAGAAGGTCCTGAGTGAAAAAAAATATTTTTTCAGATAGCATTTTGCCATTTGTTAGCTTGACAGGATCCAAAAGTTATTACTGTTAGGGTAACCTCCTGGATATATAACAAGCTATGGTGAGAGGTTTGTGAAATTCACATGGTTTCCTCTGTAAAATTCATCTGGTTTCCCCTATGCTGAGCCAATAACTTGTGTTTGCTAAAATACGTCTTTTAAAAATAGCAGTTGCACACTAATAATTTTACAATCTCTAGCTAGCAGTGGCTTCTGAATAGTAAGATTAGAATTTCTTTTGTCTGTAATGCATTAGATTCAGTGACTAAACCCTGCCAGACACAGTGCAGGGATGAACATGTTTAGCTTTCTCATCAGTCTTGTAAACTGTGAATTTATATTATTTATTATCCATGTTTTAAATGTTACTTTTGCTACTTGGCAAGAACAGCTTACTGACCAGTTCTGTATTTTCTATATTAATATCAACATTTTTACTCTTTCTTTCTCATAACAGATGAACACAATGTTATGATTCCACATATACACAATAAAAATTTCTGTCTTCTACCCTTGACTCTTTAGTCACAGTTTTTGTAGTGTGCTTTTGCTTTTCTTTCTGTTATTGCAGTGTTCTGCTTTTCCTCTGTTCTTTGTAAATTGATGTTTTTCCTCAACATTATTTTTCTGATGTTTGGAGAGGGTTGTGTTGTTACTATTTTGAAATGGGGCTGTCTTCTTTTAATTGTGAGGTTATGGTTTTTAGAATATTACCCAAAAGTTCTCATACACTTGTCATCTGTCACTTTAAGACAAAAGTATGAATTCTTTCTCTTAGTGGATTACTCAGAATTGATTTCAGGTAGGCTTTTCTTAGAAGGCTAGTATGCATAAGTATTAGTAGTCTTCATTTGCACAGATATGTTTATGCTATTATTTTATTAAAAACAACTATAAACATCACTGGCATCTAAGGGACTACTAGTTTTAAATTCTATTATCTGCTTCTGGCAGATGAGCAATTCCTATGATCAGTTTTGTATAAAAATGAGTAAATTCCATGAGACTCCCAAGTACAATTCTGTTCGTTTTAAGCTGGAAAAATAAATCATTTTTGGAAGTTCCAGAGGTATTTTAATGCTGGTGGCCCAAGACTTGCAGCATACATAATGCTGTTGTTATGGTGCAACTTTGCTTCCCCAGATTTCCAGCACTTTATAAATTGTTGTGCAAGGAACTAGTCATCCCTGTGGTAATGTGATTCTTCAGTAGATAGTAACTACTTGCATCATCTTCTGCTCCATTAGACCACTGAGTTGTAAAGAACTAAGAAAATACAGTTGTCGCTGTCTCCAAAAAAAGCTACTGCCATTCTCCACATTTTGCTCATTCAACCATTTGATAGTTAAGAGATCTCTTTAACATTTTAGTTGTACTGTTAATACTAGATTATAGCGTATAATCTATATTATACATTTTTTTCATGCCCTGGTATTTGATTTATCCTCAAAACCTCAAATATTCTCACTGACAAGTTATTATTTGTCCACTCATGAACTTCATTTTTATTATTAGTTTAAAATTCATGTTACTACAATTTGACTATGTTTTTGGAGGTACTGTTTTTTCTGTTGGGATGAAAAGTAAACAAACTGGACTGGTCTTGTTCCAAAGGGAGAATAATGCTTCACGAAATGCTTCTGCTGCATATCCTATTTAGTGATTTGGGGGCTGAGGAGAGTGATTAATTTAAAGAACTTGGCCACCTTTTTTCTGATAGTGATAGAATAAGACCATTTAGATGGTTTTCTTAGTCTGTTTTGCAGATTTTTTCTGTAAAGTTCATGGAAGACATACTGTAAGTGTGACCCTTGTTGTCTTTCTGTGTCCAGTTGTTGCCTACTGGTGTCTGTATGACAGTCACAAGGAGTTTGTGTATTAACCTTTATGCAAGACTTAGGAAGAACAGCTTTTAAGGAAGGTTATTGTGGGAGACATAAAACTTCTGAGAGTGGATTTCTTCATTCCCTTTCAGCCAAGTGGATCTAATCTTGCTTTCCTTCTGGACTGACTATATGGCCATGCCACGTTTCTGGAGTAGATGTTTTGCCTGGTTTGGGAAGAGTTTGTGAAACCGATGTCCAGTTGTAGTCTGAAGGTGAAGCAGCAGGCTCCCCATGGGAAATACTGAATTATATTGGTTGCTTTTTGATAATCTGTTTCAATGACCATTTTTCTGTGTCTGAGGCTACTGCTCTGCAGAGCTAAAGCTATTTACTGGTGAATGTAAATTCACAGGGAAAATGTTAGTTGCAGTTAGTACTGTCATATTTACATGATTGCAGTTACCTGTCTAGGTAGGCTTAGTGGAAAATACAACAGCTGCAAAAATTTAGTAAGCCAGTGTAAATGAATTTCGTGTCAGGGCTGCATGTTCTTGATTAGGGAGATGGCTGCTGCAGCTGCAATTTGTAAGTGTTTTTTGTCTCACAGTGATGTTGAATAAAACACTCAGTGCCTGCAAAACATTTAGCAGATAAATGTTATTTCTGAAGATAAATGGGGGTGCTATATTATTTTTCCTTTTTTTTCTAACTTATTAATTTAAATACAATTAATGAACATACTGATATGTAAGATTAACCCTTACATGTAGCTTATTCTTCCTTTCTAGATTTCTGTCTTAATTTGTGTTGTTTATCTTTTATTTTTAACAATTCAGAAACTCAGCTGGAGTGATTACTAAAAATAGTAATGTATGTAGCGAGGCATTTCCTTTTCCTGGGAAACTGCGTGATTCCCTTGTAAAATGGGAAAACTACATCTGTTTGAAACACTGCAATTGGCAGATGGTGTGGGGGGAGGGAAGAAGAGAGGAAGGATTTGGTGGAATGTAGTCCTAAAAAAAAAGTCACACGATATCAAAGAGGAGCTGACTGATTTCTTTTAACTATTTGGTGCATTTGCAAGATAAAATCTGTTAAAGTAATTGTTTTGAAACTTTTAAAATATTACTTCTGTGCAAGCTGGAAACTAACCGTAGTATTTTTTAAAGCAGCAGTATTTATTAAATTGCTGGTTGTTTAGAAAATGAAATCTCTGAAAATACCACTCTAATTTCCTTACTGATTGTCTTTCAATTATATGATGTTTGAAAGGAGATGAGAAGACATTAAAAAGAGTTTTCTGTTACATTTCTTAGGTTTTCAGTACTTACTCAAATGAAGACTATGATAGACGTAATGAAGAAGTTGACCCTGTGGCAGCCTCAGCTGAGTATGAACTTGAGAAAAGGGTGGAAAAAATGGAAGTGTTTCCTGTGGAAATTGAAAAAGGTGCAAATCAAACCTTGTACATTTGCAAGAGATACTATGGGAACAAAAGATAAAACCATTTAAAACTGTATATTCCCTGAATTTAGGTATTCAGTTTTTGAATGTATGTGTCTAGGCTTTGATTTGTGGCTAGTTCTGATGAATTTAGTGAGTGTTAACTGGACAGGCCTCTACTTAGTGCGAATTGTCATACTGAGTTGAAGTTAGGAAGGCTACAGGACAAAAAGGCTTTTAGTAGTATCTATATATAAAATATGTTCTGTTTTTATCTCTTTTTTAAAGTAAATTTCCATTATCTTTTGTGTGAAAGTTCTTGGAATGCTTTGAAACAACTCAGTCCTGCAAGTTGTTACATCGTGTGCCATGCAGCTAATGTTAGATTTTTGAATCCCTTAGGTGACAGAGGTCTGGGCATCAGTATCATTGGAATGGGAGTTGGTGCTGATCAGGGGCTGGAAAAACTAGGTATTTTTGTAAAAACAATAACAGATGGTGGAGCTGCTCAGAGGGATGGACGGTGAGTTTTTCGTTGAATTCATTATGCTTTTTACAAATTTCTAACTGAGCCCAATTGCTTTCATTAGATATGCTGAATACTGTGAATAAGAGTACAAAAGCTGAATGCAGCTGAATGAATATTACATTCCTGCTTTATGATAAATTTTAAAAAATTAGTTGTTTATTGTAGGACATTTTTGCTAAGTAAGTGTAGATCTGCTGGCAGCACGTGTGAGAAACATTCAAAATGAGCCCATGTGTAGAAGTACCACAAAATCATGTTGACACCCCAGAACACCGATCACTGTGTAAATAGTATAAAAAATATCAAGTCAAATACTGTGTAAATTTTAATAGGTGATTTGCATAGTACCAGAGGAGACTATTTTTAACCAGTGAATTTCAATGGACTCAGAATTCGTGATTATAAATGCTAGTGAGTTTTAAGGGATATTTGTCATGTCAGGAATGCTTCAAGCCAAAATACTATTGCTTAACTGATAGCTAAGCATGTATTTCTTTTGCAGCATTCAAGTAAATGATCAGATTGTTGAGGTTGATGGCATAAGTCTGGTGGGAGTTACTCAGTTCTTTGCAGCCACTGTACTAAAGAACACCAAAGGCACAGTGAGGTACGTATGTTTTCTCTGAAATAACGGTTTCTTTCTGTCATTTTTCATTCATGGAGAATACAAAACCATAGTATGAAAATTTTAGAAAGATGTTGTAGAAGGCAACAGTGTAGCAAACTCATTTCTTAAGCATATGTTAAGATTTTTTGCTGCGAGATAATTTGGTTTTTTTCCTGTAGGTTTCTGATTGGGAGAGAGAAGCCAGGGGCTGAGAGTGAAGTAGCCCGTCTCATTAGTGAGACCTTGGAGCAAGAGAGATGTCTGTACGAGCAGCACTATGTTCACGATGATACAGAGCAGGTAAAACATCGTACATGCTCTGCTAATGGAATAAATGGGGCGGTTAATCAAATTGAAGCAAAAAGAGTGTAACACAGGCAACTTGTTAAAAACAAGAAAATACACACTACGTACATTATTGTTACCAAGGCACGTGATTATTGCTTTATCAGTAATCCAAAATATACTTTTAACCGTCAGCTGTATGTGATAGTTTTGTGCATGTCTTTCTTAGCTCTCTTTTGTGCAACTTGATGGAGGTGTTTGCAAGTCATCTTTAACACTTACCATAGGTATAAGAAATTAAAAAGGAGTAGTAACTAGGCAAGAAAAGTTTTGGGGCTGTTTGGATTCCTTGATTGCGGGCTTTGGTTATTGCTACTACCATAATGCAAAAGTGTGTGTGTGTGTGTGTTACAGAATGTCATGGTGTTCTCATTTTGTCAGGATGATGACTATGATGAGGAGGAGGAGGATACATATGAGTCACATTTACATGGAAAATCTGTAGAAGTTTTTGATCTTCCTGAAAATGAAGATATTGGTTTACTACTGGATATGGATTCGGCACAGTCTCTTCTTAAATTCAAAGAGGTGTTGTAGCAGTTTCTTAAATATTCTTTGTGATGCACTGGGGAACAGCTGAACTTTGTAGGATTTGGTTATAATCTCCTTCACGTTCCCTCTCGTTGTTTTGGGTTTGTTTTTCCCCAGCATCACCAATAAATATCTCTAGTAAATGCCCATTGAAGTGTAGGTCTTCTGTAATTTTTTATATCCAGTTTCCCTATGCATATTGATATTAAACGGTCTTTTGCTTTAAATTAAATTTAAAAAGCCCTTGGAAACAGGCAGTGGAACCCAGCCCCAACTCTGTCCTTGTTATGTCTGAGCATTGCATTAGATAGATAGGATGCTTCTCTTAGTTCTTCTGTGGCCCATTGGCCTTTGCATGTGTTTGCTGCCCAGTAGACTGGCTTTAGCTGCAGAGAACATGGTGGGGGGAGGACAATGACATGCAAATATGCATGTTTTGAATGGTCTCAAGTGTTGTTGTGAGATGTGCTTCAGGAAGACAAGAAATACATACCTTTCTTGGTTTAGTCCCTGCAGTATTCTGAGAAATCTGCGTACATAAAAGCACTTGATTCTGTAGATAGGCATATTTTTGTCTTGGAGGGTATTTTTATGGTGTGTTGTTTGGAAGGAATGGATTTGTAAACCCAATAGGGCATTCCAGACTGTGAATCACAACTTAAAATAATTGGAAATAGTCCGGTTCTCTTTTCCCAGGGTTTGTATAAAGGAGCATATTTGTTTTATTCAGGGCTGTGGGATTTAGTCAGGGACTTTAAATGGTACAGCCTTTGACATTTAGGGGTCCAGGCTTCTCTGGTAGATTTAAGTGCCTGTAATTTTCACTCTGGGAGGAGAAAAATACGCTTTAAAGAAACTGTTTTGTCAGATGCTATTTGTTGCTACATCAACTTATTTTGTGAAGGATTGGTATTTTGCAGATCTCCTAAGGTTGTTCTCTTGATAACGCTGACGATGTCATTGAGGAAGCAGAAATTGCAGGCTACTGATCTCTAGAGAACATATACAGTTTTTCTAGGTTTGGAAGCATAGCAGCAGGCTGAAGCTTCTTAAGTGGTATATTTACTTAGGATACAGTGATATTCTCATGTAGAATCATTACTGTGCTGTTACTAACATAATCTAAATGAAGAATAGTCATGGATTCACCAGTTTTAATTTGTGTTTGGTGCACTGTGCCTTGACAAAAAAAAAAGTCCTCCCGGGGTTACAGATGGAAAGTGAGATTCAAGGAACAATTCATACTTGCTAAAAAAATCTTTACATTTGTCTTAAGTGTAGTCTTTTTGATTTCTAATAATCCTGTGGAGATTTGTGGTGTAAAAATACATGGCTTAGTCTTAAAGCCAGCACATTTATTTTCAAGTGCTGGTTGTAAAAATATTTAGTACTGTTAAAGTTTTTCTTTTATTCTGTGTACCAGTTTTCATCATAAGTGCATTGCTGCCTTTTCATTCCCCTGCCACGTTGAAACATTATTGTAATTTTCTCAGTTTTCTTAATGTATAGACAACAATGGGTGATTTTTAACTGTAGGTGGTTATGTACTGTGGAACTTTTTTGAGGTTTGAGTAAATTTTTTTTTTTTTTAATTAAAGCTCATGATTACTTCTCCTGTAACTGACAAATAATTACATTGACTTTATGCCACTCTAACAGTGGTTTGAGGAGAAAAGGAGTCACGGACAAATACTCAAAACTAGGATTTTCAGATGTAGTTTTGTGTGTGCTCATACAATTTTTTTCATCTGTTCCAGCTACAGTTAAAACATGCAGTAACAATAGCTGAAGTGAATCAACTGAAGGAGAAAGTAAGTTTTCAATGAATATTATTAATGATAGGGGTTTTTTGTTGGGTGGTTTGTTTTGGGGAATTTTTTGGTTTGTTTTTATGGCTACTCATTTTACCAGGAATAGGCTGAATGCAGAAGGCAGCAATCCGTTTATGCCTCAGGCGCTTTCTACTCTATGTTATGCTAGACAGACGTTTGTAAGCTGAAGAGCTGCGCTCAAATGAAAAATAAAAGAAAAAAAAAAAGGAGAAAACCAACCAAACAAAAAAAACCCCAAAAGTCATATAAAACAACAAAAAACCCCATCCTCCAAGTCTCCCCTTTAAAATGAATGCATCAGTATTACTGCTTAGAGTAACTGAATATAGTGGAGGACTGTATGGAACGGCTTGTAAACAAGTACGAGAACGTTATCAGTGGATAGAACTTGTCTTATATGAGAATAGATTTGGCCAGACAGTGGTTTGTGGCTGTCTTTCTGTTACCAGAAGGTTATTTCTGTTACCCTGTTTCCCCTCTTTCCCTCCTCAAATTTCTGGTCTGGTCTGGGAAAGAGTTTTTTCCAGCATTTTTTTTTTTTGGTTGAAGATTGGTTCAATGCCTCTGCTTATTCTGAGAAAGGGTTTTGTGTTCTTTTTTGCTGCTTTTTCCACTGATGCAGATTTGTACATGGCCTTTTTCTGAAAATAATGTGTGTGAGCGAGCAGCTGCTTTTATTCCGTTGCCCTTCTGTGTTGCCTTGCTCAGAAATGCATGTCCTAAGACAAGTTGCAGCACATTGCTGGGAACAGGTAGCCAGTGAGGAGGGCATAGTGCTTCAGTTTGCAATAATTTTCAGTAGCAGTCTCTATTGGGGTATTTCATGCAGTCTGCAATTGTTGAGAACTCCAAGAGTAGAAAGGCAAGGTAGACAAAGCTACTTATGACAGTTCCCTTTTTGATTTCTGAGAGTGCTCCTCCTCTCTGTAGTATTCTTGATATTTGGCCCAACCGAATTGCAAAAAAACTGTTAAAAATGTTGGTGTTAGTACAACTCACAACCCTCATTTTTAATTCAAGAAATTCTTGGTCCTTTCAACATCCTTGTTCCATTGGCAGGTGATCTTAACTGGTTTCAAAAGCAGTGATTTCCTCAGTGTAAATGGTGTCCCCAAAGAAGGAGGCCTGGGCAAATTAAGCTGTATCTTGCCTGTTCACTCCTCCAAGGCCTGGAGAGCTTCACATGTTAACATTCCCGTATATAATGTGGCTGCTGTCAAGTTGAAGGGGTGGCATCCCTTTTCTTTTTTGAGGGAATATTTGGTGGTTTTGTTCATTAGCTCAAGAAAAGGAAACCCTGCACATGCTGTCATTTATTAGAAAGACCAATGTCATGTAAAGTTACCAGGGAAGATCAACTGGTCATGTTATCTTCATTCAAAAAGTAGTAGGACAGGGAGCTTGTCTTACACAGGTTATAAGATTCTTTATCTCCAGTTGCCTTTGAAGGTATTTAGAATAGGCCTCTCCAGGGGGAATAAGATATGGTGAGATCTTGAACAATATTGGGTAATAACAAAGGTCTTGGTCGTTTTATCTCTGTAGAAAGACGTGATACCAATGAGGAAGCAGTAAAAGACTCTTCGGTTTCAGGGTTTCAGTTCTAAACTTGCTTAGATTAGCAAGGGCTGGAAGAGTTGATATGATTGCTTTAAAAGTGTCCTGTTTTAATATTACTGATAAGTATGTAATTATTATTAGCTGTTCTCTACTTAAATATGTATCAACAACTGGTTTTTATTTCATCTTTTAGTTTAGATTAATTCCTTAAGTATTAAATTTTTCAGTTAAAAGCTATCGAAGCAGAAAAAAATGAGTGGAAATTTAATCGAGCCCAACTGCAGCAAAACTTGGATGAAAGCAAAGAGAAAATTAAAAAGTTAGAGACCTACTGGTTAGAGGCACAAAATTTATGCAAAACAGTAAATGAGCGTCTTAAAGAGACTCAAGAACAATGTGATGCTCTTGAAAAGAAATACAACAAGGCCAAGAAATTGCTTAAAGATTACCAGCAAAAGTAAGTATTCCAAAATACCAGATCTCTATTTATTGCTTGTATGTTTTGTGCATCTTGGGGAAAGCTGTCAACAATACCTAGGGGAATAGAATTTGCTTAACACACTTTCTTTTCATTTATTAGAGTTTAGGGAAGCAGTGGGCTATAAATGCTGAATTCTTCCTTACCTTACCTCACCAGCTTCTGGAGAGGTTTGCCAAAAGTCTTTCTGCTGCTTTTGATTCATAGCTAAGGAAAAATTATTTAATATTTCAATAATGACTTTTTAAAAATAACAGTTTAAAAGCTGTAATGCATCTATAATTTTTGGAAGGACTGCATGAAATTTGACACGAGATGTTTGGCAATACCTTTTGCACTTTGTAAAAAACCCCCAGCTTTGACTGACTTCAATGTTCCAGATAGAGGAGGCATCAAAGGATATTTAATAATAGTGAGATACATGTGATTTAGTCTGAGTTAGGAGTTACATCTTGTAGGAGGAGTAAAAGGAATTCTGAGAAAAAATTAAAGTTTGGGGATATGTATCAAGCTGCTAAAATGGCAGCATGAAAACAGTATCTTCAGTCTCTTAAAGGGTTTGTAGTAGAAGTAATATTGTTTATTAGATACACCTATGTAAGACTCCAATGCTGTTGTTATGTGGTAGTGTCTAATTGTTCTACGTTCTTCCCTCTTAGCTAAAGAAGAGGTAATTGCAAAATATTTGTAGATGTATCCTGATAATACAGAACACAACTGTTGATTTTGATTGTTGCTGTAAGCATGTAATACTCTTGTTCCAAATTTCTCCACTTTCTACATACTTTTAAAGGCAATTTATTATGATCTTTTGCTCTTTAGTCCACATCCAGAAATGTTACTTTTCACAGTACATTTTTTTGCTGTTTGCTGAGCTTTTTAAAGGTCTCCTTTCCCCTCTCCTCCCAAGCTTATCCGCATGGAAGTTCAAAAGTACGTGAAGATGACTGCTAACATGCTAGTTTCCGTTCCCTCACTGTTTAGCAAATTCCCATTACTCATTTGATTGTCCCTGAAGCTTTTGCATATGTTGTAGATGTTTTATGCTTATTTTCTGATTTTGTATGTTATTCCATATGGCACAGGCAAAAGCAGCTTTTATTTTTGTTTCCTTCTTGTAGTTGTTGTTTCTTTTTTGTAAAACTCAGCCATTGCGATTGCTGTAGGATGAGCCAAGTAGAAATTTGAAATGCAATTTATTTTCCTACAAAGAATTTTGCCATAGCTTTTGGAAGGAAAATATACTGTGTGTGCATGTATCTTTGTGGAAGAGAGTAAGATGTAATGATTGGAGTCGTGCTTGTATTTCAGGCTTAAATGCGTGTGCAATTTGCCACTTTTACAATGAGAGATGATTGTAATTTTGCAGAAAAAGTGTTGCCACACATCCTTTTTCTGCCCAGAGTAAATTACAGTCATCTGTATTTTCTTTTGAAGACGGTAGAAGCATACAAATACATACCTCATTTTATGACATTATAAGATTAATGAATCAGTTATACCTTACAGGCTGATTTTGTCACCATTCACTAATGGAATGCTTTTTAGTAAATGCAATTGTGCGTATTTCTGTTTAACATTTTTCCACATTTCTGTATATTACTGTTTCATAGACATGTATATATTTCTTTCACCAGAGAAATAGAATTTATGAAGAAAGAGGAAGATCATTCAAAGCTACTTGAAGAGAGAGACCAGAAATATACAGAACAACTGAAAATATATCAGGAAAAAGTAAAGCAGTAATATATTTTGAAATAAATTTCTGCATTCTTGGGGAGTTGTATCTCACTTCTGAATTTTAATTCTTGCAGATTTCAGAGCTTGAAAATAAATTAAAAGAATATGAGAAAATGCCTTATGTGTTTGAAGGTGGCAGTTTATTGGAAGATGGCTTTCAAAGTCCAGGCCAATCTAACGAACAGTCAAAGATAAAAGAAGACAATGAAAAAGAAACCAAATCAATAGAAGAAAGACTAAATTCTTTAGATATGCTAGTTTCTGGTAAGTAAGTTGTAGTATTTTTTATTTGCACTTAAAGAAGATTAGGAGGAGTTATATATGTAGTGGTTCTTTTTTTGTTAAGAGAAGTGAGGTGTTTGCTGTTTCATACTGACTGAGTAAATGTTTTACCTGAGTCAGTATGGATACTTGAGTTTAGGCTCCCCCAACATTTTCAGTATTGTAATGCATTTCTTAAATGTTGTGGGAAAGAGGAGACAGATGGAGAGACAGCTATTTGAACTGTTCTTCAGATTATCTGTTAGTGAAACTAATAGTGGGATAGATACGTCAGTTAAAATCCCATTGATTTCAAGCTATAATTTACAGCAAACTTGCTATGATTTTTTTTGTCTTGTAATTTTATGCCCAGAATGTTATGAAAAATCAGATGGAGGTTCAAATGAGAATTAAATTTTTAAAATACTTGGTAAATTCTTACTTTGTAAAGAGTTTCTGTCCTAAAGAATGAATCAGGGCACAAATTTTCATCTGTTTGAGAACAGAATTCAGTTTTCAAGCCCTAAGACAATTATATTCTGTTGGATTTTATTATTTTTTAATTGAAGAAGTTGGGTAAAAGTATATTTCAAATTAAATAGAAATTGCTAGTGCAATGTGTAAAATAGTGTAGTATAATACAAAAAGTATTTTCATATAGTAATGGTTAACAGGTAGAATAATTCTGACTTAAATTCTGAATATTGTTCTGGACGGTAGATTGGTGAACTTGCCTAGCAGTTTTTGCTGGGTTTTGTGTTTACTTTTTTAAAAGTATGTATTTGTTGCAGATTTTGATGCTTTTGTTGGGGATACTCCCAGATTAGACACCAGTGCCCACAAAGCAAAAGCTCAGCTTGCTTTGAAAGTAAAACGCCAGCCACCTTCTCGATCAAAGCTGAAAGAATCTCTTGGGGGTGGACAACAGACTGCAAATCTACAGGTACTGACACTGGTAGATAATAATGCACTCTGGATCCTGAACACTGAAAACTTGTGGAGTTTTATCTGTATTTCCAATTGTAAGTGTTTTCCATGCTTCATTCAGACTGTGCCAAAGCATCGTATTTTAATGCTGCATCAAGTGAAAAAACCTTTTTTGGGTTCATATCATATATGTGAACTGTGGCATGGTTTTTGTAGCACTGTTAACTTGAAGTTAACAAAGAACTATGCAAGCTTCTTCTGTGCTACTTCTGCTTACTGAAAGATTTTGATACAGTGATGTTGTGAAATACAGTAATTTGTCTTGTTGTTCCTTCATCTGGAACAAGTTAGTTACCAAACTTCTTCAAAAACTAAGCAGTTCTGAAATGCTTCATTATTCCCTAAGTCATCATTTAAGTTCACAAGAAGTATACCAGTAAAATGTTCTCATGTTCCTGGAAAACAATTCAAGAATTGAGGTATAGATAGTCAATATATAAGAGAGCCTGTCACAGAAGGAGAACACTGAACTAATTCAGTTAGACTGAAAAGTGGCTGCATTGAATTGGAATGGCCAAGGTGTACCAGAACATTTCTGATTTGGCTAGAAAAATATGATTTGGGATGTGGAGAAAGATAGAGGTAGATAACAGCCTATAAAATCAGCTTCATGTGATTTAGATGGTATCCACAAGTTGTGTAAGTTCAGAAAATTTCTTGAACTGAGGAAATTTGCTTAGCATGTACTTCCACCCTGGTAAAAGAACAGACAATAAATGAGTATATGCCATGTCATAAAATGACTTTGAAATTTGTTGAAGGATGAGGATTCAGAAGATAGTGTTCTCAACAGAGAATCTTCCACTGGGTACCTGACTAAGACCTTAGAAACAAGTGAAAAATTACCTCTCCCATGCCTGGATGACACCGATCGAAAGAGTGAAAAGCCTGAGAAAAGAGAAAGCACAGAAAGTCCTCTAGAGTCAAGTCCTTCTGCTTCCACACACTCTTCTCCAGTACACAAACCAAACAACGAAAATAGCACACCCACCACTTGTTCACCTCCTGCTGAAGGGATGACTCCAAATTCTCCTCAAGGGTATCTCAAGAATGTTAAGCAAAGAGACGCAAAAGGGAAAGGGAAAGAAGCCAAGGGTAAGACTTAAGGGTTTATTATTATTTTAATTCTTCGGGATTGAAGTTTTGCGAATTTTAGATGTAATCAGTAAAGGTCCTGATGCATTATTGCAAAACACTAACCTCATAAGTGGCAATGTATTGGAGAGTAAGCTTGACGGATTTCCTGATTTCCAGAAAAATTCATTGTTGGCTTTGTGCTTCCAGACATTGTCCAAGTGTTTAAACAAGATACAGATTCTGAGTATTGTGAGAATTACTGCATTATTCATCATGCCCTCTTAGGATATTTGTCACTAGAAGAAGGTTCAAGGTATTATAATCAGGCTAGTTGTTACTAATCATTATTTGATAGGAATAGTTGGCATTTTTCTTATGAATAATTGAAAAAGGGATCTAATATAATCTGTTAAATGTTTGATATTTTCTATAATCAGCTAGTACAAATGTATGAAGGCAGATGACTTGCTGTCTTTGCTATACATCTTAGACAAAACCATTCTTTTAATACCCTGAAACAGGATTTGTTTTATACTCTCCTTATTTTGTATGTTTCTATAAAGTCTCAAACAAAAATAGTCTTTAAAAAACCCCACTTATTAAGACATGTACCAAATACATACGTGATTTTGCTTTCTTTTCTACAGTTTTTTTGTGATGGCAGAAGCATTGCAAACTTTTTGTTTTCTAAATTGGCCCCTGGAATTGCTAATTAATGTAGTACATCAAAGATGAGGATTAGTATTGAAAGCTTGCTCTTTTTGAGCAAAATGATGCTAAATGACGCTAAATGCTGTTTCTGCTAGATTGTTGCTTTCTAACTGTATTTGAATGTCTAGCTGTTATTTTATTGAATTAATCCTTTGTATTACCTTCTCATCCATTCGTGTATCAGTCTGTATTTTAACCTACTGTGCTGTGTTTTAAGAAATTACCTCTTTTCTTAAAATACTGCCTCTGGAAATAGAGGTGGAAACAAATGTCAGTATTAAAAGTAATTCTTCTGGTTTTGTATTCAAGTTGACAGGAAAAACAACCAGTTTAACTGTAGTTATAATTTATTGGATGTTATATATTTAGAAAGAGTGGTTAACTAGCTAAAGTTCTAATGTTGATCAGAAACTACTGATTAGATATGAAAAAAAAAAGGGAAAACTCTTGACTGTCCTGACTATCGGATATGTAAGCTTTGAGATAATCCTTCCTGAAATACATAATGGTTATTTGCTGGTGGAGTGATGGGGAGTTGACCTCAGTTTTGTGTACTAAACAGGATTTTGGGTTTTTATGATCCTTGAAGGAGTCTGTGTATATCATGTCAGTAGTTGTTTCGAAGGCAGAGCTTAAAATCCACTTTGCCTCCCAGAAAGCGAACTGCATCTCTTACACAGGTAGCTTAGTTAGGAAACACCTGATTTGAAATGTATTTCGGTTATTTTTAAAAAATCCAGTAGCCTGAGAATTTAAAAGTAAGTACATTTAGGACTTGGAGTAATGTGTCGCAGTCCACTGAGAAGAGGTTGTGTGGTGCTCGTCACTTAATTTTGCATAATAATTGAAAAGTTGGTATTGAACGTGCTTCCTTTGGCAAAAAAATTGGGTCCTAAGAGGCTGTATTCCAGTTTTGAAAATAAGAGTCTTGGAGGAGCTTCAAAGTCCCAGTTGTTTCTTTAGAATAGTCACAGTTTGTATGCCATTTCCAATAAACACAGCTTGTCAGGAGCTGTCTGCTCTCCAGGTACTGAGCATCCTGTTGGTTAGGCACACCTTCTGGAGCTGGCAGCTTGCCTACGTAGCCCATGTTCAGAGCACCTGCCCTGGACTAGCTACTGAACCAAAAATACTACTGAAGGAGCATCTATAAAACTTGAAGAGTAATAAAGAAATATTAAGTGCTATACTTGCTCAACTGTTGCTTTAAAAATTAATTTATTTCATGCATCTTATACTGGTTATGTAGTTGTGTATTTTGAAGTTGACATTTTGCAAAAGAAAGAGGTACTTTTTTCTAAACCTGTCATAAACTAACTTCTGTTTGTAATTCATTAGAGCAAAATACTGTGGTAAATTTTACCTTTCTGTAGACAGTATAGAATTACTGTTTATCAAAAGCAATATTTTTGAATAGTCGTCAGCAACTGTTGTGTTGCCATTTTTCAATGGCCTGGTACAGCCAGAATGATGGGAAGATGCCATAGAGAGTAATTTAGGCTGATATGGCTGTAGTATTTACAGTTATTATCTGTGTGTTGGAATGTGAATTTTAACACTGTCACCCAGGTCTTAGTATCTGACTTACAAGCATCATCATTAGTAGCTGAAAATTGCAGGTATTCTTAGAACACCATTTTTATTTTTTACCCCTCTATGAAAAACAGAAGAAAGGAAAAATGAAGACAGGACAGTAGAAGCAAATGAAGGAATACCATCAGGGAAGTCCAGAAGGAGATTTCCAGATTTTGGGTAAGATTTTTACTTGTGTTCCTTTGGAAATAAGTGGTGTTCTGTGTTATTTTTGAGAATATTATGTTCTCTAAATAAAACAATGTTGAGGAAATCCAGTAATGCTACTTCATAGCACCATCAATGGACAGAGTATTTATCATCTTGAATTCGTAAGGTTGTGTTCATGTTTCTACCACATTTTGATTTTATTTATCTATGCCTTTTTCCCCCCTCGAAGAATTTCTTGGGGTTCTTCTGTTTTTTTATGAATACACCACTTCGCTATGAACTAAATTGGAAATCCATGCATAGCTTTATGTCAAAGTCTTGTTGGTGTCTAGACTGTAATGTTATGGCCTGCTAGGGTATAGTATAAAATAGACACCTGTCTTGCCTTAATTCCTTCTACAGTAGAGGTGTCATTACATAGGGTTTGGCTGTAGGTGCTGCTTACTGAGCTGTTGCTTGGAGGCAGGCAGCAGTGATGGATGCATCTCTGAATTTCATTTAGAAGGTGAGATTGTCCACAGGGGTAAAACAGAAGTGCAGGCTGCACTCTGGAAATAAGAGAGTGGTACCTGAACTCTGGGGATTTAAGAGAAGAGTTGCTACATTCTGCAGTAAATCTTGCTCCTTTAGAGACAGGGGTAAGGCTTGTTGAAGCCAGATAATACTAAAGGCTTAGACTGGTACTGCAGTAAATGCATCATAATGTGTAACATAAAAATCAACTTATTTCACACACTGATAATGCAGTTAGTGACTTTGTTCAAGTCACTGTGCATTACATAGGAGCAATAATGTAGCAATAACACTGTGGTTTTCCTCTTGGTTGTATCCACTGTATGCTAGGCTTCTTCAGGCATTTTCTGTATTTATTTTGGTTATCTGTGGCCTTTGAAAGGGTACTCTCATGGTTCTTAAATAGAACATGAATGCCAGAACTTTTTTAATCGCATGCATAATCTCCAAAATCATGCTTTGTATAATAATGTAAATGTGGCTTTTTGTAACTGTTGAAGTCAATATAAAAACTAACTTGCTGATTTACAAAAATGTTGCACCGTGTAAATGTAATGCTTTATGAAATTTGTGTTTTTTCACTTCAGTGGATTGCGGAAATCAGGGGGCAAGGGTAAGAAGCAAGAAAAAGAAAATCTCAGAGGTTCTCTGGATAGCAGGTAGTTCTTTTATTAGTTTAATACATACATGCTGCATTCCTAAAATTTGTTACCCAAGAATTTCTTAAAAACTGTCATTAATGTTTCATCTTAAAGTACATTCTTGTGGCAAAATTCTGTGAAGATTTAATGATACAGAGATGAGCTTCTCATCTCACAGAAGAGTGTAGAGGAGGCAGCATTAAAACTGTGTTTTGCTTAGGAAGATGAATATTGAGTAAATTAGGTTAGCAATTACTTGAAATAGTTAAATTGTGTGAAATACTGCAGAAGTTCTTAGATTTGTGTTGTTAAATAACTCATTATTTTGCATGGATATTTAAAGGCAAGTATCAGTTTTCATTTCAAGTATCAGTTGTGCTGTGAAACTGGTAAAAATAAGTTGTGTTTTTTGAGTTTGTTCTTGTTTCTAAGGGGTTGGGTTTGTATTTGAGGGGTGGGGTGGGGTTTTTTGCTGTTCCTGTTTAAACAGGATTTAATCTGCTTATCTCAGAGGTTCCCGAGAACTCTTGGATGACTCTGGCAACAATCTATCTGCATCAGATTCCGATTCCCCTGTTCCTACTTGCATGCCTTTCTCTTGGTTTGGAGACAGCCACAAAGAGCCTCAGATTTCTAGCAGCAGTCTGCATGTTACTCAGAGTGGGCAGGATGGTTGTGAGCACAGTCAAGAGAAGAACAGAACCAAGGTAAAGATGACTAATTTGTGCTTTGAATATTTAAGTGTTGCACCTTGATAAAGTAAAAACATCCATGGTTAGTATGTGGAAGCCTAATGACTTAGTCCTTGACCACATCACCTCTTACAAACTTTACTGCAGAAGTTTGAGATACTACAGCTCTTACATGCAGGAATTGTGTGTGTGTGCCTGTTCCCTCCTCTTCAGTTGAAGCGTCAGCCGAGGCTATTCAGGCTGAAGTAGCATCTCAGGAAAAATCACAGGGCATGCTTTTTCACTGGGTGATAATGCTAAAAGTAATTCTAGTTTCAGGAAAGCATAGTTTTAAAAGTCAGATCTGTTTCCCAGACTAGTTTGTGGAGGAAGTCTACATCAATAGAGGTCAGCTGTCCAAAAAGATGGCCAGCCAGTTCTTACCATACTGGAATATAGGGTTGGAGTACCAGACAGGTGGAGGCAGATAGCATCCTAGCTTTCATTAACAAATATAGTACTAAAAGCCAAGAAACACATCTATAGAACGCTTTCTTCCAAGCTTCTGAGTAACTAATAATCTAATAATTTAAAGCCTTTTAACCAGATCTTGAGAGTGAGGCTACACAGTTCAGTCTATAACTATAGTTACCATCTTTACGGTTTAAACTATTTGAAAGAAACAGCTTTAGAAACTAAAAGGTTTAATGTGTGTGCTGTCTGAGTATTTGGTAAAAGCTTTTTCAATCTAAGACTGTTCCTAGCAATTTTACTACATTTTTACAATTTCATTCTAGTTTCCTTGGATTTTGTCAAATTGAAAATTAGAGTTATTTGAGTAAGGTCATAGCTGGGTTTATTCTTGAGTTTCACACTTTTTCTTCACTTTGGATGGCTAAAATACCCTTTCATGTTTTGCTTTTCTTCTGTGTTGTTAGAGAGAAATGAGTTGTATATCTAGAAGAGAAACTGGCCAGGTTGTAGTCCATGAAGTCACTGATATTTTGCAGAGATTGCATGTAACAAGTTTGCTTTCCATGTTTCCAGATGGTGCTTGCACTAAAATGCTGTTGTAATACCTTTTTTTAAAACACTTTTTTTACTTAGTGTAAATCTGCAGTCCCTGTGATAGTAGTAAATTGTCTGCATATGTAGTTTTTAAAAATCACAGAAAGTTGATTTTAGAACCATATAATCCTTAGTATAACACAGGAACTTCATAAGAGTAGGAACTTTTTAATCTCTGAAGTAGAACAGAACTTTACAAAATACTGCCCAGTATGCGTCAGTCTTGTGTATTTACAGCTCCTGCATTGGTCGCTTCTGTTGAAGCATGCAGTGGTCAAAAGATGTTTCTGTAAATAACCCAGGGATTTGAAAGGTATATGGATATACTTCAATACAATTTTTTTATTAAATAGGAGTGCATGGTCAGTCTCTTAAGAGGCTGTAGCAAAACTATCAAGAGGTGTTTTCTGTATAGATAAGCATTTAGTGCGTTTGTCTTTCAGAGTCATTAATTCAGAAGAAGCCACTGGTCCCCTCTTCATTGCTCCTTTCTATCTGATCTGAATAATTTTTGTGAGCATAGTAAAGGTCCCACTGCTGCATTTCATAATGCATCCATAGTGTTCTTAAGCAGCTCTTAAAGTTTTCGTATACCTACCATATACACCTACTTTTTGGCAATCAAAAAGTTATAGCTCTTACCAGATTGAATGCTCTCTTCCTTTGCACATTGTCCTGAAATAATAGTCTTTTCTTCTTACTGGTCTATACTTACCCAAGTTGATTACCACTTCAACCTTCCAGCTGGTTTCTTGCCTACTGGTTTGGGGGTTTTTTGTTTCCTTCTCATGCTCCACTATGTAATTGCTGCTTGCTGCTCTTTTCCTTAGTGCCAGTTGCAAACCAGCAGCTGGAAGATTATGCAAGTCTCCAGCTATATTCCTGCTTTGTAAAATGGTAGAAAGCTGATCCCATTGAAGAACAGATTCTCATACATTCACTAATCATAAAACCATAGTTTTCCTCTCCAAAGTCAGGCTGTTTTCACTTTGCAGTGTTTAGGATCTTTTGTAAAGACAGTAACGTGACAGTGGCTGCGGCTTCAAATGAATGGCTAATTGTTGTAGATCTGAACTTACAGTTGATAATTACATTTGCACAGTAACAAGGCTTTGGCTTGTTTTGCTGTGAAGTGACATTAAAACTGACAAATGTGCTTGACCACTCAGCAGTGAGTCTTGTTACTAAAACAATTTAAAAGCAAGGGACAAAGTTGTCTTCCCAGAATTCAAGGAAAGAATACTCCTTTTTGTTGATATTAACTCAAAATTTATAAATAAAGCAATATATAATAAGTATAGCAATAGCATTTATTCCTTTTATGTCTGTAGTATCCCATATGATCATGTGACAGCATTTCTTAAACAGGAGGTGAAAGCAGAAACCCTAAAATAAAAACTTTGTTGTGTAAAAACTCTCTGTGGAACTGAGTCTTTTGGATTGTGTGCAATTTCTGTAGTTGTGTTTTAGCATTGATGATGTAAGGAATATAATTCTATTCCTTATTACCTGGTTTCTGTTTTTGCAAAATTTGTCTCTTAAAGTTACTGCATTTAGAAGGTTTTTATTTTCTTCAATTGCTTCTGAAGTTAGTTTTAAACTTACAGTTTGATAAAGCAGGGAGTCAACTTTTGGATCCTTGTGAAAACAAGAAACACAGGAACTAGAATCCTGTGTGCCTGCAGATGGTTCTTAAATTAGTCCCTTGACATAAATCTGTCCCATTTTCTGATACAATACACACACATATATACCATTTATACTCATTGTTTTTCCAGCTTTAGCTTCTGTAAGCCTGTATGCAGTGTTTCATTTTCAATGCAAGGAAGAGCAGTGTGGTATAAACTATATCCTAGTACCTTAAATGATAGGAAGCATACCTATAAAACCTCTTCTATCCAAATTCTATGCTATTCAAGAGTCAAAAATCTTTGCAACTGGCTCTAAATGCTTAAAAGGAAATTACTCCTATGAACTGATTAGAAGCAGGGGGAGGAGAAAACATTACAGCTGGTGCTTAGATGCTTTACTTTTGGCTATGTTTTTTCTAAGGTTTTTGCCTGAATTTTATTGTCTTTTTTTTTATTATTTTGTTTTGTTTTGTTTGTCTGAATTGTTCTTGATTTTCTCTGTAAAGGTAGAAAGAGTGAGCTGAGGGTGGCTAGAAGAAAAGCTCCTATATAGATTTTCAGTTTGGGTTGAAGTTAATTTGAGAGTAGGTTGATAGACAAAGTATTCTGTTGTTTCTGGTAATAATTTTTACATCTAAAAGACTGAAGAAGACCCTAAAGTTTAATTAATAAAATAATCTACGTGGTAAATAGAACACCATTTTTCAGTCAAGAAAAGTACTGCACAGAGGTAGCAGGAAAACTCAAGTTGTGGTTTCTGGGTTTTTGTTTGTTGAGTTGTGGTGGTGATGGCTTTTTTCTTGAGCCTTGGGGTGGTGTTTTTAAGGCTGAAAAGTGTGTATCAATAATTTAGAGTATAAGGGAGTGCACTTACAAAACAAAAATAGAATAATCCAGAAAACTGAGAGTTCAGGTTAAATTGAAATCAGAACACACATACAGAAGTGCTAAATGAAGACAACTGCAACAATGTAGTTCTCTTATAGGAGCATATCTTACCGAAGAAAAATATCCTTAAGATCAGCTTAATTTAGGATCTCAGGTTATGCACATAAGGGATGTGGTATGGCATCCTTACAAAGTGTAATTAGGTGTAATTAGTTGATTAGAGACTTACAGAACATTAGAGAAAATACTGATAAATAATTGCTTACTGTTTGTAGGCAGCCAAGAGTAGTGCTGTGAAATAAATTTTAGAAAGGCAAAAGTAGGAGGCATGTTTTTGGCAGAATTATTTTTCAGTCCCTAAAGAAAAATATTTTTGAGGTCACAATCTGAGTTGGAAATGAAAGGAATCAAATTAGGAAATGTTCTGGAAAAAACATGTATTTATATTCTTTAGAAGGGTTTTTTTACCAAAGCTGCTGTGAAGTTTCCAGGTGTAGCATGAGGTTTTTTCAGTCTTCAGTTTGAGTCCCAGGCTGCTCAGGTACAACCTGCATGAGGCTGTACAGGTACTGGCTGCTGGATAAGATTCAGCCTGGGTCCTGCTGCTTCTAGTCGCTAAGCCAGGCATACAGATCCAAAAGCTTTCTTTAAACACAGACTAGGTGTAACAACTGAATGTAAACAGAAATTATGTGAAGATTTTATATTCTTTCAATATAATAGTCATGTGCTAGTATATTAGTCATGTTTCTAACCTGAATTTTACTTTGTTACTTTTTTAATAAAATTAATCTTCAACTAGATCAGGTTGCTCAGAGCTGTGTTCAGCCTGAGACGCTGAATGTTTCCAGGGATGGCGTGTCCACCATCTCTCTGGGCAACCTGTGCCAGTGTTTTACCGCCCCAATTGAAGCTGTTAAATGAACTGCAATACAATACAGTATCTTAAATCAAAATTTAAAGGTTTGGGAAAGTTTGTCCTTGGGCAAGCTTTGTATTTTCCATTAATGAACTGATTTAAACTGTATTTATTTTACTGTTGACTGCAGGGGTTTGACAGTGGGCAGCTGAGAAGTCTAAAGCTAGTTCTCGTTTTCACAACTTTGTAAGACATGAGGGTGCTTCTGTGCCATGGAAATCTTAATGACCATAAACAATTAGGACTGATTTTTATCTTGCCAACAGAACACCACCTTCTGAAACACATTCATAGTGTTTGTGGAGGTTTCAGTTCAGTACAAATTCATCATGAATAAGTCCAACAAATACATTTTAAATTGCTTCTTCCATAGTGTGGTATGCCTGCTGAAAAAGTAACTGATGCATTTCCTTGTGTATTTTTACAGCATTTCAGGTTATGACTGATTCTCTGCACAAGTTGCTCTTATTGGGGATATTGCTTTAAATTTGTTACTGTGTTTCTGAATTCAGAAGTTTAACAAAAACAAGTCAGATGCTTGATATAGTTAGTACCTTTCATATGTGTTCTAAAGGTAACTGAGTCATACTGGTTTTTTAAACCAAAAATCAATATTACTAGAATGTCACCTAATGACCTGCATTTCCAAGAAGTGAGTTAATAAAACATTATTTCCACTTGTTTGCAGAGTAGAATTGTCATAGATGATACATACCATAGCAAGCCAAGTTGTGAACTTTCAGGGTTAGTGACAGAACCAAATCTGTCAGGTCGTTCACACACTTTAACCTTCTCTTCAGATGAGGTGAGTTTCAAAGTGTGTATATGTGTGTTGTTGATGTTGTTGTTCACACTACAGCATGTTTAGTAGAAACAGATGTGTGTGATGTGAAACTAGCTGGCTGTTCCATATTTGAATGTTTAAGAGCACTGTAAAGAAGCTGTTAATGAACTAAGGACATGCACTAGTGCATGACACATAAGCCTGTGCGTTCTGATCCTAGTTATATCATAAAAATCAGAATGAACTCTCTGATCAAATTGCAGTTTTTAATTTTAAATATAACGCCGTTCTCTTCCACAAATTTAAAGCAACTTCTGGGTGAATGAAAACTGCAACATTTTTGACCTTGTCTTCATGTCTGTGCAGGTTTGTTTTAAAATTTCATCTCAATAAAAACAAACAAAAGAAAAAGGAAAGGAAAAAAGTCAGAATATGGTGGTTCTAATACATAGGTAGAAATTAGATACCTGAAAGTATGTTCATTCCCCTGCAATTCCTTTGGCTACAGCTGAAACCTAAAGTCCTCACTTTGGTAGCATTCTGAGATACCGTCTCACTTGGTGTTTGACTGATGGACATCTTTATAAATTAAATCCTTTAGTTTAGGAAAACTCATTATAAACTGAACATAGTTATCTTACGTGATTTGAATTAGAGGGCTTGCCAGACTGGTGGTTCGTGAATGTGATGGGATTTTTATTAGCCGTCTTAAGTCAGTCTTTGGTGAAAATCTTAAAATATCCCAGTAATATGTAAAAGTCAGAGCAGTCTTACAAACAATGTTATAAATTCACTAACAATAAAATCTGAGGTGTCAAAAATCATATAACTAGTTTACAGGTTGTAGTAGTGGATTAAGTTTTTGCAGATTTTTATTGGAGATAAGAGTCTTAGATCTAATGAAAACCAGAGCACGTCTAGTTAATAATCTATCTTTTCAAGTACTCCCTGCAGTTTTTTGAATGGAATGGTTCAAGAATGGAATATGTGTTTCTAAAACTTTCAAGCAGTATAAATAGTAATATTTTATTAAAGGTGTCTACGTGAATATTATTCTTTGATCAGTATTACAAACTTTCAGTAAACTTTGGGTTCTAAAACTCAAATGAAAGCTGTCTATTACTAATTGTCCATGTGTAAAGTGATGATTTAAGCTTCTTTTTGTTATAGATGAGTCTAATTCCAGTGTTCTGTCTAGTTCATACGTTGCTTATTGTCCCGGTTTCACATGAAACACAGTGAAAGCTGTTCGTACCTTTTCAGTAATTACATTGAGTACCAAGGGTCTACTCTGAGGAAAACAAGGAATAAACTCTGAACTGTTTTCTATTTTGGAAAGCAGTATGCATGAAGAAAAGTACATACTTCTGGTTTAGGGGGCGTTTTAAAGTTTGTAGTCTAGGAAAAAAAAAAGTAATCAATCTTACAGCAATTTGGGGTATTTCGAATCACAGAATAAATTTGGTTGGAAAATACCTCTGAGATCATCAAGTCCAACCTATGACCCAACACCTTGTCAACTAGACCATGGTACTGAGTGCCATGTTCAGTCTTTCCTTAAACACCTCCAGGGACTGTGACTCCACGATCTCCCTGGGCAGTCCAGTCCAATGTGTAAATCACCCTTTCTGGGAAGAAATTCTTCCTGATGTCCAGCCTGAATCTTGCCTGGCCAGATGAAGATTACGTCCTCTTGTCACTGGTTACCTGTGAGAAGAGGCTGACCCCCACCTGGCTATACCCTCCTTCCAGGGAGTTGTAGAGAGCGATAAGGTCCCCCCGAGCCTCCTCCAGGCTAAACACCCCCAGCTCCCTCAGCTGCTCCTCATAGGACTTGTGCTCCACACCCTTCACCAGCTTCATTGCCCTTCTCTGGACACACTCCAGCACCTCAATGTCCTTCCTGAACTGAGGGGCCCAGAACTGGACACATACTCGAGGGGTGACCTCACCAGTGCTGAGTACAGGGGGACAGTCATTGTCCTGGCCCTGCTGGCCACACTATCCTGATACAGGCCAGGATGCCACTGGCCTTCTTGGCCATCTGGGCACACGCTGGCTCATGTTCAGCTGCTGTTGACCAGCACCACCAGGTCCTTTCCCACTGGGCCACTTTCCAGCCACTCTGCCCCCAGCCTGTAGCACTGCATGGGGCTGTTGTGGCCAGTGTGTAGGACCCAGCACTTGGTCACGTTGAACCTCATGCTTTTGGTCTGGCCCACTGATAGAGGCTGTCCCGGTCCCTCTACAGGGCTTTCCTACCCTACAGCAGATCAACACTCTGACTAAACTTGGTGTTGTCTGCGAATTTACTGACAGTACACTCAATCCCCTTATTCAAATCACCAGTAAAGATACTGAACAGGATCATTAACTTAAGCTCTTAATGAGTATCATTTCTATCTGATGGTTGTTGTCTGGATGGGTTCATAAGTATGCAGCAGGAGTCGTGCTAGCCAGTGTAACTCCTGCTTTCAGAGGAGTGGGCTATTGCATGCTGCCTTTCAAATCCTGGAATTGTTAGGAAACTGGAGATGGATAGAGATCTAGATGGGGCAGCACAGAGGAGTCTGCCTCTCTGCTGGGCAGGTGCTCACAGGCAGCTTGGGGATGTGACTGCCTGGTGAGAGTTCAGTTGTTAGCAGCCAGCTAGCTGCAGCAGAGGCACCTTACAGATGGTTAGCAAGCTAGCTGGGTAATCCTTCTAATGTTCTTAATATGTTAAATGGTGTGATGGCAGTGGTATTTTCTTGGGCTCTGTCTTTTTATCTCCAGAGCCTCTACTTGCCTTCTGAATCACAGGCATTTTTATGCAGGAGCACATGGCTTTCTCATGCTTCCATACCTTAGGATTAATTCTGGTTCTGCTTTCTTGATTTGCAGCTGATCTGTTGTGTGTGTTTTGGGCTGTTTGGGGAACTCTTAACTTCGATGTACAAACAGCTTGGAATGTTCTTTCTGCCTCTGAATGGACATTTGAGAAAAAAATGATGTAGAGGTATTATTTAATGACCAATAGGCCTTACTCAAAAGCTGGTGTTCTTCATCTTATCCTTCTACAGTTTTCACTTTCCTATATTCTGAAAAATAGTTAGAGATATGCTTTTCCCTTGTGTAGTAGTGAAAAATTCAAATTATACAGTATTAAATATCTGTGAGGAGATGATATCCATGTGTTTTAACACAGATTCAGGTGTTGCTGCAGCTTCGGTTTTAGGGTTCTGTCTTTACCAATATGAAGTAGAAGGAGTTTGTTAGCAACTGATGATGCTGAAACCCTAAGTTGCAATTCATAGCTAAGCCTAGAGGACTCCTCCATAGTGCAGTCTGTTAGCTGCTCTAATCTGTGCTGCTTGGACAAACTGGTTTGGAGAGCCCCCAAGATTCTGTCAAGGGACTGCAATTCTCTGACAAAATGAAAGGCTCTGGGTCTCTTTTTTTTTTCTTTTTCTTTTTTTTGACAAGAATACATCTTCAAGTACTTAAACTCTGAAATTACAGAAGTGAAGTTTTTGCATGGCTTGCACAGATTCAGTAAATCTAGAGTGAGTTCCAACTAGAATAAAACACTTTAGACATTTTTTCATGTAAAGGAGATATATAGATACACACACACCCCCCAATGATAAAAGTACGTAGATATATTAAAAAAGACCTATGTATCAGCATATATTTTAGTATTTCTTGTGGCTGGTAGACCACAGCTGAGATACAGGTCCAACTTACAATGCAAAGTAGTTCCCCTTTTTTATGTATTATTCATGAACACTTGCTAGTATGAGACAAAGTTACCGATATATATTTTGTATTGCAGTATGAGGTTGGGGAGTACTGTTAACTAAAATTATTTAAAATAAATGTGCATTTTAAAATTCCCTTGGTAATTTATCCAACTAATCTTCTCTGTACAAAGCATCTCAAGCTTGATAGCTTGGGTAGAAGACTCAGTGTTCCAGTTGTCTTGATACAGATGCTGTATAGAGCACTTCAAGCCAAACCTCTTCTAGAATCCTTTGCCCTTATTTCATGCAAATTGCTATTCTTCTTTTGCACATCAGAAAGGCGGATGTGTTTGCACTTGTCATATCTACATAAGCATTTTGATTTGGATAAGGAATTCATTTTTGAAATAAATATTCTGATTGTTCCCACTTGCCTTACCTTGATTTATCTTGGAAATCAAATCAGATGTGCTCCAGCAATGGTCCTGCTATGTTCCAGCTGCTAGCGACCATTGAGTCTTTCTGATCAGACTAGAGCTATTTGGATGTGAAAATCCTTTGAAATGCTTGTAGCGTGGATTTTAGGACCTCAGCACAAACTGTTCAGCTCTACAAACTCGTTCCTATTTATCTGCATTGCCTCCTAATGTAGTCACTGTCCCTTGTTTCACAGACCAGGGAAAACAAAACCATTTCAAATTACATGTAGTCTTTCACTACACTGGAAATTTGAAAATTTTGTTTCCCCTCACTTGTGTCTTCCATATTGCATACTCAGATCCAGTGTCTTGTATGATCAGATGTCACTATTTTTGACTTAGAATCACCACAACTATTTTGTTATATCAATCAGCTCTCCCAAATATTTCGTCAAATAAGCTGGATTTTATGAGATCCCTTTGGCTGGCAGTTGTAGTTGTTCACCTGCAACTTAACAGGGTCATGTCTCAAATCCATCACTAGAAAGATGCTTATTTCCACGGTTTTTGTTTACAAATGAGTGTAAGGCTCACTGTGAAAGCAGAGCATATTTTCTGCTGTTTGCAGATATCTTTGATGAGTAGTGGAAGCTGGCCAGTGGAGTAGTGTACAAGTCTAATGCAACCTGTACTCAATCACGAGCTAGTGAGAGATGATTCTGGATAGTTAATAAAACTTCAGTTAACTGATGTTACTGATTCAAGTACCACACTTGAATTTCTTCTCTACAGACATTGAGCTCTGTTGTGTAGCTTTTCTTTTGGGATGAAGTAATAGTGCTTCAGGACAAACAGCAGTACCTTTTCCCCTCAGAAGCAAAATGAAATTGAAGCAGGGTACCTCAAAAGCTCTGTGAGCTGGCAAAGTGTATTTTCAGTGGAAGTTTACAAGCTGCTATGTTTCTGAAATGGTCATCTTCTGTTTGGGCAGACCTTTTAAAATGCTGATGTAATAGCATTAGTTGAAAGAATGAACAGTCCTCTCTTTCACAGATGTACAAAATGTAGTAAAACGGTACCTAGAACACTCACCAGATTTCCTGGCTACTAGAATTGCTTTTATTCTGGATTTCCATCACTTAACAATAATCAATAATAGGGTTGAAGTGCTTGATGATTCTTCATGCTGTGTAAGCTAGCATCTAACATTAAGATAGAGCTATCTTAACCAACTAAGTGAGGAAGTATGTTCATTGTTTGGATAGGACCAATTTACCATCTATGTTCTCTGTTTCTGACTTAGTTTGTGTTGAATGTTGTAGTGTCTTCTTGTTTACAGTAAACTAGGCAAACTGATTTCAAGAGCTTAAGTCCTTTTGGAGTAGAGCATGTTTAAAAATGCACTTTGTTGATCAAACTGGCAACTGGAATTCAACATACAGTCAAGTAAAATACTGCTTATCGTGACTTTTCTCAATTGGTTAGGCATTGGATGATGAATTTACAACAACAGGAAAGCAAAATCAATGGCACAGTAGACCTATTTCTGAATGGACCACCCAGCAAGTATGCCACTGGTTAATGGGAATGAACATGGAGCAGTATATTACAGAGTTCACAGCTATGAACGTAGATGGACAGCAGTTAATGCAGCTCGACAGTGAGAAGTTAAAGGTATGTGAATATCCTGGGATAGATTTGTAACTGTACAGGTTTTGCTGCTTATTCAGACATATTTTTAACCTACAAAGTCCAGTTGCCTGGTTTTGTGGCTTTTTAAGGGATAGAGTTACTTGTTCTTGTTACTTATTTTGAGTTACTTGCTTTTGAAATACTTGGCGACTGTGTAATTAGATGGTAATTAGTAATTGATTGTAGAATTAAAGACAGGCTATTTATAGCCAGAAAAATAACAAATATTGCTTCCTTGTTTGTATCTTGAGGAAATGAAAGTAAGCCTAATTGTCCAAGGAGTCTTGTTACCATCTGTCAGCTATCTCAACGTAAGGTCCTATCAAAGCAAGTTCTGGCCAATTCAAATAAAATTGCAGGATCCAGTTTTAGAAATCTGTTTCTTCCAGATTTCCTCTTCAAATGGGAAGGGTAGAATCCTATCTAGTGACCTTTTAAATGTTTCAGGCTTTTGCTCCTGCTGAAAATACATATTCTGAATCTTTTGAGCCTTTTCTTGCCATTTCACATCTGGAAAGCTGCATTGTATATGTATCCCTTAGAGTGCTGGAAAATTCCTGCAGCTTTTCTTTCTTATTAGATTGTCATATTGCATTTTGGACAGGCAAGAGGTTCATTGGTCTATTCTGGCATAAGGCAAATTATTATTAATGATCAATAGTAGAATTTGAGGGGCTTAGGTGGGGAAAAGGTGTCTAACTTCAGTCTCCAAAATATGCCTGCATTTTAAATAGACATGCAACACTAAATGTCCTGTATTTTATAAAACTCCGTGGGCGCAGAGGAAATACCAGTGACTGGCCTGTCAAATGACTGTCTCCAGTTGTGGAACCTTGAATGTTGATGCCTAAAGCAGAATGTGCACCTGATGCCGTCCGGGCTGACACAGTGCGGGAGCAGTCAGGCACTTGGAATCGGGTGCTGCCACCTGCCGATCGCAAATGGAAGTGTACTGTCCGCTGCCTGAGGCACTTCTTAATTATACACTTTAAAATCCTTAAAATTAAGGAGTAGTTACTGAATAAAAATTCCTCGTGTATAAAAAGAGCTAGAAGAATATCTGGAGACTACTACTTATGATGTTATTTTCTGGAAATTCTCAGGGGTTTACATGTTTGTAAAATGCAACACGAAACTGTTAGTTCACAACTGAAGAGTTAGCCTTGGTTTCCTTACCTACCTTGTTACCCAGATGATTATTTACAACGCTTTTGAGGCCCTATGTCCTTATTTTTCAAATAAACAGACTGTCTTGTAGAAAAGTGAATAACACTTCCTTGTATTGTTAATGCACAAGCACTGGTGACAGTGCTGTTGGAAAAAATTACTGATGCAGTTTTGGTTTGTTTTCCCCCTCTAAAGGCTTTGGGAGTTTCCAGTCAAAATGACCGATCAACAATAAAGAAAAAAATTAAGGATATTAGAAAAACACAGGAAAAACTGGAAAAGCAGAAGGAAAAGGTTCAGAAGAAGGAGAAAGAAGTTCGCAAGACTGGCAGAGTGGTGGCCACTCTTGAATCAAGCTGCTAAAATGACCGTTTTATTTTAGTGCAGACTTGCCTAATCTTGAGGAAGTTCAGCAGATTTGTATATAATTGTACAATTGAGGGAGGAGGGAAAGTGCAACAGTTCAACGTGGTAGGTGGTTTTTTACTTTTAAATTGTGGTCCCTTCCCATTACAGCCCAGTAAAATGAAATAGTATTTTCAGTATTTTTATTTCTAGTTGACTCTGCCTGTACTAATAGACAATAATTTAACTTTCTGCCTTAAGTAACATTTCTGCTTCTAAGGTGTCATATGCCCTTTTCATTGAAATTGATGTTTGTGAAAAGTAGAATACTGTATTAAAAATCATTCCAGTATTAGTCAACTAGCATTTGATAAAGTTGAATCTGATAGAGGGACAATAGAAAAATCCTGCCAACAAATTCAGTATGTGACAGTTTGTTTATCTGTTGCCACTAAAGATGTATAGTAAAAATTAAGAAAATGGTAATGTCAAATTAATTTAAAAAGAAAGCATGTATTTCAAATTTATGGATTATTTTGTTTTAATTCTTGTACTTCTGGGATTTCATTCTAAGTTCTCTTGACTAGCACATTGTTTTTGAATTCTATGTGTTGCAATTTACGGAGAAAATAACAAGAAATACTAAGTAGTTTTCACAAACTACATATCCTAAGCATATTAAGTTTTCTGTACACTACCCGTATGGTGTTGGGACAAGGTTTAAGCCTATAAATAAGATCCTTTTTAACCTATTTTTCCTAAATAATACATAGTTTTATAGATTTATGCTATGAATAAGATCAATTTGCAATACATGTATTTCTCTTTTCTACATGCTACAAGATTTTTTGCGGACCAAATTTATATATTTGCTAATTTTAAACAATACTGTTTTTCAAACCTAAAATACTGAGGGAAGAATTGTAGGAAGAATTATCACTGACGCACTGGGTTTCTGCCTTGTATTTAAATGTTCAGTTGTAGACTACAGATTATTTCTCTTTAAAGGAGGATTTGATTCTTGAAATAGCTTAGAACATGACTTGGTGTTTTGTATATTTACATACTATTTTCTAGAGATACTACAAGAGCACTTCCTTAAATTAGATTATTCCAGAAACATAGACTAGATTAATTATCAGTTCCAACCTAGAATGGACTAGAACAAAACTTACATAGTTCATTTATGTGGACCAAGTTCTCCTTTAAATCTATGGACTGTTTTTCATTTTAATTAAATGAATGAACTTCACTGTTGCTGTTTCACATTTATTATTTTTTTGTGTAAATGTCTTAAGAATTTCAGCAAAAAGACTGTGTGGAAATGCTTCTGCACACTAGGCATTTCCAAAATAAAGTTGGAAAATCTTGGTAATAACTACTTTTTTAAAGAGGTTGTATTTCAGTTTTATGCATTCTTTGGTCAAGATTTAACTTCTTTACTTTGTTTGCAGTAGCTTTGAGATGTATGCCAAACTTACAGACTTTGAACCAAAGAGGAACGCTGCCCTACTGATAAAAGAGAAAGGAATTACAAGTATGGAATCATCAAATGCTCAGAATCACCCATGTAAAACCACCCTCTACTTAATTCAGCCAAGAAAGTTGAGTGCTTTCACAGCTAGAACACAGAATATTGATAGAACCCCTTATTACCTTTTCCCTTTAAGCCTACTGCTGCACCATGTGAAGTTTTCTCATGAAGGAGACTAGTGGAAATAATGGTTTCAGAGGTTTCCCTGTGTGCAGAGCTGTTGTAGGTCAGGAGGGGCCTAGCAGGGATGATATAAATTCCCCTGGCACCTGAGCATGAGAACATTGATTATCACAGCCCACAGCATTTAACATCTGTCAGATGTTGAACAAGAAGGCTTGCTGCATGCAACGAGCTCAGTACCAAGCTACACAATCACCCAATAAAGTTTAATTTTTACAGTAGTTTTAATGAATAAATGCAGTGATTCTTTCAAAAAATTAACACAAATCAAGATTAATTTTACAGTGCAAGAGTGAGCTAATTTGCATACAAAACTATTAATCTCAGCATTTTGATAGTTTACTACTTTTCTGTAGTGATTCACTTCAACTTAACCAGTGTGCTAGCAATGACTTCAGTATAGTAATGAAAACACTAAACACAAAAGTTGTCTTCTGCACTTCTATTGAAACCAAAAGTTATCAAAGATTAAATTTGTAACTAGGATTAAATATTGTAAATCAAAACACTACACACTTGTGTTTTCACCGCAATAATTTGGGGTGGAGGTGAACAAGATAGATACAAATATAATTATACAGCAAGTTGTTCAAATAATCAGAATTCAATTGGTAGCTAGCCAAGAACATGAAAGAGACTTTATTTCAGTAATACCTAAAATACTTCGATTTTGTAGAAAACAAACTGTTAGCTTTTCTTCAGAAATACTGCTTGTGGTTGTCCAATGTTACTAAAATCAACAGAGTTACTTAAAAGATTTAAAGCCTAGAATGCTCAGCTTCAGACCTGAGTTTTTAAAAGCCCTTGCTGTAACTTTCAGTTTTATTTTAGCAAAAGCAATAGCTTCAAGTGTCCCTTCCAATATTTGAACAGGCCCTATTTTACACTGTGGGGCATTTCTCACATCCTCTTGCAGGGCCAAAGAAGAGAACAGCTTCTCAGTTCCCCTCACTTTTATCCCTGGAGATTGAAAGCTGTGCCAGTTATCACCTTGCATCCTAGTAAGGAAGAAAAATAGGGGCTTCAAGGTGCCCACAAGCTTGAGTGGAATAGGTAACCCTGTTGTTCTGGTGGCAATTAAGCTACAATAATCCTCCCTCAGACTGTCAGTTTAACTGTGTATACAGTCCAGTTTGTAATGCACTTTCTTATTAAAGTTACCTACATTAGCTTAACCAGGGTATGAAACCATTTCATTGTTTTGCAGAACTTGGCTAGGGAGGTCGCAGTGATAAATCTTGAATCTGGCTCAGCTACAACTAGAGTAGCATGACTTCAATTTCCAACATCCCACCTATCCCCTTCACTTGTATCTCACCTTCTGCTCTGTGCAGAGATAGTAAACTAGCAAAAGCTAGGCTTATTGTTTCTGAGGGGTTATGCATGTCTGCTGCTGAACAAAAGCCACAGAATTACATGCAGTTTAATTAACTGAGAAGAGGATCAGTTCTCAATGGCTTTAACTGTATCACTCCTAAAATGTTCAGGAGTGAAGGGATTGAGGTGCAACAGAGATGTGTATGATTTGAACAAAGCTGGTACAGCAGGCATTAAGGTGAATTCTTTATTAAAAGGACTTCGTATCTGAAATGTAATATTCATTCCCCTCTCTATCTTCTGTATGTTTTGGCAGTTTGTCTTTGACTGATTAACATATTCTGGTTATCATTTATGGTTTATGTTATAGTGTTGACTTCCAGTTACTACAAAAATGAGGCCAGAAGCATATCACAAATGCAAAGGTATTGAACTGTTAATTCCACTTATTCTTAATTACTCCTGAGAAAGTAGTTTATACTGTCAAAGTAATAGAGATGCCCTATTACAGACAAATTTTTAAAATCTGTTTATTAAAATAGTTTCCATTTACAGCTGTACCTGACATACCCAAGTCTGAGATCTTACGAAGGCTAGAATGTTGATACTGCGTTTTGGTATGACCTACAGAAATATAGACAAATGCAAGACAACATTTCTCTACTGTACACAAGCCAATGCTATATTTTAATTCACAATGATCAGGGCAAGATAAGTTTTTCACATGTATTATATATTCACATTACAACCAAAGAAATACAACCAATGCCACATACCTGAGATACATTATACCAGTAGTAGCAGTTAAAAATGCTTTTTAAAATTTTTTATCCCTACAGAGATGTGTGATTTCTACAGCTGAAAAAAAACCCCTTGATGTAGGCAATGCATGTAGCAACATATCTAACTTTGCAAAATTAAGCTTCAGCATGCTTAAGATAAAAGAACAGAAAGTGCCATATAGTTGCAAGGGTATAGCAATGAGCTCGATATTTCTTACACGAGCTTTTCCTTAATCTGTAGTATTGTATAAAGGAAAAAGGTTCCAGTGAGCTTTTTCAATAGTTTTTCTAATAAAACTATTTTGTAATTTTATGAATTAATACCACATATGATAGATGTTGCCTTGATCCCTATAAAGACAGGGATATTTTTATTTATAAAAATAATATTGCTCCTTTGACTTAGCTCTGAAAGCAGTCATAAATAGAAAGTGAAACAAATTAAGTATGACCTCATTTTATAAGTAAGTGCAGGTTTGGGGGTTTTGGTGACTGTTGGGTTTTTTATTTTCAGAAAAGCCTAATTACTCTAAACTTTCTGTTACACCACTTAAAATTACTTTCACATATCAAAAGTGGCTCAACATCTCGGTATAAATCGGGTCTTTTAAATTCCCTTTACAGACAAACCTACTTCTTATGAATGGCTGAGGAAAAAGCTACATACTGCGAAAAGTGGTCATGTCCTTTGGCTCACTGCTTGGCACACACCAATCATCAGCTTCATGGTTTGCTTTATAATGTTTCCAGGCTGCTTTGTTGTATACAGGGAGTCTTTCAATTGATTCTGTTGATAAGGCCTGTAAGGAGAAAAGACTGGAGCTGATGATTCTTTTTAATTGAGGCTATCGTAACAGAACACGGAGTTCCATTAGCAGTTCAGATTAGAGCTGCTGATAAATGTAAAATGGTAGAGTGTTACATCATACCTTGATGTAAATAACTGCATCTGTACCATAGCCTTCTAAGGAATACAGTTTCAGGTCTCCTTGGAAGTACTGTGCATACAGACGTGATATGGGTAAGCCATAACCAAATCCAGCCTGATAGGAGAAAAAGTATATTTCCATTAATTGCATCAATCAGTGGCATTTTCTCTTTTTACTTAATAGGTAAAATAGACAAACTAAGCATGATGTTTGACAGTAACAGGAGTTCAGATGTTAACTATTATGCCGCGCCCCCCCCAAGCTGTTACATACCCCAAAACCACAAGAATGCATGGATGACTGTGATTATGAGAAAACTGTTTCATTCCTTTGTCAGACAGGGCTGGTAGATAACACTTCTTCTATTACGGTAGCTTTTTGAAGAGATGCCATTAGCGAAAACTGTGCTGTGTTTGTGTCACGCCTCATGGAGCTACTTGAGATAAGTACTCAATGTTCTTAAGTCAGATACACTTCATCATCAGAACATATAAAAAAGGTTCAAGACACAATGTCTGTGAATTTGCAGCTTACACTGAAATGCTACCAAGCGCTGACTGCAGTAGCAGGACGTAGCCCTGAAGTGTTAAGCATGATTTTTTGTTTACTGAATTTAGAGGTAATCTCTCAGTGAGCGTTCACAATACTTCTCTGTAAAGGTCTAGTGTTTAGTGAGTTGCAGAGTCATGTTCATGCAGAACTATATATATTTTTAAATGATGCAATGTGGGAGAATAAATACAGGAAAGGTGTTCAGAGATTCTAATTTTTGAGAACTTAGGCTTTATTTCTTGTGCATTTGTTACGTTCACATGAGACCAAAGTAGATTCTTCATATGCCCTGTCACATCAATGTACCTTCATCCTTGCTGGGGATGGTACAATTGACTACACAATACAAATGAACTATGGCCTTGATCCAAAGTCATTGCCGTAATTATTCTTCCTTTCATTCAGTGGCTACAAAAATAATTCAGAATCCTGCTCTCACTAAGTATTCTGCTTGAGGTGGCTGATCTTTTGATGTAGGAGAGAAAAAGAGAATCTTGAACAAATTTAAATAATCTTTAGTATTTTATTCCATTTTCCAGTTATTTTTTGAAAAATACTTGAATTAAGCTTGAATTAAGTAATATTTAAATATTACTCAATGTAATATCTATAAAATCAGTATTTCATAGCTTTGGCTATATGGTTTTTGTGACAATTAGACATATCCACAATGCCAGGTTATAAAAGATTTGCATACCAAAGGTGTAGCTCGTGATGTCTCAACACGAGGACGTGGTGCTGTTGAATACATATAGTTGAACAGTCTGTCAATTTTCCTCATAGGAACACCACCACCACGATCACTCATCTGGAACAAGAAGGAGCATTTAGCTTTATATCCCTGAATACATTTTTATAAAAGACAGCTTCTCTCAAACAATAAGCCAGAGAAAGTTCAGGTAAAATATTATTTGAAGCTATCCCTACTAAGTTACAGGTTTTCTTTAATTCTCATCTCCAACAATGACCAGAGAGAGATGAATTCTTCCCTTTCATCCCTTATCCAAACCATTAAATAAAATACTGCCATAAGAAGCATTCATAATCTCTTGGAGGCAAGGAAATTCTACTTGAACTGTGCATTGCTTTTATCTTGTTCATAACACACTTTTGACTGAAGTCACTATCTATACCTTTTAGCAAATGCCAGGTTCTCTGTGTATTTAATCTTTATTCCTCAAGAATACTGCCATTTAAGTATAATTTACTAAAACCTATTACTAAAGGAGTACGTCAAAGGAGTTGTTTTACTACAGTTTAGTTAGACCTATGAAAAACCCAGTGCTTGCAGTTGGTCTTTGAAATCCAACATGGATGTTGTACAGAAAAAGAAGAAACTGCAAACTGTACTTCAGGAGGTCTGTTTTGTGTGGAATACACAATATATATTCCCCTCTTTTCAGTTCTGGCATTGTCACTTACAAAATGCTGATGTCACAATTGTATAAAGATGCTACTTCATTTTTAGTTATGGTTGCTTTTGAGCTAGGCAAGACACAAGCAAGTACAGGATGCTACTGCAGAACCCTCAGTGTGACTGCAACCTCTTCACGAATTTCCTACTGCGGCAGTATGTGAAATTCCATAATGGTCTTTTTACTTACGTAAGTCATCACATACAATCTGTTGATGGAACCAGATCACCAGCTCAAGTTACTAATATGCTGCTCATGACAGGAAAAAAACCCTAATCAAAATAAACTCCAAAATAATAAAAAAAAAAAGGTGAGTACCTTCACAGTTAAATCCTCATTTCCCAATGTGATGTGTACATGAATTGCAGGATAAATGCATCGATCAGCATTATGTTCCATGGTGGCTCTCATTGCATTCTGCAATTTTCAAGTACAACTTAAATCCTATTCACTTTGTATATTGTCTTAAAACATCAATTTAGTAGTTATTTTTATCTTGTATTTAAGAATCACAACAAATGTATAATGGTTTAGAATGGGTTTTTTAATATTTCTGGTTTGTTCAGTATCAGTATATATATAGTTTATTAGAATACAGAGACTTCAAATATTTAATTTTTTTAAAGGAAACATATGAATAGTTTAATATACAGCGTTTTTGTTCTAGAATTCTTTATAATGCACATAGTACATGCAATATGAGACAAAGTCCAAGAAAAGTCTAGGACTGAACTGCTTGAGGAAAGCTCTTTAGGACCTGTTACACATTTTACCAGATTTGAAGATACACAGTTTTTGGGATATCTTATTCTCACTTGCTTTATTAACTAATGTCTTCATATGTTTTAAGATTTAAGCTATCTATTCAGAAGATATTCAGTGGCTAGGCAAAAGAGATACATCTTCCAAAGCTGTTCATTTTCTATGCAATTACTGTTTCTCTAATAGTACAGTGTAGCTGTGTTCCTGCAGTCAAATGGCAAGAAGTTTGCACTTGCAAAAACACACTATTATCTAGAATTGGTTCAAAAAGTCAAAGCAATACAATCTCAGTTAACAAAGACGTGTGAAAGAATTGTGTAATTAATGGTAAGTGCACAGACCTTGAAAAGTTCAAAAACCATGTGATAGAGATGTGATGGCACGTACACCACTTGCATGGGCTGTCCTGGTGATTTAACTGGAGAGAAAAGAATCTAAATAACTAAACAGCAAATGAGGTATCTTTTAATTCATTCCCACAGTAATTCAAAGTGTGAATTTGTATTGATGAATTTAAAGAAGGAAAATTTGAACAGAAATCTTTTGGAAAGTTGTATGTTAATCAAAAGTCATAATCGGGATTTTCAAATGTTGCTTGCCTCTTTAGAAATTAATCTTAAAACCCACTATGGCATCACTGATTAGGGCATATCATAGTTGCTTTCTAATAAACTCTTCATAGGTATAATGAAGATGGAATGGAATGCCTTGTATAAATCTTTAAAGTGTTGCAAGAAATGCAGAGAGGGTGAGATGCAGTAATGTCAGGTAGACACATGATATCTTAGGGAGGGAAGGAGCCTGCTAAAATTTGTTACATCAACAGCTGCAGTATCAAAAACTTCTGTTCAAGTCAGTTTTCTGATTAAAGGCAGGAATGGGGAAAGCATTCTGACAGATTTAAAAAAACCCCAAACTATTTCTTACAGTAGATACAGAGAACACATGAACTATATGAAAAGCAGGAGAACATTTTACCACCAGCTCCTCTAAAAGAAGCCATCATGATGTTCAAGACCATGCCTTGTCCATATTTACTTACCATTCAGCTCTTCAAGGATAAGTTCTGGAGAGCTCATGTAATATAAGTCACAAAGACTCTTGGCATTTTCATAGCCATCTATAATAAAAACCACAGGAAGTTACATTTCCCCCTCTCACTTTTTTCTTCTTTAGAGTCTGCCAAAAAACCAAAAATTGGAAGTTCTGTGCACTGTCAAAGAGATGTGTATTTTCTCACAAAAACTGGGTTTATAGGAAAAAAGAAACAAAATTGTATTACACTTTAAATAAAACTTCTGCTCCGGGTAGGAAAGAACTAAACAGTATATGAATATCAGGATGTGTATTTGCTCTTAGTACAGACATTCATGTAAGTTTTCAGGATTCTTGTTCTTATCATCTGAATTTACCTCTAATAACTTCAACAACATTGCAGTTAGGATCGATGCTTCCAATGTGTTTTGGATGAGCTGGATTAATTTTCCCACCAAACAGTAAAGCTGCCAAAAAAGTAAACATTATTTAATATCCAGAATAATTTTATAATTTTCGTTTGTGCCTTCAATTTTGCTAAATAAAAAATTCACAGGCAATATGTAACTTCAGTCCTCACCATACTTGAAAGCCTACTATTAATAAATATTTTAGGAATTGTACTAAGAATGAGTTAAAAATGGCAAGGCAAATAATATACTCCTAAGTGGCACTTCAGTACATATTAAGCACTTAAACATTAAAGGAAAATACAGTTGACATGGTACAGGTATCATTTCCCAGCCTTTCAGCACGGGCACTTACAGTGTTGATTAAGGAGCATTCTGATTGAAATGCGACTCATGTAGAAGCGGTCTAAAAAATACTGCACGTTCTGTGAGGTCACTGGATCAATGCCAAAGCTTTCCTTGTATTCTATTACTCCTTGAGCCATCGTAGGAATTACATCATTGTGTCGATTCCGGATTTTTATCACAGTATCTGTAAAACTAAAATGAATACATTGTTAGTATTTCACTTTCAAGGGAATTTAATACTCTGGCAAACAGAGTGCCTGTCTACAAAAATGAAGACTTCCATACAAAAATATCACACGTCTGCCTGCTGCAGTAAGAAGGCAGGTCAGTCTTTACAGTGTATTTCAGGTGACTAGCATTGAAACAACCAGTAATCAACTATTTAGACTATTTATAAAATTATTATTTATTTATTATCTTAATTACTGCCAAGAGAAAGAGAAAACCATACCAACTGTTTTCATGCAAAACAACCCATGCCTGTCAAATGGCACTTGCAGTCAGCCAACGCTGACCAGAGCATTCTACAGAATGACACTATGCTAAAGTGCTTCATTTCCTGTTTTAATGTACCCTCCTTTTAGGGACAGGGGATGACACTGCTGCAATTCTTCTGTAAAGATCTGAGATAGGAAATTTTTTTTAAGCTATTGTTTTCTTGCAAGTTCTTCCATACAATATTAACAAGATATTAACATATGAGACAGCAAAGCCTTACCTGTGAATAGCTCCTGAATCTTCTGAGCTTTTGTCCTTAAAGTCAAGAATCTCCTGAAGACTTTGGACATACCTTTCAATGAAACAAACAGGATAAAGACCAATTCTAATACACCTCCCCAGATCTCTCTGGTTAGCAATTTATGGTCTTCCAATGTTGCATGTTTCCAAATCATTCTACCTGTCTCCCCTGGGAATTTTGTTAGATTCCTTTGAATCTATTTATGATGTTTTCTTCCAAAATTTCCAGAGCAATAAATTCCACAATTCAATTAGAATGCATAAAATATCTTTGTGTTTTAAACCCAGTACATGATCATTATTTGCAGCCTCAGCGAGTTCCTGTTATTAGAAAAATCTTTCCATTTGTTCACGACTTAAGTATTTCTGCCATCCCTTTCCTTAGATACTTAATTTTCCAAGCTGAAGAATTCTATTTGGTTTCTCCTCACGTAGAAATTGTTCCAACCCTCTGATTATCCCTCTTGGTCTTTTCTGTTCAGGATGGAGCTGCATGCAATTCAGGGGAATAATGGGCTAACACAGTGGTACAATTATATTCCTCCCCATTTGTTATTTAGGTCCTAACACTATTTTCCTTCTTGCCATCAACTGACATACCCAGAAAAACATTCCCAGTAGCATCAAAATTTCTTTTTCCATTGTAAGCAAGCAAGCACACAGGGAGAGGAGGTTCTTCCCTGTGTTCTACTTTGCATTTGCACAATTGGAATTAATTTCCCATTTGATCAATGTCATCTAGTATCATGAGAATGTAAGCATTTGTGTTTCATTAAGAGCGTTCATCTTCATTGACAGCTCTTTTCATATTCAGTCATCTAGTCAATCCCACTTACTGGAAGATTTTGTGTTGTCTTAACTTTAAAAGCCTTTACAGAAATCCTTGTGCCTTTAGCAGTTGCCAAGCGATCTCTTGTTTTGCTTTCATCTTTAAAAAGTTTATGTCTAAGTTCCTTACTTGAAAGCAAATTTTATTTTTCACATAGTGTCTTTTTTACTTTAATACCTTCATGTTCTCTCTGTTGTTTTATGTTTTGGCTTTGAGAGCTTTCTATTGCTCTTTCTTCATATTTTCTATACCTTTACTCTCAATCTGCAATAACCTGTCTTGTAAATGGTTTCTACTATATTTTGCAAACATTTTGTGCCTTAGTCTGCTTCTGTTGTTTTCTTCAACTAGCTTCTTTCAGGTAAGTTCCCTATTAAACATTGTTCTGGTGGATTTTTGTTTAAAAAAAAAAGTATCCTCATACATGAGTGTGCGCAATACTTAATGATTTTTAATTCCCTTGTGGGTTCTCTCATTGCTCCTAAATGTTATTTCCCACATCTGTAAATTTAGTTTCTGATGACATTGGTGTATTTAATATCTCAGTATAAATAAGTGATGTTCATGTAACAAGCCTATGAATGTTCATTCAGTAGAACAGAGTGAATTCCTCCAACCTGTGTATGTGCAGAAGGTCACCCTTCAAGGAATGGAATGTCACTGTTCTTACCAGCTCTGCACCAGCTGAACTGAAGGTGTTCTTAGGAGGTTGTCAGGAAGCAAGCTTATTTCCTTCATTATGTTTGCCAATCTCACAGGCAACTCTTGCCGCAGAAACATAAATGAAGTCTTTTCACAAGCATTTTCTGATCCTAAGACCAATATCACATCAGAATTAAGTCAATGCTTATGGTAGAGAACTACACAAATTCTTACTTTCTTGCACAAGAGGCCTTTGCCTTGCTTTCAAAGCTGACTCAGCCAGGCTGGTAAGCCAGTGTTTCATGGCAGCAGCCCACTTGTATTTCAAAATTTATTGCACATTGAAATCAACCTGTGGCAGTAATGAGATATATAAAGAGAAACTAATATAATATCCATACTACACAACTTTAAATATGGCTTCTCTCCATGTATATTGTTCATTTTATTTGCAGCAAACATTGACTCTAACCAGCACTGATCGAACAGTTATGTCATTCTGAGCATGTCAGAGAAGCAAATGAAACCAGTGCAGGAAACTATTTATGAAGTATCATAGTTCCAGACACCCTACTTTTGATCACTAATTTTAGTGAATTACCATAACTCATCCTCAAATACTTTAAGAAAATAAATTCAGTAATATTGATCTCATTTTCAGCTAAATCTGTTGTAGTTTAAATTCCGTCTTACAGGAACAGAAGTCAGATGAATGAATTCACATGAATAGTGAGAAAGAAATGAAAGTAGGACAGCTACTCTGCTTAGCCATTAGGATACTAATACATTTAATTTTTTACCTTTTTAAAAGCTAGAAGTGAAAATACTCCTTCTGTTGATAACTGACCTGTCCTTTTGTAAGAACAAGTATCATCTGTGGGGGTGGCAATTACGTGTGGTTATTAAAATCAAGACCTACATTTGCTCCCACAAAGCTTGTTTTCCTAGGTGAGAAAGGAGGGTGCAGTGTGGGGAAGAGACCAAGAAATGCTGTACTTCATTCTCAGCCAGACTTCTTTCTAGACTTCAAGACTGTCACATAAACAGCATCTGAACTTCCTAACCTGCCCATCTGCTGCAGTGAAGTACATACTTCAGGTCCAATGTTTCACAACAGGTATCTCCTAAAAATTAACTCCTGTGTTACTGCTCCGTTCACTCCTTCCATTTGGCAAGGGGAAGTTGGGGAAGAAGATTAAAAGAAGGGATGAGGAAAGAAAAAAGGAAGCTGACAGTGCCTTAAACATGAAAAATCTTCACCAAATTGAAATAGAGCAGTTTACTTTAAAGCATGCAGACTCAGACACATTATAAACTACCCTGATGAAAGAATGTCAGTTAATAAAAAAGTGAATTACAAGAAACTCCTCCGCAGTGGCACACACCAGCATTATGCATTGGCTACATGTGACCTCTGCCTTTCATTCTTCTCCCTAGTCAGACTGCATTTCAGGCATGACTGTTACTGGCCATTCTCTTTTCTCAGGTAAAATCCCAAGAACAAATGAGATTGGAGGTATTAGAATGTAAATATAATCTTTAAATCCGTCATAAACACAGCAAATTACATTCCACAAAATAGTTTTTGTCTCTGAAGGCCTTATCTTTGCAATCCTGGGTCAAATATGGAAGGCAGTATAGGGCAGGCAAACTGAACAGGCAAATGACTCTCTTTCCCTGTGCAGCTACAGTCTGTATCTAGGCAAAGAACGGGTAAAACTCCTATAGAAAATACTGTGGTCTTATAACCCAAGACCAGACCTAAATTTGCTTATAGAATATTTCATTTTTTTAAGTTAGCTTTATTTACCAGATTTTAGTGTTTCCTCTTTGACTGCTCTCACTCTAGCAAAAGGAGCAAAAAAAAAAATCCCTAATGAAAACACCGTCAGATTATAATGGCTACAGAATGTCTTATAGACAAATACTGTCTCCGTCTTGCACTCTTTTTTTTATTTCTGTTATTAGCTTTTACTCTCTATGATTAAATCCTTAAGCAAAAGAGAGAAAAAAATATTTTAAAGTTTCCAAGATTATTTTTACCTTATGTTCAGGTACTGCTAAGAGCAAAAAAGTAGCCTATCTTTTGACACAAGGAAACAGTGTGCCTTGAAAATAAACACTGATTTTACAGTAAGCATTATGTTATCAGTAGTGGTAAAATAATACAGGTCAAAGCAAACTCTGAATTGAAAGATTCTTTGCTTAAAAGTATGGTAGCCACAGAACATATGGTGGGGTTATTGTAGGAATCTAAAGATTTAAATGTCGGATACATTTCATTGCCACAAGTGAAACGTTGAATAGATGGATGAAGTGACAGCAGATAATTATGAGAAAGTCTTCTTTGTAAGTCTTCCTGCTTATACAAAGTTTGGGGTTCTAGGATTAGTTCTCACTTAGGTTTTACTTACAAAACTATAAAAAGCCATGAAACTACTAACTACTTAAATATATAACACTTAATGTAAACATGTATGCACAACAAAGTGCCTGGGGTACAGAAACAGAACATATTATAGAAGGGCTTCAACCTCAGGCTTTTAAAAGGTTCTCAGTGTCACTTACACAACCTTTCTCTACGTAGTCTTTGCTTTGAAGCAGAATAGAACAATTCCTGTGATCCCTTTTCTTTCTAAGCTGACAGTCAAACCTGCAAGCATTAGTAGTGGTTTTGGCACACAGCCTAAGACTGAGTATCCTGTTACTTATTTACTCATTTTCAAGACTAGATTCCAAATCCTCCAGGATGGCTCTTGGTGTCTGCATCCTGTTCCTTCTCTCACGCACCTTCTAAAACAGCAGCATTTGGGTAGGATGTTTCTGAAGGGCACAGACAAGCGATTGAGAAGTGATGACTGTTTCAGGCCCTCAGTGCCAGCTGAGGCTAAACGTTTCACGTGTTTGGAAAATGCCTTCAGAAGGCCGCATGTTCCTGGACTTTGCAAAAGGCTTAACCAGTCTCACCTGTCTGAGTCACTGCTCTAACGCTACCAGTTGTCACAGCTGTTCCCACCCTCTCCCCAACACTGCCGGTTCTGCAGGAAAACACCCAACTAACCCTGCTGGTGCCAAAAACTGCAGTTTTCAGCTAAGTTTCAACCTTGTCATAGTTGCAGCCTCCGGGAATGAGCCAACTAGGCTCCCTTGCCCCAGAAGGAAGCAGAGCCCTTTTCTGCCAGAAAGTACAGCATTAAAAGCGATAAGCAACAGCCGGGCAGCGCTGACGGGGTGAGGGGTCGCGGCCGTCCCGCTCCTCACAGGCACCCGTGGGAGAAGGGGCAGCGGTCGAGGGCGGCTCGGCGGGGACTCACCGAAGTCCAGGAACTGCTTCATGGAAAGCGGCGAGGGGGAGAAGCGTGAGTAGAAGTCCACCTGCTGCGGGATGCTGCCCGGGGAGGCGCTGCCCGGGGCGGCGCCGCGCAGAAGGGCGCGCAGCAGCCTCATGGTGCAGCTCCGTCCCCTCAGCTCAGCCCGACCCGGCCGCCATTTCCCGCCGCGCTGCTCCCCCGGCCCCTGCCCAGGCCGCGGCCGCCTGCGCCGCGCCGCCGGGGGGAGGTGCCCGAGGGGGGGGGGGTGTCTCCGCCCGGCCCAGCCCCTCAGCGGCGCGGGGCGGAGGAGAGGGCGGCTCTGAGGGAGCGGGGCGGGGGTGCCCGGAGCCGCTCACTGGTGTCTGAGGCAGTCGCTCGGCTGCCCCTACCGCCTTGACGGCCCGGCGGGAGAAGGCGACGCCCGCTTCGTGGAGGAGCCCGGACACGGACACATACGCGGTGTTACCGGTACCGCCGCCTGCCCGGCGAGGGGCTGCGGGTGCGCACTGGCCCACGGGCGGGGAGCCGTGAGGAGGCCGGAGGAGCTATGGGTGAGGGGGCGGGAGGAGCTGTGGGTGCGGGGACCGGGACCGCAGGGGCTGCGGTGAGGCCCGTGCACCGGCGGCGCTCTCCTGGCACTGGGGTGCCCGGGGCCTCGGCCGTGCGGGCTCAGTGCGCCCGGGGCTCCCCCTCGCCGTGGGCTGGGGCTGGGGCCGG
>VWZW01004022.1:127971-174671 GCA_013397115.1 Edolisoma coerulescens
CGGGCCGGGGGCGGCCGGCGGGGCCCCGGCTCCCGGCACGGGTGACCCGCGGGCTGGAACGGGAAGCTGCAGAAACCCACAGGAGCGCCGACGTTATCCGTAGGGCCCGCGGGAGGGCAGAGCTTCACCCGAGGGAATCGGCCGGGCTTGCACAGCCGTGTCTTCTCACTATCGCACCTGTGTCTGCCCAGCTGCGGGGTGGGCTGGGGTTTCTTTCAGTTACCGGGAAAAAGAGATTCAAACAAACAAACAAAAAAAACCACAGAGGAAGAATAGGGCTTCTGCCTTTACAGATACACTCCTGATCGGTCAGCAATGAGCACAATACGTGTCTGTATTGGTAGAAAAGCACTTGGACTGTGTGTCACAGTAAATCACTCTACTGCCTGTTAAAATGCAACATGTGAGGTACCAGACTGTATTGAATGGTTTATTGTCCTGCTCTGGTAGAAATATCTAGAATACTAACAAAAAAGGGCAGTTAAGAGTGATTATAAGCATTTCTGATAAACTTACTGCAGTATAGACGTTAAAGAACTTTTTGACACTAGGCTCTCATCTCCATCAGATAGATTTATTGGTACAGATTAATTTTAATACCTGGTGGCTTGAGCTAGGTGCCTTAAAAGAGGGACTCCAGACAAAGAAATCCTTGGGCAATTATTATAATCTAAACTCCGCACCCCTCAGGCAACAGTCTGGATCAATAGCCATATTAGAGTCTGGGCCCTTCTTGCCCTTCATTGCTTTGCTGTTTTGTTACCAAGTGTTTGCCACGTGGGCGTCTTCACATCCTCTTAGGTCTGTTTATGTGGGGGTTTCAGTCAGTTCTGTAGTCCGTGTTATGATGTGGTTGCTCCAGCTATTAACTTTTAAGTAATATTTAAATTACAGTTTTGTCTATTCTGTTAGTAATGTTTAGGCTGTTAGTTCCAGGCTTCACTGTGATCCATCTTTGACTTACACAATATAGCTATATAGCTCAGCTACTTGTGTCAAACAAGCACTTAGCTACTTTCAAATAATACAAATTTTTCAATAATTCCTACCTTTGTTTTGGTAAGCATACCTGCTTTAATAATTTAGTATTTGATATGAGTTTAGCCCAGTGACCTAGCAGAGTTTGAAGGCAATGTTCACTCTGTTAGTTACTACATAGGCCATAATTCACACAAAAGCACAGAGGTGTGTACATCTATACCTGTGTACAAAGTTACTATGGAAAGTTCCCCTGGAGTTCAGTGGAATACATCAAATCCATTTACGTTTCTCAGCAGGCAAGAGTTGCTCCTTAAGGGCTGTAGGGGGATGGTCTTTCAAATATTGCAGACTTGAGGTGCCCTGCTCAGAGAGGTACTGGTCACAGCCTGCTGTCGTCTCGGGGAGCTCAAAGGGCTTCTCTTGGTAGTGCTCTTTATGCTTGGATTTAGTCATCAGTATATTTCCATCCTGGCCATAAGCCAAGTTTGTAACTACCCAAAATTTTGGAGGAAGAAAGTCCAGTAACAATTGTGCTGTTTCATTTGTGCTGCAATTGAGGGAGGAAATTCCTGAGATCATAGAGCAGGCCTGAGGAGGTGCAGGAGGGAATGCACCATCACAATTCCCCCATGTCTGAAGTCAGTTCATGGTGCTCCACAGAGTGACAGTGTGGTCACTCTTGCTTCTCTGCCTATAAACAGGTTAATGCTATGTTCCAGTTGTAATTTGAGGGAAATTTTTGGTTACCTAATTATTATGGTTTTATTGAATGTTAATAATATGTATCAAGAAGGCCTCTGCAACAGTGCCATCCATCAAGTTATTCTCCACACTACACCATACAGAAATACTGTTCAATAACAAGCATTAGCCCAATTTACCTTTTGCATTTCAGTGGGCAAGGTGCCCTCATGACCTTCCCTTATAATTACTGTTAACAGTAGATTGTACTCACAGTGAAGAAACATAGATAGTGTGGAATGTACTATAGTTACCATATTGATTAAAATAAAGAAAAGAAGTGAGGGTCTCCAGCCTGTGGGGAGCTTGTTGATGCGTGAACCAAATTTGGTTCATGCTAGCAGTGGGTGTTCCTGCGAGAAGGGTAAGCAATCCTTTGGCTAACCCGATCTCCAGTGGAGATGTGCTGGCATCATTCCCGGTGTCATTCCTGAAAAGAGAAAACAACATCAACAGTGGATCATGCCCTGTATCATTTCCCTTTTTTTGTTGTGGATACTGGTACTTGCCCCATAAATTCATCTTATTACATCAATTTTTCAATATTGTTTGGTTTCCTTTAAACAAACCTTGTACCTGTGACTTGTCTGTGACATGATGGTGGTAGTGGATATCCTATGGCATCCACTAGAGCAGGAATAGTTTTGATACAGCAATCACATTAATCCATTCAGTGCTTTGTTGGATTGCCCCTCATTTAAGGTTGTCTTATTTCTTTTTAATGTTGCATTGAAATACAGAAAACATTTGATTCAGTCAGCCTCTAGATGCAGTTTCCTGAGCAGTAACTGCACCAATACTATCTGAGAATGAAGCAGGATTAGACTGCTTTTTTCATCTGGTTTGTAATCCAGCCGTACCTTAATCTTTATGCTGAAAACTGAATGGCTTTTTCTGCTCTGGCCAGGGAGTGTTGGCTAATCGGGCGAACAGACAGCTTGTCTGTCTCTGCAAGACTTCTACAAATACAGCTTATTGGCAGGTTTTGCTTATTGCTGCTTTTAGGCCCCAGGAACACCGAGGAGTAGCTTGTGCTGCTCAAATTTGTAATAGTTTGGGATTTGTACTTGAGAACTGCTGTGCTCAAAACCATTTTAGGATGGTCTCTCAGCTGTGAGCCGGCGCTAGATAAAGCAGTGCCTACAAGCAGTACATCGAGTCTTTGTAAACTGTTACAATTTCTTATGATGGCTCTGTATTGGCTTCATCTTTTAGATCTATATATTACTGTTCTGTTGTTTTGTTTCAGCTTTACAGACATGCCTTAAAAACTGGCCTTGAGCCTGAAGTTATCTTTGGACAACAGTCTCCAGCCACAAGACGTGGCAAAAGCTGCCAGAGGTTAAATAAATCATTGTGTGTTGCAAGCTAGAGACCATACACAGTCATGTAAACAGTAAGCACTCTTCTCAGGAAAAGCTGTGCAGGATGAACAGTCACAGAAGTAACTGTGGATAAAAGAATGGTGAATAATTCTTTAAATGCTGTGTTCAGAGAAGAACCTCTGTTTACCTAATGGTGTTTTCTTGGTCTTGTTTAAATGATTGATCAGATACTGATCCATGTAAGCATGTTCTTTTAGAATATTGGAGAATATTTTGAATGCTCTTTTTCCCCTAAAACCTGTTTCTCTCATTGATGATTTTATAGGGGCTTGCTCTGATGTGATCCAGTGTGACACCAGCCAGAACTCTGATGTACTAATTTCTGTAAATTCTTATGCAAACCAAAAGGAGAAATGTATTATTTTTGTTATTTGGCATTTTTCCTACTAATATTCATGTTTATTGGTGTTCTTGAAATTCTAATAACATCTGGATCCATAATTTAAATGGGACAGAACAATTCAGATTTCAAAATAATTGAAAACACAACATTTAGCTGAACTTCAATTTATTTTTTTTTTAAAGTTTTAATATTGCAGGGTGTTCCATAGAAAGACTTTCTCATTTGTTAAGGTGATACTGGAAGTCATCAGTTCTTGAGTGCTGCATGCTGCTTTTCTTTAATGTCCTCCAAAGTAGGTGCAGCTCAGATAAAAGAAAAAATCTTAAGTAGCCAGGTATGAATATCCTTAGGATATCTCTTTCTTTTCTTTCAGTGGTTTATATGCTTTGCTGTGATGCCTGCACAGTCACCTGGCCCATTTAGCCATGTCTCTTTTCAGCTTGTGTACTTAACCTGCACAAATTTTTTGTTGTTCTTAGGTTTGTCTTTGTTCTTAGGTTTTTGTCAGTAAGTTGAGCTTTTGCTATGCTAGACAAATTCTTAGGGTTACATTGGCCTATGTGGCTTTGGTCCCTTTTTTGCAGAGGTGGAAATTAAAATACATAAAAATGGCAGCAAAGTTGGTCAAAAATACGGAGGGATTTCTATAGGAGTTATCAAACCAAAGCAGATTTAAGAACAGATGGGTTTATTTTTATCCAGCGAATAATTAAACTTTGGAGTTTGTGAATTTTTGCCATGTACAGCTTCATGATTGAAGATCAGAAGGCAGTTGGAGAAATTTTATGATTATCATGGATGCTCTTAGTCATGCAGTTTAGTTTTAGGTAGTCCTGTGAGGAGCTATGATGCTTATAGGTCTCTTACAACTTGAGATACTCTTAGGAGGATGTCTTTTGGATATAGGAAAAATATACTACACAGCTACTGAAGTTTAGCATTAACATTTTTGGGGAACAGGAACAGCAGGGTATCGCCACTGTGGACAACTCTTAGCAGTTGTCAGAGGTGGGATGCTGATTTGGGTGGATCTGTGGTCAGGTCCAGGATGGCTGTTTTCATGCTGCCCCTCCTTGCTAAGCTGGAATCCATCAGAGTACCTTGTAAGCTCGCTGGCAGTGATGCTCTGTACTGCGGTACTGTTGGACCCTTCCCCTTCAAGAAACCCAGAAATATCCTGCGAACATTTCTTTTAATCAACTTACCAGTTGCATTATTTCATATGTTTCTGACAAAAGTATTTGACGTTTTTGTCCCTTCCTTCCCTATCTCCCCAAGACACTGGGATTAAGAGATAAAATACATAGTTAGCATTGTGTATCAGCAATGAGGGGGATTTATCTTGGTCTGCAGCAGCAAGGATATCTCCTCTTGCAAAAAACTGTTCTCTGTGTTTCCTAGGATATTTGAGGCAGGTATGGAAGTCTGAAAAGGTGCTGCTTGCAAACAACCACTTTGCAGAGCTAGAAAAGGAAGAAAGGGGTCTTTCTTGCTGCATGAAAAATGCAAGCTGCAGGTCCCCAACCCCTTTACAGTGACAGTGTCACACCTTGGCTGGGGTTAAGGCCCATTTCAGCAGCAGTCTTTTGGGATAAGGAGTTTTGCTGTGCTTTTCGCACAAGGCTCACAAGGTTAGGACTCAGCAGGGTTTATGAGGCTGTAAAAGGTGTATAGTATGAATTATGACTTTGGGGCCTGGGAAGACAGACTTGAAAGATGTCTGATGACTGGGATAAAAAACTGAAGCAACTGGTTACACAATCCCTATAGGGAAATACACTGCTGCCATTCTTCTTGTGCCACACAGCCGTGCTGTCTGCAAGGCAGCTGAAGCACGTCCAAGCACATCCACAGGCCTCTGCTGGCTCAGAGCGCCGGCTGCAGTTGCCTGGTTGTTTCATCACAGCTTGGTCTCCTGGCCTTTGCAAACCAACTGCTGACACACTTGCCTGCTCTGTGCTGGGAGAAGTTACTGCAGCTGCTGGAACATGAGCAGCTCTCTGGTTCTGTGCAGTCTGTTTAGTTAAGACACACTGCAGTCATGATGATCAGCATTGCAACAAGGGTGTTTTATGGGGATTGGCAGTTCAGTGCCCCTTTCAGAAGTTTCCTTTTACCTCATGTGCTGATTCCTGATTTGTGTCCAACTGAGCATGCTGTTCCCTCTCTTTTTCCACATATAACTTGTGGATCGGTGGCTATTGAAATTGTGGTGGTCCCTTATATTGAAAAGTGTATTCTCTCATAAGGTATGTCTGCGGTGCTGTGACAGTTAAACGTATGGGAAAGTATTGCAGTTTACCAACATTATACTTATGTACCTTGGACTATATAGAGTGTGTATATTTTTTATATAGATATAAATAGACACGGCACACAAGCACACACTATATATAGCAAACATCAAGTTTTATGTATCACATATATGCATACATACTATACACATAACACTATTCTAGTCCTGTACCCCTGTATATATTGTATATACTACATCTAGTACTATTATGTGTATGGTATATATGAGCATATATATATAAAGCCAAATATAACAGATTTGTACTAAACTTACTATGATCAGCTACTTAACTGTTCTGCCAGTCAGTATTTTGTCTTCTTGTAGACAAATGTTTGCAGGCATTATGTAATGGAGAGTAATTGTTTAATAAGAGCAGGTTGAGTTAGCATCTTTGAGATGCTCTGAAGCATCTAGCAGTGTTTTCTGGTTCTAGTTCTGGAAGCTTCAACAACAAATAGTGGCCTAGCATCTATGGAGCTAACCTTTATCTTCAGGCTTTGTTGCATCAAAAGGCCTTTCAGCAATGCTTTTGCTTTCAGCAAAGCATCCAGTGAGAGCTGACATCTTAGAAGTGGAGGTAAGCCACATTTCCTCTGTTGGGTTTGGTGGGGGTTTTTCCCTGCATATTTTTGGCGTTTCCATAGGATTTTTTCGGTGGACTCAAAACTGTACCCTGCAATTGTGTTATTGACTGTCAGTATCAAACTTCCACTGCTAAATACAAATAGGTGTGCAAAGACCAATTCTGGGGGATGTATCCATCTCCACTACTCACTCAAATATTTGTCTGGCAGTATTTTAAGAAAATTTTTAGGACGCTTGCGTGGAAGGACCCCCAGGCAGCACGAGTGCAAGCATGGAGCGAGGAGAGGGGAGCCATGTCCTGGTGGGAGCTGGCACGTGGTGCTCCAACTCTTACCAGTGCTGGCAACTGCAGCAAGCAGCAGAGAGCCTGCAAGCATGAGATTGTGCCTTATCTCCTGCAGCTCTTTATCTGCCCCTTGCATGGGGCAGGGTAGTGAGAGCTAGGGCAATGCTGAGAGTTGAGAGAACTTGTTAAAGCCTGCCACTTTGAGCCTGTTCTTTTAGTGAACTTAGCAATGGCCACCTCAGTTAAGTATGATAAAATCACTATTACCAAGACCATCTTTAATTAAAAAAAATTTATTTCACACTTCTATACAAATATCCACAGGTACTTTCTAACCATGGAATGATGTAGCATTCTTAGCTGGTATAACAAAAGTTTGAGATAAAATATACCAGTGACATGACTTACTTTTCAAGAACCTTAACACTGCTAAGACGTTCATGTTCTTATGTGAGGGCCACAATCTGATTTTATATTCAGGGGTATTTCTCAAGCTTCTTAGCCCCTGATTAGCCTGGCTTCTGATGCTACTGAGCCTTTAAGCAAATAAGCTAGAATTCTACAAGCTCAAAAATTGAGTAACATCTGAATTAATATGTAAGTGTTCATAAAATCAGGGTCATAACATACTGAGATTATCTCATTTCCTAGATTCATCTTTCTTAACACTAAAGGTAACTTTTTAGGTGACCACACCTTCCAAGAAGGTACGTTCAAAGTTATCAGTAAAAATAAGATACTTGACAACTGCCCTTCTAGCAGGTTTTTACCCTGTGAGGGGAAAAAGTACCAAGAGGTTTTTGCATAGGTCATGTTACAAGCAATTAACATGCATACTTTTTGAGCAGAATTTTGTTTCACATGGTTTACACAATTGTGAGCTAAATCTTTGTTCTTAAATAGTACCAAGGCTTTAGAACATGGGTAAAAATATAAATTCTTTAAATCATTTTCTCAGCTATGTTACAGTAACCAGATTACTAATAACATCATGGTTCTACACTTTTGTCAACATTCAGGTGTTCAGGATGATTCAGTAGTCTCAACGTGGATCAGCTCAGATCCTGACAGTTAAGGTAAATTAGGCATCTATAGCCTCCTTCAAGTGCTATACAAACAGTTGCAGTAGTCAATGCCTTTTGCCAACCAGGAAGTCCTTATGAAGCTGGAAAGCAGTTTCCGAAGGACTTTTCACTTTCTTGCAGCAAGTATAAAATGGTATCTAAAACACTACTCCTGCTTGGTGTCCAAATTGTTAAATAGTCCACAATAATATACAAATCATGTTACAGGACCTGATGTTACAAGTATCAGGAAAAGAAAGCACCCATACACATCATTTGCATAAATATTTACATTTTAGAAAGCATTGGCACCTTCAGTGATTTATTAAAATGCAGTGAAAGCCTCAGGTCTCATAATCTGAAGTTCAAAAACAGAAACATGAAAACCGGAACAGTGGATTTGAAAATTCAGTAGTCTTTGGCCTACCAGTTAGTCAAAGACAATGATTTATAATAAAAATAAATACAAAAATGACTAAAATATATATATATACAGAAAGTACATCTAATATTCAAGCCTCTCTTTTAAAAAAACAAAAAACCTGTGTAGATTTGTTGTGAGCAAGAATCACACAAGCTGATCTTAAAAAAAAAAAAGAACCCAAAATCAAGCAACATGACCCATTGCACATGTAATTTAAGATGATGCTTTTTGTTAAGCCCTAACTACTGCAGCAGGCAAAGGTTATGACTAAAGCAGACTTGCAGGTCTTCAGTTATACTTGAACAAAGTGTGGTAAGGCCACTGGGTGTTTATAAAGCACTATGCATTGAGGGAACAATGGAGAACTCATCTTGACCTTAATCATGCATTCCTTACATACCTAGGAAGAAGGTCAGGATCACAGGAAAAGGTCTGCTGTAGTGGTTTTGCTTATTTCGCAGAAAAGACCGCAAATCAGCATAGTATTTTCTAGAGTGTGGGTTAGATTTAAGGGGGGTGAAGAGGCAGTGTGGAAATTAAATAATGCAAATAAAGTCTGTTGAAGCCATTTTAACTGTGCAAATAAAAGCCTCGATGTAAGTAGTAATATCTACAATCAAATGGTGAATGTCCGTAGTGTTCACAGGTCTAACTCCATCAGTATTCCATGAATGAAAACCTTAACCTCTGTGTGAACTTTGTGGATAAACAACTTTTTTGCCTAAGAATAACTTTCATTTTCATTCCATTTGGTGAACCACTGTTTTGTCTCAAGGTCTTTGCTTTTCCCATCTTTGATCTGTCGCTCCTCTTTCCGAATTCTTACAGCGTGATAGCGGGGGACACTGTCTTCGTACCTGGAACGCCGGAAGAACCCGCACTGCGCACAGAAGGAAAAGAACAGTTTAGGTGTCAGTTGCTGCCAAAGTACTACAATTCTCCCTTCACACAAATATGCAGGTAAGAAAATTGGAAACAAAAGTATGTAGGCCAAAAACGTAGCATACGTAGCTGTAAAAATGTGAGCCAAGAGGTCTGCATTAGCTGTTCAGCAGCAGTTAAAGACAAAGAGCATGCTCTGACTATCCGTGGTAATCAAATACCTTAAAAAGATTCCCTCCAGTACAAAGCTGTTCATTCATCTAATGAGGACAGTTACTGCTACACACAGGAAAGCTGCTTCTCCTGAATCAAAGGTAGGTATGTACTTCAGTGTCTTCCTGTATGGTGACATGATTTACCCTTAAGAACCTACAGAAAGATTTCCAGAACATTCAAGAAAAGTTACCCTAAGGGCCTTTGTTTTCAAAGCACCATTTCAACTTCAGTCACCTGAACTAACTACAGATCCTGTATTAGAAACATGAGTCTTGCTTAGTTTGCCATGGGAAGTCATCCTGGATGAAATCTATAACAGCTTATTTGTGCTGTGCAATTTTTTATTCAAAGCTGCTGTAAAAACTGATTTTGAATATCAAGGAATGGACTAAAATTAATTTCCAAAAGGGAGCTATGGCCACAGTATTACAAAGATGATGATTGGTACACACTCAGCTTTACATCACTGAGGTCAAGATTCAGGTTAAGAGATATTGTGCCATCCAGCTGTCATTAGATACTGCTATAGGAGTAAGAAAATGTTAAAGTAGTCAAGGTTTTGTTCATAATTTTTAGGGTGCTGGGCTTTTGGTTCTCTTTGGTCAATGGTTTGGGGTTTTTAATATAAGAACTTACATGGAACTGAATTTTAAAAAATTTACAGCGAGCAAAGACCAAATCTTTAGCCATCTTGTAGTTTCATTAAACACTGTTTTGACATAATTCATTAAGAATTCCTCCCACCCCCTCATCCCAAGCATCTCTTATGGATACAATGTACATACATGTAATTATCTTAAGCAGAATAAAGGTTGCTGGAAGCACAAATCATCATGCATCTTGTAGCTTCAGCAAAGTGTATTCTTAGAGCAGTACACCTTAGAACTCAGGCAAAACAGATGTTTCCACAGCAATAAATTCTCATTATGAAAACCCTTCTCCGATATAAGCATCATGTACCTTTCAGCATGCACTAAAGGTTAGTAAAGCAAATTTATATATTGCCCATGTAGTCTTATCTTTACATCTTAACTCTACAGTGTTGATTCCCATCTTGCAAGCTTAAAGACTTACTTGTAATGTTAAAGCATAAATTTTAAAAAGTACTAAACCCCATTGCAACAAATGACCATGTTTTTTAAAGAAATAAATAAGAAGCATTTTAGACCAGGGTAAACACCTCTGTGTGTTCTCATGCGCCAAAAGCTGAAAATCTGTCAACAGAAGGAGCAAGCAAGTATGATAGCTTGAAATCCAAAAGTTAATAGAACTTATGCAGAAAAAGCTTCATAGTTAGCCACTGCAACCATAGCACGTGCCACAGCTAGAAATTAAAAAATATCATCAGTTACCAATTACAGAAGTAGATCAGTACTATGCATCAGAAGTAAGCCTCTCTTTATCAGATGGCTGAGCATGGATCTCAGCCTTGTGATATGTGGCATCGTAATGATCTTTCTTATTTCTCTTGAAGAAACCACACTACAAGGAAGCAAGGTATTGAGTCAATTTTTGTGGACTGGAAGAAGTCAAACCTATTAAAACTGAGTTGACTCTGTGAACTGTCTTCCCATTATCCCTTCACAGGCCAACCAAAAAAAAAAAATCATCACGAGAACTCAGCTGTTTCTAGATCTGAGAACTTCTTGGGCTAACTTGACCTATATACAGTAACAGAATAACCTGAGCTATTAACAGAGTAACCTCAGAATATTATTTTAGAGGCATTTTGATAAATTTGTAGGGAATCTGTTTGGAGTTTTTTTTAAGAAAAGCTACAATAAAGTATGTCCATAGCAAGTGAAGGTGACTGTGAAGAGCAGAAAGAAGCCTATAGAGAAACCTGTTTGTGGACTAGTGCACAGGACAGACAAAAACACAAGGTGTAAAACAAAACCAGTTACTGCTTTCACCCCTTCAATAGAAGCTTTTCTCTTAAACCAGTGAGGTATCTGTCTTTGCAGTACAATGTTTGAGCTTCACAGAACAGCACAGTCTGTGCCATCACAAACAGCATTTTACACTGTGTGTGCACGCAAAAAAGTCTGTATTTTCATGCACAGTAGAACACTAGTAGTTAAGAACTTAACAGCCCCCCCAAAGTATTAATTCACCAGGAATATTTGCAGGAGCAGCCGGGTATTTTTTAAAAAAATAAGGAAATCAGAACTATCCTATGGGAAGTAACCTGCAGCAAAATAGCAGTTCCTCAAAGCTAACTGCTGCAGTTTCACTGAAAAAAAAGTGACAGATAGGATATTCTTCACCTCCTCTTCCTTAATAACCTTCTGCTATCTCATAACAGCAAATGCTAACTGCCTACACCTCTAAACACTAAGAATAAAACGACTGCTCTGGCATGCTTGGGACCACAAATAATTGGCATTTTTACAAAGGTCATTAGGTACTTGATTTTTTCTTGTGCAAATAGAATAAAAAAAGAGGTATAAAAAATGGTTAGCTTTAAAGGTTTCTAAGATAAAAAGCAATAGTACAGAAATTCACCAGCACACTAGGCTACGCATTAATACTGTGCTTTTGGTTATTTTCCCCTGCTATCAGTTTAATGGTATTTCTGATGTTATGAGAACAGAGCCCTGCTAAAACATTTGTTAACAGCTCACATCAAGTTTTACACCTAACTGCAGAGGCTCCCATTAGCTGTATCCATCTGTATCAAACTATGGCCTCTGAACATTTGTCTCACGTCTTGTCCAGAGCTCAAAATACTTCCTTTTGAGGATGTGAAAACAGAAAAATTACATAACAAGTCTGCCCATACAAGCATTTTCGTTGCAAAACTGAGAAACTGATAATGTATGTTTTGTGCAGTTTTGCCCTATTTTGAGTCCCAAATACTTAATCAGTTTGCTATCTTGTCAGTTATAGACCAGAAAATAAAAAACAAGCAGATGAATAAAAGCTCACCTTCCATAGTAAGAATACCAACAGTGCAAGCATGAGTATTCCAGCAAGGATAGCCACCGCGATGATCCACCACGGAACTCCTGTATAGAGGGCTACTGGTTTTGCAGGAAATACAGTAACACGCACCTAAGGGACAGAAAATGTGCAGGTGGAAGGAGTATTTCAGAAGGTACATGTTTAATTAGAAAGCTGCAATTTATGTAGTCTTATCTCTTCTATAACAAGATGTCTTCCACAAAATGCTTTTGAAGAAAAAGTTCCCACTGGTATCATTTCAATATGGCAATGAGTTTTTCCAACCCCCTAAGAAAATGATCGATAATTTGAAACTCAGTTGAAAAGTTAAACTTTTAGCTAGTTTTGTTTCAAATTTGTTTCATTCCTGGTCTTTGGAGATAAGCTAGAACATTCACAACCATAACATGTGGTTAGCATTAAACACTGAACCTACCTGAGCAACTTCATTTGTGAGTTTAACATTCTTAGCTGCAGCAGGAACACTGATAGAAGCCCTAACAAGAATGTCAAGGTAATTCATTTTGGAGTACTCCTGTTCCAAAATAAAATATGAACATTAGACACAGAACAGGAAAGAACTCTGACCTTTCAAAAATGGCAGGTAGGAGGACTTACCTCTAAGAAAGTACTGTTCCACAGTCTGGAACGCAGCACAATGGATGCCTTGCTGTCTAAACCCTTCAGGGGACACTTAATGTCCACACAGCGTGCATTCACATTGCAGCTCTGCAATTACAGATTTCTACATCTAAGTAAGATCACGTCTTCACAGATTGTTTAAACCTCACCCCAAGATTAAAAATTGGATTATATGCATAATACTTACATGCGAGAACCACTATCTGTTTGTGCTGACAGCAATGGGAAAATACAATGAAGACATTATTACTTGCTTATTTTAATGTAACTATGCAGATATTCTTTCCTAGTTCTCTCTCACAGTAGATAATCTAAATGTTCAAATTGTAAAAGCATCAATACTTGGATATATAAGAGAGAATTTCTTTCACTCTGCCAAATTCGGAAAAGCCCTTTTAAGTGCAGGGGGAGGTATCTGACAAGTTGGAGCAATATCCTTACCAAGGTCTTGTATTTTCTTTCTGAGAATAAGGAAAATGCCTTGCTGTCTGTAATCTGCTTCTCTGCAACCTCACGCTTCCTTCTTGAGTTATGGGATTCCTAAAAGGAAAAAAAAGTAAAAAACTAAAAGTAGTTTATCATAAGAATCTTTTAATTCATCCAAGCAGAGAAACTAGAGCTCAATGTTTTCTTCTTCCAAAATCAGCACATGACAGCATTATATATCCCTACTTACCTACATTTACAGCTAAGAGTAAAATCTGAGGTTACCTAAAGAAAGGCCAACAGACTATTTTCTTTAATAGGGCAAGGAGAGCTTTAGATTTATAAAGCTTTCAATGTTATTTCCATTTTTATTTCTAGATAAAGGGTATTAATGGTACTATGGCAAAAGAGTAAAAATCTTCTGAGGTCAGTAGATGCAGGGTTTTTTAAGTGTATACTAACTACACTCACTGCAAGTTATATTAACTAATATAATGATCTGACAAAAACAGGTTTATGTGCATGCAGTTTTAATGGTGCAAAATAAGAACTCCTCCCATATGATCTTAAGATTATATGAAGAAGAAAAAAACGTCGTTCAAGTTTTAGGAAAAAGATCTTGCTAGATAGGCACAATCCAGGGCTATGAAAATTTCTTTTTATTATATTTATTAGAAATAAATAAATTTAAGTTCAAGCCCTTTGTCTTTAAAAAAAGTACATGGAATGCCCCCAGGCTGAGAAGATGTTTAGAGTTATTTATCGTTTTTCCAGTAGGAACTCAGATGTTTTTATTACTGAATGGTTTTCAATAATGCTGATGAAATTTGTTAGAGCAATCAGCAGTTTCATCCTGTGTAAGAGCGTGTGACAGCAGTGCCCATTGCAGAAACAGTCACCATGACATAGCATCTATCCTTTAGCATATTAGCCTCATTAGCTGTTGTGAAGTCTCCTAATAGGCTTAATCACTGATACACTGGTCATGTATTGTGCTTGTGAGCTTCTTAAGGTAAAAAATAAATCCTTCTAGAGGCAAGCTCTGATGCCTTACTCTCACTTGCTATGGGGTGCTTTCGTGGTGTACCAGTTCAGGAACAGAAGACAGGGCAACATACCGCAACATGCAAACTGTTGATTTCGTTCTCAGGTTGACAGGAGACTTTTTCCAAGCCTTTGGAATCTATTTTCATCAAATAAAGCAGCCATTTGCCATTACTAATTTCTTTGGGCCACTGGATATCCAGGGAAGCAGTGCCAAATGTTTTCAGTGGTCTGCCCAAGTTAGTTACCTGTTGAAACAAGCAAACATTCTTTAAACTGTGAAATACTTTTTAGAGGGATTTTCTTCCTGGAAACATTATTGACTTGGACAAGCTTTAAGCATGCAGCTAACAGGAAATTTAAATCAGATCCAAGGCAGTCACAATAGTACAAAGACAAAGCATATACTAAAACTAGTATACTTGGAGAGCAAGTAAATACACAGAAGAATTACAGTCCCCCAACGTGAACTTTTAGTTGTTGATTTTTAGAAATCTATCTTCATGTGAAACAACAACTCAAATTTTGGGTTAACAAATCAGTCAGTTGCGTAACTGAGGCAAACTGCAAGTTTATGAGGAACTCTGACACAGAGAGAGAACAAGTTCTTGCTCTCAAGTCTGAAAGTTTTTCCCAACCTCTTTTTTACTTGCTTAGTGTTACTGATCATGATAGCAAGTTCTAAATCACATATTCTAACTGCTGCTGCTATAATACATGCATGCAGGTACAGGAAGAAGTAAAGGATTGACAGAGATGGACTTAAATTTCTCTTAGTCTTCTCCTTGATGTATTATGCAGAAGACCAAGACAGTGAAATAGACCCACACATTCAGAGGGGCTCTCACAGCATCTCCTTGCACTGGCTCTGTCCTCAGCCCGTTTTTGCTGCCTGTGTGCACGAGCCAAGGCCTGGGCAGGCCCCAGGCAGGTTCTGCTTTAACTTCTGCTCCCTCCCTGCAGGGGCTTTTATGCTGCACAACTGAATGTGCATGAACTGCTCTAAAAAAAATGTGCAGGCAGCCTCAGGCCACTTCCTCAGAATATAATCATAAAATATCAAGGCCTAAAAAAGCTCTAGTCCACAGTCAAACTGCATGTTCTGATCAGGAAGTCAGGATTTTGGGACAAAGAAAGCAAATTTTAATATAGCAACTTTTCTAAGTATTCATATGCATAAAGCAAGAAGCTGTGCATTTGATTAAAAGCAGCTGTTGGCTTTAATCTAAATTACTCACCCTGAATTCATACTCTATGAGGTTTCCAATCTCATCTTCAGATTTCATAGCACTCTCACCAATGATGTTACCTCCAAAATATACCTGAGAAGGCTTAGCAACTCTGTTCAGGTGGGGGTGGGAAACGAGAATAATCAGATTTTAATGAATCTGCAGCAAAACTGTCCCCAGACCCACCAATTTCTCATGCTATCAACACTTACCCAGTGAGTGATAAAAGCAATTCAAGAACCACTTTAGCACTGGCTGTAATTGGAGTCAAATTAGCTTGAGTGCTTGTTCTACAATGAAAAGGAAACAATGGTGTTTATTTTACAAATCTAGTGGGTTTCTCTTTACTATTAAATTACTTTGGTGAATCAAACAAATGAATTAAAAATGTTTATAACTGTGTATCAAAGCACGGTGCAAGTGCATGCACACAAAGAAAACTTACGTTTCCAGCTTCAGGTTAATGTCTAAGTCTGTTGTATCAACATTAACTTTAGTGGTACTTAAGATCAGATAAAAGGTTACCTAAAGAAGAAAGAAGATAACGAAATATATGAGCTCTTTATAAGATACATTGGTACATGAAATTCATAGAAATGCACTATTAAGTTCTAGAGTTAAAAAGACAGATCCAAATCAAATTTCCAGTTGCCACACACAAACTTTGGATGACTGCAGTCAGGAATGAGATTTTACAACTTAAGTAAAGTAAGTGCAACTTACATTAGAATTTCTTTTGAAAGGATTTCCAAGTTCACACTCTGCTTGAGAACCATTTTGGTTAGCACCACACGTTAGCTGTTTTTCCTGATTAAAAGAATACATTTACAAGTAAAAATATGCTGAAAATATTTTATATTTTTCAGTATTTTTTCTCTTAAAAATACTTACAGGATAACCCCTCATCTCTCTGAATGCAGAGTATGTCAGACTGTCTGGAAAAGTCGCAATTAGTTTAGCTTCATATGCATCTTCACCATCTTTTTGTGGATTTTTTACATCAGATGGATTGTTTGTCACTGTTATTTCCAGGGCAATATCCTTCTGGTCTTTCAGAACAAGCACTGGCATGCCATTTTCACTATAGAAACAGAATGTACAGGGTTGTGTGCATTAGGAAAACAAATGTGTATGCAGGTTTGCTTATTATGGTTTATTCAAACAGAATTTCCTCTTATTAGGGGAGAATTACAATAAAACTATAAACACATGAATAGTCATAGGTTTTTTTCCCCACATCAGCATTTCATCTGACAGTGTCCAGCAGTAAGAGGACAGAACAGGCTGATAAATCCCTTAAGTAATCAGCAGTTTATAGTATTTCTGAACCAGCACTTGCACGTGACTCATGTAGTCCTGAATTTTCTCCAAATCAATCTACTGCCCTGCTTTTTTTCTTGTAAAGTATACATGGGTTTGGTTTCCGAGTGTGGCGCTCACTGCTAAAGGTGTCTGACTGGTGACAGTAAATAAACACGCTTCTTCTGTTTGTTTTACCCCTGTTCTAATTTCACTGTCCCTTTAGGAAGGCAGGATGCAGCAGGTGCAGGAGATGAGTTAAAATTAAACGATTATTCCGTCTCTCTGTAACTGCTTCTCTTGGGCTATTAGACTATACTGTACCGAGTTGTCATGCTCACAGTCAAATTTCATCTACAAAATAATTAACAGTGTCACACAATAAGCTACTGCAAGGCTGGTTTAGAATCTCATTTCTCCAGGTGTTAATTTTTTTTTGTTTTAGCCCACACCTATTTTAGCACTATTGTGGCCACTTTGTATCCATTCAACTCTGTACCACTTTCCTTCTCAAGCTCCTCCCATCTCCCCCCATTCCTCACCCTGACAAATGAATACTTCCACCAAGGGCTGTGTTTGCCAGACACAGAACAAAGCTGCTCTCGTTCCCAAAATCCTCTCCTATGAGTTAGGCACTTGTTAATAACTTGAACTTTAGAAATGCGTTAATCAAGACTTACACTGGTAAATAGGTGAACCTGTCTTCGTTTCCCTCTCTTGTACAAAACCGGTACTGAAGCTTAAGATTGCTGTGACATTCATTGTCTTCTCCACATCCTTCCTTTAAGAACTCCACCTAAATAAAACCAAAGCAATTTTACTGCCTGACACACAATAGTAGCTTCAAATGAGATTTCTGAAGCACTTGGAATAAAGCATCTCTGTGGAATTCATGAAGCACTTTCCTGGACAGAGTTCAGATTTTAACCTGACTTTTAATTCTTGCCTGTTGAGTTTTTCTTTGTGAGATACAGCCCTTGATGCTGGTAATTTAGAGCTTTATATGTGACTAAAAAGCAGAGTTGGATAATTCTAAGTGAGAGGTTCACTTCTAATGAGGAAATACATCTTTAAATCTGATTCTTCAATAAGCATTGAGAAAATGAGAAGTTTTAACTGAGATATTCCCTCCCTTTTATGTCACTGCTGCAGTCATTGGTCAAATGCTGTTACAGCATCCTAACAGTGGAAGAATTAGAGTGTACATTATCTTGTTATGTGGGACAAGTGTTCCCAGCAGGAGACAATGGATTTCCATTTTTAATCAGGAGTACATTTCCTCCTAAACTCGTTGGGTGAGGGAAAAAACCTAGGAGCTATACCATCTTCACTTTTGTTGCAGCAGAAACACAGTATCTAGTTCGTAACATGTTGTAACAAGTTCAGAACAAAATACAAAATAATAATCCAATAGTTACATGTCCAGTGCCACCCCAGTTATTTCCTTTGGACATAGTTTAGTTTTCTACAGTCTTTAAAATTCAGTTATTTATAGAAGTGCAGATTTATGCAAATATATGATAGCAAAGGCTTACTTTTGTGGTCTCTGTTTCAGATTCATTTGAATTTAGAATTGGTGTAAGATCTGGAAGTGCGCTCTCTTTTCTCTTGGATGGTGACTCCAGGCCAGCGATTTTAAAACTGACTGATATTGGAATGGGACGTAGCTTATCTTTAATTTTTTCCTGTTGAAATATTTTAAATTGTACAGTGCAGAGAAGAAAAAACAACACAAAGATGAGCTTTTGATACTATATAAAACTCCAGCATTTTCTAACCATGTGCAGGAACACAAAGAACCCAGCATTACTGTCTTTTTTTCCTCTCTGGCTTCCCAATCTGATGGTTTCTCTCACCATTATTCCTGATCAGAACATGCACCGTCATTCCTAGGAACCACAGATGATAATTCAGGCAGGTGAAATTCACACCACTACAGTAGAGTAACACACTGGAACAGGCTGCATGGGGCTCTGAGTAACACGCTCTAGTAAAAGGTGTCCCAGCCCATGGCACAGGAGTTGGAATTAGATCCTTAGGGTCCCTTTCAACCCCAACCATTCTATGACTCTGTTCTATTCATAAATTAAAGCTCTTTAATCTGCTGTGGTCAAAAGCAACCTTGGAGGCTGACTCATTCCTGCTGAGCCACCGAGAGGGAATCTGTTTAGCCTCTGGAGCAATACCACCTATAAGCACCACTACAGCAGCCAAGTCAAGAGAGCACATACCAAGCTTTCTTGGCCTGCCCATTCATCCACTCCAAAACCCATGGGTAACAGTCACACTATAAAATTCTATAACAATTATTTCTGTTGGAAACAGGTCTCCATTTTTGGCAGTTAGTCCCTCTCTATTGTTCTAAATTAGTTCAGCCCTGTTGACCTGCAGAGTGTGCTGCAGTGGCTACAACTTTTATCCATACTTTGCAAGAAGGGCAACAAGAGGAAGCAGCATGTGTGCAGGAAATAGTAAAGTACTAAACTATGGTGGGTTTCTATTTTTGAAGCTTTACATTGCATATGACTTTCAAATTATATACAAAGTTATATAGGAAGGTTCCTTCCACAAGGCTGCAAAAAAAAAAAGAGCATTCTTTTTATTTAAGTAGATCTAAATGAAACAGATATAAAATACTCTCCCTTACCTGCAGTACAAGCTTCGTAGTCACACACTCCCATGAGTTCTGTCCCCTCAGGGTTGTACTTGCAGTGAACTGATCAGACGAGTGGTCAATGAAGCGCACCCTGGAGGGCAGGCCCAGCTGCCGCCTCTCGTTCTCCACTTCAAACGTGTAGTTGATCTCTGTGTGAAAAAATAAAGTAGATCACTATAAAAAAAAAAAAAATCATTGCCATATTAAAAAGAACTTTAATTTCACCAGGTATGATCTTACAGTGTTATTCTAGAAGACTGTTCCAGCCAGTACTGGGCTTCACAAACTGTTTTCAGTCATTTGCAAAACTTTCTCCATGTGGCAGTTTTGTCCTGCCACAGTTGAGGGCCAGGTACCCTGTGCGTGAATCTAAAGAAAATTTCTAAACCAAATCCTGTTACTCCCTAAGTAAACCGTTCTCTTAGGGGCATGCGGGGCTGGCTGGGGGAGCTGTAATTGCTGTGCGGAGCCGGCAGAGGGCTGGGGTACTCACTGTAAATACCCCGACTCTGCTGTCCAGGATTCCTGCTGGGTCCCAAATGGCACCTGAGAGCCAGCAGGATTCTGAGGTCAAGGTACATTGTTCATTTTAACACTGAAAGCAGAAGTGTGACTAGAGCTGTCTAGTTGTGTGCTGAGGCATGTTTTGCTAGATCGGAACTTCGTGCATCTTTTAATGATCACTTCACCAAGCTAATTCAGTGCTGCACAGTGCTGTACTGAGTGTGCCAAGGCACTGAGAGCTCCAAGCACTTCACCTGCTGAAGGACCAGGACCTCATTCAGGCACATCCTTTGGATTTTAAAAGTAACTGAGAAACTCAAGACAACACAGGGGAGAAAAAGGGGCATTGGGCTTAAAATTCTTCTCATTTCCTCTCAAAATCCTGCACAATTCTCCAAGAGGTAGCAACAGCAGCATTGTAACAAGTGCTTTACATTTTCATGGCACAATCTAATTGCGGCACAGTCTTCCAGTCTTCTCCTATTAATGCAGATTTTTTTATTTTAGTTACTGATTTCCACAAAACCATTTTCATGAATACGGGACAGGTTCAAAGGGTAAGCCTCCAATAAGAAAAAATGCTCACTAAGGATATATGAAATGGACTTTTTAAAATTATTCTCTAAAGCAGCATTAACCTAGAGAGGCAAAATGGTTTGGGTCTGTATAGCAGCCATTTGCTCACTGGCAGTTATAATACTTACAGAGCTTCAGTCTGTCATCCACAGAACAGCTTAAGACACCAGCATGACTCTAAATACAGACTGTGCAACAGCTGAGCTTAGCACTGAGTCACATTTTAAATTTGTCAGTCACTGTCTGAGATGAGTCACTATAATTTGAATAATATCTTTCCATGATAAGCTCTAAAGAAAAGAACCGAAAACCATGTGACAAACAGATCAAAAATATTTATCTTCAGAACTTACTTATTCTTGGATTTAAATCTCTGGGGTTTGCAGTATATTTAAAACATGCTTTCACATCCATCCTGTAAAAAGTGCCAAAAAATTAGTATTAACTTTAATAAGGCATAGTCCAACAGAATGAAAAGTTTTAACAGTGCATTGACTGATCCTATCAGTCTTATGACTGTGGTATTTGATACTTACTAGACTGAATTACAAAGCAAGAAAAAATGGTTAATGAACAATTAGAAGAACTTTCTAGCATTTGCTCTTATGTCTCTACTCTAGAGAAAGCTGTTCAAGCGAAGATACTTGTGTTAAAAGTCTGAAGAGGCAAAGTGACATTCATTTTCAAAAACGGATGTTATGAACAGAACATATTCCACACCTTGTCTTTAGCACAGTAGCCCAAAGAAATTCAGGAAGTCAAAATGATCATATGCAGATACATTTGCTTAACCTGCATGACTCTCGTATCCCTTCACTTTAACATCATCACTGAATGAATTTTGACAGCAGAAAACTCAATACACCAAGGCTTCTTTTCATTTACCTTATTTCACCGGGGTCCTCAGGGTTCTTTTTCTTTAGATCAATTCTGTCAGGCTGTACTGTAATGTTTCTTCTAATGCTTATCACAGGCCGAGATCTTCATTTGGGGGAAAAATGGGGAATAAAAAAAGGGGATAAAAAAAGAAGTTGTTTCTGTTAAGATTAATGAAATAATTCATGTGAATATCAGATTCCCTCCACACCTGCATTGATTGGCAACAAAGACACTCCAAGAAACACAGTTTGGCTTTGATACTGGTTAGAAAGAAACCCAAAAACTATATAAAGCTAAGCAAAGCAAAGGTCACAGAACTACAACTACATCCAGAGGGGGAAGCAGGTTACACTAATGTGATGTTGTTGTTGTTGTCTTTTTATACACTTACAAAAACCAGAAAATTCAGTGGTGGTTTCTACCACCAGTAGTAATTCAGCCCCTGAGAACAACTTTAGGTACTACAGTTCATTCAGATTCATGTTCACAAGGGTTTTAATACGGAGTATGGGTGACTGTGGGAAATGGTGTTTTCATTTCCTGATTCCTCTGCATGTAGGCTGTAACCATACTTCTGACAACTTTTCCTTTCTCTGCCTTTTTTGGAAGGGAGAAGACATTTCACATGAACAAATGAATGAACTGATCCTGTTCTCATCAGAGCATCCAAAGGTTGTTTAAAATAGCTGGTAAGCCACCTGCTCCATTTAAATGGGCCACTCCTTTCACTGTTTGTCACGTTAAGAGGTTTTTGTTCTCACCTTGGTAAAAGTTTTTGTCTTGCCTTTACCAGCAAAAGATTAAAGCTCCTTTTGAGTAAGCAGAATGCTAAGTAATCTAACCAACTCCTCTACCACCTACTCTGTTCTCTTCCACAAGCCACGTGAGTTGCTTTTCTTGGGTGCTGTTCCAGTGTATTTAAGAACATTACAATTACGTACACAGACACTATATACCTTAGAGATGGGAGCATTATAGGAAATTGTAGGAAAGGCTGTTCTGCCTGAAAATTTAAGTTGTTTGTCCCAGAATTGAGATAACCAGTTTTGGAGTTTCTGCTTCTCCTCCTCTGGGACCTGACAGCAACCACCAAAGACCTGGGCTTGATGCAGCATTCACAGTTCTAATGCTGAAACAGTCTTCTCTTCCTGCCCATTACTAGTGATTCGGCTTAACAGTACATTAAACTGGGAAAAAAAGCAAGGTCTGGAAAAGAGTGACTCCATCCCTAATGAAGGCATGTGCTACAGAAATCCCAAAGGATCTTAGCTGCAGGGCTTCCTCACTGTTTCACAGAACCCAGTGCAAGCTCAGCAAGGCTGTGTGCACCTCATTGGTTTGGATCCTCAGCTACAAAAGTGGGGGTTGGTTCTGTTTTGTTCTACCTTCAGTAAAGCACAATTAGATTATACAAGGGCAGAAAATGGATCAGTTAACTTCTCCTTAAGGAATCACTTATCACCCTTAAATTCCATTCAAGGACACAGACATCCAGTTTACAACAGGGCAACACTAAGGTGCAGGTACACTGCCCACATCAGCACTCCACAGGAACTGTCCACATTCACCCTCTTACCCTGTATTGATTGTAAGGCAGGTTCTCAAGGGGAGGAGGGGGGATAAAGTAACAAACCAATTTATGGAATTCCTGCCCTTCCCCCCACCTTCCCTCAAATTTCCAATTTCTGGTAGAAAAAGTACACTCAAGGCCAAACAGCTTTTTGTTACTTCTAAGCAAATTGTTTTTAAGAAACTAAAACCAAAGCCCTGGTGTAATTAGTTAAGTTTCCACATATAATACCTGTACACATTTACAGAATCTGACAGGGAACCAACAGCAACATCAGGGTAGGAATTTTTATCCAGGTCCATGTTTCCAGCAACAGAGTAACCAAAGAAATTGGTGTTTGTTTTTTCACCATCAAGAATCTAAAAAGCAAATGGATTGAGGGAATTCAGACATTTAAAAGTGATAAAGGTGAAATAAGTAACAAGTGAATATAACTGTCTTATGGCCAGAGACAAAAAGAAGGAAGATACACAGTGAAGTAGGAGCTGTGAAATAGGACCTCTGCGTTCAGTTCAGCTAAAGGATACTGAAGTGCCAAGATGATTTGCTTTCTTTCCAAGAAGTTACTTTGCAATAGCAATATGTACCAGAAATTACTGATCTGCAGAGAGTTTAGTTCATCTTTATTTACAATATTTACGGAGTACAGACACTGGAAACAGAAAAAGTATTCTATAAAGTATTCAAGCAGTATTCTAGGGAGTATAATCAAGTTCCATTCCCACCTTGCAAACTGGACACACTGGTCCTCAAAAAACAAAAACAAAACCAAAGCAAAACAAAAAAAAAAACCAAACAACCAAAACACATTATTTAAGAAGAAAGTGAAACAGTAGTAGTTTCAGTAGTAGAAAGAGAAAACAGTAGTAGAAAGAGAAAACAAAGAAACTAATTGTTTTCAAATCACCAGATTTATTTTTAAAAAAAAAACAGAATTTATTTATCTACACACCTTTTTCCTTCTGCACATATTATTGGTGCCAATGGGTGGCCCCAGAAATAAAAATATATATTGATATGAAGAATTCCTAATCTTTCCAGTCAGCAGTGTAATCTTTGAAAGGCCCTGTGACTTTTCTGCATACCTACCACCCCAACAATAGCAATGGAAAGGAAGAGGGATAACCCTGTCATTGCTTTAATTTTGTTCAAGACTAATTATATAGTAAAGGTTATTTCATTACCTGTGCTGGTTTTGTATTTATTCCATTCTCAGATCCATGATAAATGTATACTTTGCCAAAACCATCATATGGAGCCCCTACTGCAATATCTGTTGAAAATAAGTAGCAACATTTAAAATCATTTTTGCTCTTTCTGCAGCATGCAATCAAAGGATAAGATGTTCCAAGTCTGGCACTGGCAGAACAATCTCACACATTTTTATTGCCATCGTTTTCCACTTGCCTGGATATCCATCCTGGTTAATGTCCCCAACGTTTTCAACTGCAAGCCCAAACATGGAGTCAGCGGTTCCATTTAAGCGAAGAGGCTTCACCCCTGCCCACTGGCCTTGGCGGTTCATGTAGACGTACACAGCACCCCCGATATCCCCACTTCTGTCAAAGTACTGCGGGGCCCCAACAACGATGTCCTGCCAGCTTAGAATTAAAAGGGAAAAAAGGCAGTGCTTTTGTAGAAGAACTGTGAAAAATAACTGATCAGACTGTGAGCTCAAGATCAGCTGCCTAAAGCGCTGCTGAACAAAGACTAAAACGTGCATTAAACTGGTTGGGCAACAACAGCCCCACTGACACTACAAGCTGGTTTATTCCCTTGGTGGCACACAAGGACCTTCTAGGGCCTTCTCTGGGTAGGAGACCGGTTTCCTCTTTCTCTGTTTACACTAATTGTTTAAATAAAACTCTTTATTAGAAAGGTAGACTCTGTCCTGATAGATTCTCAAGACGCTCACCATTTCCTCCAGGAAAACATGGAAGGTGAGATTTGGCATTCCTTATATTTCTAATGTGAAAAACCAAAGTGGAAATAAACAAGATTGCTGTCCTTCATAATACAGGCAGCAGAAGTTAACCACAGCCATACCCATCACTGTTGAGGTCCACAACAGCAACATCATAGCCGAAAGAAGAGGCCAGCCCTTCTCCTTCAAACATGTGCTCCAGGGAAAGTGCTCTCTGATTTTTCTCTTTTTTCAGTAAAACAACTGCTCCGCTGTGGTTCGCTCTTGGGGCACCAGACACAAAAGTCATCTCATCTTGGGAGACAATTCCTTTACCAGAGTCCAAAGAGAAACCTTTAACAGAGAAAGAAATAAAATATAAATAAACTAAGTCACAGCTTGCATCTTAATATGAAAAATGAACATTTCCCCTGCTATATTAAAGTGGTATATGGAATACAAGTTTTGTCTAAAACAGTGTCCTATGGCTGAGAATTCTCCATTTCTGTTTGCACTGGTGGACACATATTTACAAGTCGACACTCCTCCGTACATTACATTTAACTATTTCCTCCACAAAACACAGTATTTCATTGCTCACTTGGACCTGCTTTTCATGGACACCAAATACAAGATCATTTTTAAACATACAGCTTAGAAACAACTACAGCTTTACCACTTGAATATAGCTTGAGTACTTCACCTCTGGCAAAAGTGTCACAAAACCTCCTAAGAAAGTCAGTATCATTCTATTACAAACATGCAAATTGTACTGCACAAGCATTCTCATATGAATGATGTAAGCAGTATTTGAGAATCAGCTTACACAGTAATGGTGAAATGGGCAATTTTAAGTTAATGCAGCCCTAAACATGACATGTTCAAATTAATTTAGTCTTACATATGCTTTATAAAAATCAATACATTTTAAAAGATGAAAAACCGAGTTAAAAGACTATGCTGCATATACCAATATAGCTAATAAAGGCCAAAGTAGAAAACTGCCCACTTTGCAAGGAAGGAAGATACTAGCCAGCAGATGGGAGTCTCCCTCTGAAATACTTCACCACTACTATGGAAATTCTCAATTACAGCAATTCACAATGAGACAGTTCCAGAAAAAACTGAGGGAGTCCCAGCTGGGGGAGGGATGAGAGGGTTTGGAGAAATGCATGACAAATCAGCATTCCTCTGAAGCCTTGTTAACTTTGCCATCTCCCCTTTATCTGAATCCCTGTTTTTTTCATGCTTTACTTACAATGTATTTGATATGAGAGGGGATAGAGGGGAGAGGATCATGACAAAGGTCTGGAGATTATGTCTGACCAGATGCTGCCACCTCAAGTGGTCACAAACCTAAGTAGCTATTCATCATTACATCCACTGACTTGTCCACCTGTATGCTGGGAGGCAATGTTTTGTACACAAACTGATCTGGATGAGTATCAGATACAGCTGTCAAAAATAGAAGACCTATAAACATGAGTGAAAGATTGAAGAGAAAAAAATTAATAGTTAAGCAAAGCACCTATAACCACATTGGCTTACTGTCTAAACAGACAGAACAGTAATGCCTGGGATGAGCTGGCTTGCCTAGAAGTGGTTCTGATTATTACAAATCAAGGCAGCATTTACATTTAGGAGATAAATGCATTGGTTATGAAACTGCAAAAAGCTGATAAGACTGTTCACAGCAAAAGGCACCGGCCTCCACAGCACTCCTCACCGTAGCAATTCTTATTCCACCAGAAGATGCTATCAGCTTGTCTAACATAAGCTCTTAGGATGATTTTTTTAGTTACCTTTACACCCAGTAATTCCTGCTGATATTTAACAGAAGTTTATGTTCTCTTTCTCCTAACATATGTGTAGCTCTGAGTTTGCTCTCTTCTTGACTTGCTTTTTTACTTTTTACATTAGCAATGCCCTTCCCATCTGTTCAGCTTTCCATCACTCACACAGAAGTTCCAGTCTCAGGTTACCAAAACTGTATTTGTTGCATATGCCAAAAGCAGTGGATCAACACACCACAGAAATCTGCACTGGAACAGAAAGATTCTTTACACTGAATGCCTTTCCAAAAATGCAGCATAGCCTTTTCAGTGTATCTCACTGGTGCACAGAAAGGTCACTGGCCTAAGCACGTATTCCTGCTTTCCTGACTGCACTAACAGCAAGACGTTCACCTCCTGCAACACACACACAAGTAAAATATAAACAGTACTTAGATTTTGGTATTTTAAAGGTCTGTTAAAAGCCACCAGAATTTTAAAAACTGGAAGAATAAAAGAATTGCACTCACCTACCAGGAAAGAAAATCTGCAGTCTTAATAGCTACATCCAGAAACTCGAATTTTGATAAACCTTCTGACAGCACATAGCAGAGACTGTGACTAATGACTACAGACCCATACACTGCACTGACCCATCACTGTGATTATAATCACTCCCTGAGATTCTGTAGGCCCTCGGCACAGCTCTTGAATCTCACATTACAATGGCAGCTCTTCTAGGTAGCTCAGCAGTATCACCTTACACTTAAAACTGGCCTGTAAATGCAGAGGGAGGCTGTGAATTATCCAGAACAGTTAAGATGTTACAGGGTCCACAATGAAACATCTGCTCCCATTTCGGATCATCACACCAGGCTGGGATCACAAATGTTTAAGAGCCCTAAACAGATTTACCACATGTTCTTAATCCTACCTAAGTAACTGTTAGCTGGAACAGGAACTAGATTCTTATCCTGGCGGCTCTCATCACCAACTTCGTAAGGCCCATCATCAAAGATACCCAGATCATAAAATGTCTGATTCTTTTGCTCTGCACGAACCACCCCTGAAAAAATGAAATGATAAAATAAAAGCAAATGAATGATAAGTGAGAAAAATAACAAATAAATGTTCCCAACTTATATTAATTATGATGAATGAGACAATTATGATAAACAGTGACTGCTGTTAAAATGGGACAAACACAGAATAGTGCACTGGATTAGTGTTCTCTCTCTGTTCTGTGTGCCAGAAGCTCATGCTGCTCTACAGAGAAGCCATACAATGATCTGGAAAACATGGTATACTAAGGAAATTATCAAAAAAAACCATTGAACCAATTTGGTCAGAAACCACCCTCATCCCGTATTTCTTAGCCTTATAAAGCCTCTCTTAAAATGAAGGTAAGTACTCAGGAATTTAAAAAAAAAAAATTACAGTTCATTATGACAAACACCAGTAATATATTTAGAAACAGTATTTAAGAAGAAAAAAGCTATTGTTCAATGAAAGGTGTGCTTCCCTTTTATCAACTGGCATAATTAAGGTTTTGGCAAGCACAAACATGTTTTTCCATTATACAGAAGAGTACTCTTAGGACTGTCCTAGCACTTCTCTGCAATTAAAGTCAAATGGTGTCTGCACTCAGTAAGCTGTTTCAGGTCAGTCAGATTTTGTTGACAGATACGTGGAAGATTAAGTTTTCACTAAAGTACAGCTTGTGCCAGAGCTTAACGCACTGATTTTGCACGGTTCACACACCAGGCACAGGTGTACAAGGTGGAAAAATGCAGTGGTTGGAGGATCAGATGTTCTCAAGAGGAAAGTATTTACAGCTGTTGGTGTAATGAAGTGTGATGGGAAAAATCAAGAGCCTGAGCTGGCCATTTAGATGCTTCAGAATATAAACTAACAACGAATATCTAGGGCTTTTTCCCCTTAAGTTTTGGAATATCTCCTAAATGACACAGAGTACTTGGCTCTTAGACAGATTATCCATTAAATTTTACATGGACATGCATGGATTTAGATATGAATATATGTAGTATTGCTGTTATCTTCCTGCAATCCTTCAGTATTTATTTCAGAAAGTACTGGTTTCCACAGACTTCACAAAGAATAAAGAGGAGAATACTGCAGAATAAACAAAGAGTTCAGCAGCTATCTAACATTTGCTCAAATGCAGAAAACAGGCTGGTCAAGTAACTTATACAAATTTAGTAGTTTGTTCCTGTATGGAAGTGTCCAAGTAAGCCCTCAATCCCACCATAAGATTAAGACTAATAAGGGGAAAATTTGCTGTACATATGTGCAAAGTTTCATTTCTATTCATAAACACACTCAAAGATATTTCAAGAAACTTCAGTAAAAACTGATACAAAAACATAGCATTTTGTAAAAACAGGGTAAAATCACTACATCCCTATTACCTCCTCTCCCCTTAAAAAAAAAAATTATTAAACCTTTGGATGTAACCTCTGAGAGCAATCTCAGAGGAAATGGGAAGGGTAGGCAGGAAGGAAGCCAAGTCATACCTTTCCAGTTGTAAGTGCCTGGGGCACCAAACACAATATAATGATAGTCTCTAGTAAAAGTAGCAGCAACACCTTGCTGACAGGAACCAAACTTCTCATGGCCTCTTAAACGACCATCACAAAAACTCCATACTCCATTATCCATATCATCCTTAATAGTGAGATCCTGGCTCAGCACATAGCACCTTCCAATGATATCCCGGGTTTCCTGCACTGTGTTTACATACTGCCTTTTCTCATAGCGATGTGCGCACGTCTGCAAGACAGAAGAAATAACGTGTGATGTTTCTGTGTGTGGTACACAGGTCACCAAGGAAGGCAGGGCTCCTCTGGCAGTCCCTCATGCTACCAGTGCTGTAACTCACGCTGTAGACACACCTGCAGTGCAGAGTCCAGTGCTTCCTACGGGCAACCTATGGGAAAGGGTGGGCATCTACAGACACAAGTCAAAGCAGCCTGCTCCATGGTCAAGGAGGGCCACAGGGTTAAATCCCTAAAGCCTTCCTGATACCTAATCCCTCTCTTTCAAGAAGTGAGGAGAAAACCACCCTCTCTCAAAGAAGTGTCTGTTTCCCAACAGCTCTCAGAGTGAAAGGACTTTCACACTCGTGCAGAACACAAGAAGCTGGTTCAACTGCCATCTACCCAAGACTATTCAGAACTTGCCCCTTACAGAAAAGTGCCACTAAGCAGAGGCTGAAAGCTTTTCCAGTGAAGGGGAGGGAAGTTGCTCCTACTTCCTCTGTTGGATATTCCACTTACAGGGTAACTGTCACTGGGGCAGAGCTGAAGCACTAAACATATCCTGTTCCTTATCCTTTTAGACTATCCCCTGGGAAAAGAATTCTAATCAAATATTTAACACAAAGGATGAATAGCCACGGGGTTAAGCGGTGTAACCACCAAACCCCTTTGCCAGCAGTGTTTCTCAAAGAATCAGATGTAGCAGGTTGTGTGAAGAGCACATGTCAGGTTTCTCAGCTGACAAACCTTTTCTATGGTTCCTATCAAGGCCTAAATACTAGGCAAACACCCAGCTGCTCCACACTGAGAGCACTGCAGTACTGTGCTGCTGCAGTGACCTCCAGGCTGCTCACACCTCATCTAATAAGTGCATTTCCCACTTACAAAGAAAAGACAAGACAGCCTTAGTTGACGACTAATTATTCAGTGAACAGGACTGTTTCCATGTGCTCCTCCCCACTTCAGGTTCTGAGGCAGACCAAAGCTAGTTATTGCAGCCTCTATATGCTTAAATAACCAGATTCACATCCTGAAGTCACCTGCCTCCAGTTTTGGAAGCAGTGACGTTAACCTCCAATTAGATGGGGAAGCTTCACTGCACACCTACTTTATGATGTATCTGGTATCCTGCAGCACCACGAGAGGTTTATTTAACTGAGAATGCTACTTTTTAAACTCTTTCTCTTGTAACTCACAAAAACTTTTTCTCTCTGTTTAATATAAAATAAAGAGTATCTATGTATTGTATAAATGAAGAATAGCAAGCAGTCTTACTGCAGTGCAATGACCACATTAATTCACAGGAGCTACTCAGTGGAAGTCCCTGATAAAAGCTAAAGTGAGGCTGATCACCTTGGAAAACAGGCTGGTGATGGCCTGCTACTTTTACAGCCTTATACACTATTCTTCCCTATTTCTGCAGCCAGTGGTATTTAAAAGAAACAATGTGTATATGACAAAAAAAAGTGTACCCCTTGAAAATAAACTGTCCATCCTAGATTGTCACAAAGGTTATAAAGAGAGGCTAACTCATACAAAAATAATGTAAAGCTCTTACGACCTCAAATGCCTTATTTTGCTAAGGAGACATTTAAGTCTTTACCTACAGGTAATCAAAGAAGTAAACTTAGGCAAGTTACCTTCAGCAAACTGCACATAAACACAGACCATTCAGAACACGTACTGTAGACCCCGATGTTTTTGTAAGTTAGTCCTTTAGCACTTACCACCACATTTCCTCCTGGCCCCTGACTTTGGACAGTTACACCCATCCACTGGTCTTCTTTACTCTCCATCTTCGGATCAGCTGCAGAGTATCATAAGACAGCTTCAAATATTAACAGTTCACTACATTTTATTTTTTCTGGTTTTGTTTTTTTTTCGAAGCCCACCCATGTCAGGAGAGACTCTTCATACAGAACACCAGATAGTCTGCAGGTGGCAGTGTCTGTACATTTTATTACTAACAGCATCCATTTTATTTAACTTCTGGCCTATTACTTCATGTTACATCAATTTACAAAAGAGGAGCAATCTACCAAGATTTAAGCATCTCATACTACCTTAGCAATTAAGCTACAACTTACTCTGAGGCAAAAAGTAGTTATGTATAAATCCCTAAAAGAAACTGTCTGATACACTGCCTCAGGAAAGGACATCAAGCAAGAAAAATCGGACAACTGTTTCAATTCAAAACAAAAGCACTGAAGAACTTACTCTCCTCATCAAATTTGACACGCATGCAATTTGTATTTGGAGATGCAATGTCACAGCTGTACAGCCCTCCTGTTCTGTTGGCTTGTTGGGCTGGAAAGGCCTTTTCCCGAGGAGCTCCAACCAGCAATCTGCAGGGAAAGCAAAATAATTTAAAGGAATATGTAGAAGGAATACTAGAAAAGAGAAAGGCAACAGAATCAGGAAGTGTTTTCACCATATTACTAGAGGTTTGACATGCCAACATTTGAAGATGGATGAAAAGCTACATCACAGCACTGCTCTTTTAAAAACAGAAAAGGGGGGGACAGGGGGGGAAGGAGAGAAGCTGTATAGCAGTAATGCAGATTACAACTACTGGGCCTGCAAGCCAGTACCTGTATTGTTATTACTGTTATTATTGTTGCAATATTCACTGAGGGTGGTTGATAAAAAGTAGGTGGCAGTTTTGGGAAAATCATCTTTCTGTCAGGGCATCAAGCGGGGTATTTTCTGCCTTACTAGAAATTGTTAATAAGGGTGGGAAAAGTCACTAGAATGACCAGAAAGCCCCACAACAGTAAATACAATCGTTCTCAGGCTGTCTTCTAGTTTTACACCAGTCCTATGCCACTGTTTGCCTAAATTTAAAGGCACCTTAGACCAAAGCAAGATCCCTCCTGGCCCAAGGAAGTGTCCACTGAACTCTTCTAGGCTCTGTGCAAACATGCACTCCCACTCTCCACTCCTTTGGCAGATACTTCATTTTGAAGCTGAAAATGGTTTTCTCCAACAAATCTCTCATCAAGAACAGGCCATTCCCACAAAGGACTTACTTCTCCTAATAAACAGCTACTCTAACAAGCCCTCCTTAGACACTGTTCTGGTAACCAAATGCCAAGGTTCTTATTTTAAACACGGAGTAAAGCAAATTTCCTTCTGCATCCACTGTTCATCACGAGTATAATCACAAAACCACCAGAAGGCATATTTACTTGCAAAATAAGGTGTGTCCAAATTGTCTGTTTCTTTGCAGTGTCACACACACAGGAAGCACAGGTGCCTCTCAGGCAGCTGACTGAAATTAGTAGCAACCAGTGTGCAGTGGTTTGTGGAAGAAACATCGTGCTCAACTGAAACACCGAGGACAAGAGAGGATAAGTGCAACACAGAGGGAGGGAGGGAGGGATGCTGAACCAGAGTGTGCTTCCTGACCCTCAGACATAAAACACTTGAGAGAAGACATCCCTGACATTACAGTGTCAAGGACAGCAAAGCCAGGACTAGAGTTGGATCCACAAGGCTCAAAGAGGACCTCAAACCCTCTTTAATGTCCAACTCTAGTTTTGCTTTGTTGTGGAAGTGGGACAAAGCACACTGCTGTCCCTCAGAATGCCATTCTTACTAAAAACAAGACTCACTTTTCTTCATATCTAACAGAGAAGACTGGATCAGTTACGATCAATACGTGGTTTTTCTTATTAAGAAAATGTTCATTCACAGTCCCTAAAATAATGAGACTCAAAATGAAACTGATGCGTTATCAGAAAACATGGGGTTTTTTTAAACACAGAGTTTTATCTGTATTGTGCAACAACCGAATTTTCACTACTTCTATAGGACTAAATTCTCCCACAAGCCTAGATTAAATTATTATTAAAAATAAAAAGTGTGCACAGAAGTATGACATGAACCATGCGTCAGTGTGAATTTCAGCATGACTGCAGTAGTACAAATGAATCAGCTCATATACTGAGCCGTGCTACGTGCTCAACAGAGTCCTTCCAGACAGAGGACACATTCCAGTCATTATTCTATGGCTACTTACTCAGCTGTGATTTAATAAAAGAATTTTAATCAAGTTTGAGCTCATTATGCCAAAATCAGGTTAGCTTTTTCTGCAGCTATGCAGCTATGCTTTCTCATTGGCAAGCAAAACCTCTTTCTGCAGGTCAGAGGTAAGGGAAGAGCGAGGGGATGCTCTCCCAGCTATCACTATCTCCTTATACTGGCAGATGAAACATGGACACTTAAAACCTAGGAACTTTTCCTCTGCAAATGGAGAATGACAAAAATAAATTCTTAATTTCTCTTCACCCACGATCACAATATGATTCATTTTATTCACTCAGACTTCTCCCTGAAGGTCTGTGGACATGGCCTACTGTAACGACTTTCAATTAGGTCTGAATGCCCAAAATCATGCTCCAGAATCCATATTTAGATAACAAAATAACGCCCCAATGTCAAGACTGCAGAGTGGGAGATGAAAACCCAGGAGACTCCAACATGCAGACAATTTTACTGATTCTTCTATCTCATGGCAGGTTTGCCTTGTTACTCTACAGAGAACAGAAGCTCAGCCATACAGTATATTGAACATAAACATCCCTGAGCATCAGTTCCTGTCAGAGACTTAGTTTTTTATTGAGTTATGACAACTTAGTATCTAATGTTTACCATGAGTCCAGCATCAGACAAAAGTAGTATTGCTATTCCTCATGTAAATTACAGAAACAGATTCCTCAAACTACTTGAATCCTGATTTTCCCCATACGTCTTGCTTCAATATATACTATAATCTAACTGGGTTTTCCCTGGGCCAGACTGCACAGGTGTTAATCTACAGAAATGTAACATAATGAACTATTAATAGAATTTAATTTAAAAGAAGCATCTATCAAGTGACAGTGTTGGAAAAAAAAAATCTGAATTCTCATACCCTGGCATAAAACTACAATGTTTTTTAGCTCTAGTTATAATTAAAATATGTGTCTTCCAATTTCAAACTAAAATTCTAATTTTTAACCAAATGAATCAGTCCAGTTGCTCTATTGGTTGGAATTATTTTAATTACTGATTTCTCTTAATTACTTCTTGAAGATATGTGATAATGACTGACGTCCCACTGCCAATTATGAGCATCTGCTGGTTTACAGGGACAGATTTACTCCCTTACAGCCCCAGATTCATGGCCAAATTTAGGATAATCCCCTAAGATTAGAGCTTCAGGATTGGCATATAATGACGTTTTAGCTAATTGACCTTACTGAGGTGCAGTTTTGGCTCAGGTGGATGGTGCCTGCCCTGCACAGACACCAGTGACCCCAGCTGTACCTGCATGTGTGAGGTGCAGGTGGGACACAACAGGGAGAGCTGGCCCATCCTCCAAGACAGGGACCAGCACAGCACCACATCCCTCCATGGAACCCTGCGGCACAGCTACACCCACCCTACCTCGCTGCAGTGTTACATTGCAAACACACTGCAAACACAACAGCTGAGGCAAGAAAAACTCCATTTCACCAGTTATGCCAAGCACTACTCAAGTCTCAGAAAGGTATCAGGACATCTTACTGACTTTATCTACATCTGGAGCAGACCTTCGGATAAGTGTGTGTAGAAAACATGCTTCACAAACTCACGTAATTCCAAGAAGCAGAAGGTGAGAACTCACTGCCCACATTCAGGTAGGCACCAGGCCTCAGTTTGTCAACTGCTCCTGACCAGTGTTGCAAAAATGTAACTACAGGTCCAATTCCAGGCCTGGCTGCATTTAGAAGAGCCAGTCGCATTCACCAACAGCACAATTTATTGAATGCAACATACAACGTTCCTCTGGACTGAGGGTGAGAACGCATTAACTGTGGAGTGCTTACATACAGCACTAACAGTGCCATTGCAATCACAAGCTTAATATCCCGAGCCAACACTCGGCATAGCTGAGGATGCAAGGCTTACCAAAGGGTGTCCCTTCTGGGGAGGGCAAGGAGGATGAACCCATCTGTCCCTGCAAGTTCGCTCAAATTCTCATCCCCCGGTCGGATGCAGAAGTGGGGTACTTTTATGCCTCATTCACTATTATTGTGCAAAGCACTCTGGGTAGGACTGCGGTCAAATCTTCCATTCTTTGTGGGCACATTTGCAGAATATATCTTGGTAGGAAGTGTACTTGGTTTGTACAAAACATTTCTGGGTATCAGGCAGAAGAACGAGAGGACGTGGCCTACGCCCCACTTGACGTTCCCACCCGCAATGCCACGGCAACACAAACCACAAGGCCTCCATCTGAATTCCACACTTGCACCTAGAGGCACCATGGCATATTGAGCTTTGCATTTTCTTCACTATTTTATGCTTCCAACAACCAGTATTCAGCAAGAACAGTTAGGTGAACACCAAGAAGAAAGGGTGTAACTTCATTTAATCAGATGTGGCCCAAGAGCTGTTAAAATCCAAAGTAAAATACACAAGCTTTCCATTTCAACATATATTACAGAATATTGAGCAGTAGGGTGCAGATTTTAAAACCCTCCCTGCTTTAATTGGTAATTCTTGAAATGTTTAGTAGGTGGCTGTGGCTCCTTTTCAGCTAATGAAAACAACAGTGAGAACTAGGAGTGGTTTCTGCTCACAGCTATCTGAACTCCCTCCAATACCGCTCATGAAACTATCTTGCTCACTTCCAAAAGGAAAGTCAAAGTTAAGATGAGAAAACCATATCAAAAGAAATCCAGAAAACCTCCAAGTTCCTGGAAGTATTCCCTCACTCCACAGTGAAATTCTTTTCTTCACTTACAGCCTGGAACTGTCCAAGGGTAACATATGATTTTTGCAACATACTTCAGAGAAGAAAAATTATCAGCAATTCATTACAGTTCTATTTTTGAATAAACACTTACTCAAAAGAAATGAAGTAAAAGGAGGGAGAAGATCTTCTACGTTTTTTAGAGTAAATCCCGTTCATCAAAGTAAGAGGCTTCCATTGAGTAAATTACATTTTGATTTAAGCAAATACAAAAAATACCATACTCCGCACCAAACTCAGATATTCTGCTATCTCCCAAAGTTTTCTTCATTCCTTAAATTCTTTCCTTTTCCATGGTATCTTCTACCCAAACAAGGCACCATATCTTTGCCAACCTTTCTTTAAAAGTAAAAGCAACATATCAATAGTGCCTGCTCTGAGCCTTAATAGACTGGAGTAGAAATAATGGAAGTGTCTCCTGGGTAAGAAACCATAAACCATTTCCACATATAGGCAAAATAAAGTAGTCACCGGTGTAAGTAATTTCCAGTTTTGCAGACTTCATTGAGCTCAAGTGTCCAACTTAATGTTGCTGTTCTCAGGTAACAATGCTGCTGCTGCAGACTCTGCACTTCATTATGTTTTCAGAAAGATTCCACAAGGGGGGCAAATTTGGAAACTGACAAAGCTAAATGCCATGAAAGGTCTCACTCCTGACTGGACTCCTGCATCCTTTCTCTCTCCCAGTTCCAGTGCCTTCTTGGGAAAGAGTTTCACTAGATTAAATAAAATGAAAACAGAATAACTAGCTCTAACTCAGATTAAATTTTACTACAAAATCACCAGTCACAAGTCATCTATCAAATGTTTAAAATCTCCTGGCAGAGACCCCTGATCACAATGTGGGCATCTACAGCCCTCCACCTGAGCTGTATTTTCAGTTCTCTGCACTGATTTGGTCTCAACTGTTTTTAAGATTAACAAACACAGAAGATGGATGCATTTAACCACCACAATATTCCAACATAACTGAAGCTGGTCAGTGGGACAGACACTGTGTGTGAATATTGGTGGCACCACCCTGCTTTGTGCTTGGATTTGGCATTCCACAACAGAAACAAGTCACAGGACAAGGGCACCACAGACTAATTAGCACAGAGAGATCGTCCCTTCACACACTCGGGCTGCTAATGGGAAGTGGAGCTGAACCATGGGACTGGGCTCCTCCAAAAAAAAACCCTCCCCAGAAAAATACAACCAGTAACTGTCAGCAGGGAACTTGTTAGTGATACTTTTCACAGAGACACCCATCATGGTCAGTATGTTATTAACAGCTACTTTAAGTGAGTGAATATTCTCCTGATCTGCTACTCCATAGCTACATTTTGGAACTAACAGTGCAAATCTGTGGCCAAGTACATCATTAATCTCTCTTGCCTGGGGGCTTGGCATTTGAAAGATTACAGTTTTCATTTTATTTCTTCAGCCTTTTTTTGGAAACAGATTATGATAGTGGCTGGAAAAAAGACGCCAAAGCAGCACAAGGACTAGGGCAAGCTACTACAAAGCAAAACTGGAACTACAAAGATACCTGTTGTTCTGGAAAGGCCACTTTTTATTGACTTTCTGAAAGTCACATGGAAAAATAAACACTTTCCCATCACAGTCCAGAGCCCAGCCTGTCTGGATTTGAAACAGGTTTAGCAGATCTCATTTCCATTGGTACAAAGCATTTTTCTTAGAAGAAATGGTACAGTCTGCTCCAAATTTGTGTTTCAAAATCCAGTCTTCCATTTCAGACACCAATCTCTGGCTTTTATAAGGAGATACCTCATAGTTTTCATACTGCCAAATGGCAAGTGCAACCTGTATACTACTTACAGGTTTAATTTCTCCCTTACAATCTATATATTTTTCAGATTTAAAGGGAAGAACACCCGTGCCAGGAACAGACCTGACTACGAACTCGTACTGTAAAATATGTATTAGACGGTTTTATAATTAATTTATGATAAACTTATGGAAGAAGTCATGTTAAAGGGATTTTCACTCAGGTTTTCTAACATGGCAGTACCTGGTACTGCATGAAATCCTCTTACAACAACATGCAGTTTAACTCAAGAAGTGACAAGTGCACCATTTCAAGAAACTAACTTGGGAGCCAAAGTCCTGGCACGTCTAGCTCAGCCCCCGCCCATAGTCACCTTGTCTGCACTGGCAGGACTGAACTACGAGAGTCCCACCACAGCCAGCTGGGCACAACCCAGCTACTCTGCACTGCAGATGCACTAAGCTACGGGTCCCGACAGCAGCAGGACAAGCAAGCAAGGACAGCAAAGAAGTAGGGGTGACCCTGCAGTCCCCAGCTACCTACAAGCACAGAGAGAGCGAACTGTCCACCCCCGCTGCCCCACCACTGCAATCCTGCTCTGCTGCCAACAGCACCCACACAGCAGGGCCCTCCCTGGCCATCGCCTCATCCAGTGCTGCCTCTGCTCTGCAGCACAACGGGCCCTGCAGAAGCAGCTGCTATATAAAGTGGCCAGTCTGTGCTACGACCAGTGTCTTGTGGACATGGCTCACTCTACAGGCTTAAGTAAACAAGTGCATAACAGAAATTAAGAATTACTGTTTCCTGCACCTGGGCTGCTGGCCATTCATGCCATAGAAAACCCCAGAATTCATTTAAACTTCTTCATGTTTGCAGGACTTGTCTTTGTATCCCCACTGCACATGGCATCTCTGTATAAAGTTCATGAAAAATTAAAGAAGTATCACATAATATATTAAGTACATGTTTCAGAAAACAAACATGAAAGCAATGAAAATATGGAAACAGTTGCTCAGACTTTCTTTTTTTCACGGGAAAAAAAAATCTGAAAGCAGTACGCCCAGTCAGTATTTGAAGGCACTGCTTGTTTGAGAGGTAACAACCTTAACAGGCATATACTGTTCATTCAATGTGCCAAAGGACATTTTAAAAAAAATTATAGTAGTTCTAATTCAGCACAGAGCAAATATTTGGGTTGAAATGTCATTCCTCTATTTCCTTCACAGAATAAAGTACATCAGTTTCATTTACCACCATAATTAAACTATTAAAAGGCATGAAAGAAGTACAGCAGGAGGGATGGACATTTTACTGTAGAATCAATGGGCAATATAGCACACTACAGCAACTAATACAGCCCTGCAGAATTTGAAGAGCAACTGCTCCCCATGCTAACACAAGTCATAGTTCCTTCACTCATACATCCAATTAATGAAATCACCCCCGCTCCTCCTTTTCCAGACTTACCACCATCTCCCTCTGAATTGTAGGGGGAATACCAAGACAGGTAGAAACCTCCTGCACTAGATACACAAGCACATAAATTCTGGCTGACTCACAGTCAGAACAGAAGTTCATCACATTTAGTTAAAACATACCAAGCAGCATCCCAGGGGGAAGCTCACCCACACCAGAGCAACAATGGCACCCCTGAGCTAAGCTGTGCCCCATCCAGCTGCCAACCTAAGCCCATGGACTGCAGAAAAGTACCCTGTGGGAGTGGGCTAAAGAACTCTGCACGTGTAGAAAAAGCGTGGACCTTCCTGATATATAATCCCTAGTAAGGGCTTTAGAGAAAGTACACGAACAGCCATCAAACACACACTTCAACAGCCCGAAGGCACTTGCATGCTAGAGCACAGTTCAAATTATTCCTTCAGTCTTAAAGCTATCATAGTCCTGGGCTAAATGCCTATAATAGGATCCACAGTTTGAGTAAGACTTTTCTTCAAGTCATGAACTTAATGACAAAAGCAGATGTGTCACCGGGTACATGATGCATTATGCCCCCACGCCTCCAAATTAACTGAAAACACAGGCACTCAAATCACTTGGAAGAACATCCCTCCAGTAAGGTATTTTCCTAGGAGAAACAGGTCATACAAATGCCTGTGCAGCTGGGATGCTTAAAGAGCCCTTTTTTTTTATGTTCCATGCAGATACTCAAACACTGATCAAACAGATCAACAGAATTAAATCATACATTCACAAGAAATTGCTCTATATACACATCTGTGGAAGAAGAAACCATTGTATTTTATTATGAATAGGAATGCACAAACTGAGAATTTCAACCAGCTTTAAAAACTTATGAACAAGATTTTTTGCAAAATAACTTATGTTTGAGACTATGCCAAGAAACCTACTGCATTCTCTTACTCTATATACTGCTACTCTTCCATATGCACACATACTTAATTTTTACATGCATCCCCTCATACATACATTTTTTCTTTTGCCACTCCCCACATTCTCACTTGAGCAGAATCTAGAGTTAATTAGTTGTTTTCAGGTATTTTTAACACCCTATGTTCCTGCAAGCTGCAAGTTGTGGAAATGGTATTGCAGCTATTTCTAGGACTGGATCTGATCTGACAACAAAAGTATTCTTCCACTATTTGCAGGAACACAGCTTGGCTGGGAAGAGAAGAAACTTACATCTTCAGCAATATTCTGGGACCACACTACATAATTATCAAACATTTCTCTAGCAGAAAAACAAATTGAGTGGATGAAAAGATTACAGAGACTTGCAAAATTATGCCATATTTGTACTAGCAGCTACAGGAGTTTGCTGTAAAATAAAAAAATATACCAAATTTATTTCAGCATCTTTGGCCAAGAAAATGTGATTTTCACTTGAGGGTTTTTTCACACTACACAAACATGGACAATTAAAATGCCTTTTCACACACTGCTAGACATCACTAACATCTAAGAGCCAGCAGACTGAACCACTATGCAGCTTCAGCTGCACTGACGACAAAGTGCAAGGTTAACCGATCTTTATAGTTCCCTTAGCAGAGTATGGTGAAAAGAGCAGTAAGAAAATGACACAAACAATTCAGCCGCACACGGTGATGGTGTCCTTGTTATCTGCAACAGCTGGTTGCCACTTTTGACCACTTCCAGGATAAACATGCATTTCCCTCAGACCTTTGACCCATGCATGTGCTGCTGAGCAAACAACCCCGGGCAATACAGGAGTGAGTTGTTCCCAGCATATCTGCAATTCTTTGTTTTTTAAAGATATATTTTATAGACCTACTTTTGAGGAAGGTGACAATGACAGATGAAACAGGCAGAGACTAAGCACATACAGCTCCATTGCAAAAAAATGTCATCTTCACTAAAAAGGAAGTAACATTCAGTCTAAGAAAACTCTGCCATTCCTGTGGACACTAGCTATCAGCAAACTCACCAATACTGATCATTCCTATCTGCTGTTCCCTATTTCTTAGATGATCTCCAAAGTCCTTGAAAGTAAAAAACAAATGCAAGGAATACAGCTGAGAAGTACCCTAGAAGCTTGCTAGCTGGCAGTGAAATCCAGTGCAGGATCTGTCCACCTTACCTTGGAGGGACTAAAGCACATTTTTATGCTGTAGATGGCATCTTACCAGGGCCCATCCCATAAACTCCTCCTTCTTTTCTCCTTGATTCAGCAGACCTTCTCCCTTCCAAACACAGTCTGAACATCCTCACTCACATTAGCTCAACTCCTTAAAGGAAATCAACATTATGAAATTACATATTTTTAGATGCAGTTCTGTAAGAGGAAACAAGAAAAACAGCCACTGCTCCAACAGAGCCAAAAATGATCGATGCATACTAGTAAATGCTTCAAATATCACAATGCAAGAAGCTCCACCTTTTGCCTTTCACTGTTATTTTGATATAAAAATCTATCTCAGGTACTTTACAGCAGAATACACACAGCCTGTCCTTTAAGCTAAACCAACATAACCACAATTCTCTTTTCCAAAGTAACTGCTAGGGAATTCTCAAAGTAATCTTATAAAATGCGATACTCACAATACCTTAAACCCAAGGGAAATGCATTTTAACAAGAATATGGTATGTTTTATGCTAGAGCTGCAAAAGGAGCTTTATTAACCTATGGTATAGTTCATTTATTTTTAACACATAGAATGATTCCCTTAAAAATGGAAGTAAAACCCTTTTTCCACATTCATGGGTGTCTGCTCCTCCTGTAACAACTACACACCCCTTACACGACGCAAATTCATCATCTCACTTCTTTCACCCATGATATTAGCATGATGGATCTTCCTTAAAAATCTGTCCCCTACCAATGCAAAAAAACTCTTCACCTACTCCCTCCTCCTTCCCAACTTCATTTCATTTTGACCTTTGCCACAGGACATCTATCTTGACCACAGACAAACTCCTCTACTATCACAAACTAAGAAAGCAAATAAGCATACTAAGCAGGTTATCCAAGAATAGTTTGCATAGACAAAAACAGAGAGACACTCAAGAAAAGAAAATATTAGGTGCAGTGACACAGTAAAATCGCAGCCTAAAAAAAAAAAAAAGGAAATTGATTATAAATCCTTTATTTTTTAATTGACAGAAACACTAACTAAAGACCATCACTATTATAGCTTTTAAACCTGAAGGTGTAAACATGCCCTGTTATTAATTCAGTTCACCCGAAGTCTGAATTACACTACACCACCTCTGGAAGCAGAAACTGTCATCTTCCACTGCAGACCAGCATAATCCAGCTCTTTGCTGCTGGAGCAAAGTGTGTCTAAGCCCAAGCCCTCAGAGAACACAAAAGTACTGGCTAAACACCACTGAGGATGCACGGCAGCAGTACAGCAATGTCAGCAGTCCTGCTGACCTAAGGCAAGCTTGTTATGTATTGATATAATAGCTCACAGTAGAGATGTGCAGTATCAGCAAAACCTGTGACAAGTAAAAATTTCAGTAAGACACTGCAATTTTTAGGATTTTATGGCTGGTAATGCTCAGTGCAGTCTTGACACAAATTGCCTATCCACAGCTTTCAATATAGCTTTTCAGCTGGTGGGAAAATCCTGAATGTTAGTAACTACAATGTCTTCCCTTTTTTTGCCTTATACAATAACAAGAAGCCTACCTGAATTCAGCTCCATATTTCTACTGAAAATAATATCAGAATTACCTGCAAGTAAATCCTTGTGGGTCCCTTGCAACTCAGGATATTTTGTGATTCTATCATTCTAAACCACAAGTAAAAACTGGCTAACAGGTGTTAGGTTTACAGTTGGACTGATCTTAAGGCTCTTTCCCAACCCAAGTGATTCTAGGATTCTATGATTCTATGAAAGTAATACACAAATTTAGATATTCTTGATGCTTGCGTTTTAATTCAAGATGCTTAAATCATTGTGAATTACAACCAAACTGGAATGGACTTGCTGGACATCTTACATGGAGTATGCATACATACAGACCATATCTCTATATATTCTATAAAATTACATATATGTGACTACCTGCACTACATATATAGTGAGTAGCTAGTAATTATATTTTTATTATAACAATAACATATTTTTAACATAAAGTAGTTAATACATATATAATCAGAGTAGTCCCCATCTAGAGATGCTGGATACACTCACATTTTCATCACAGGACTACTTACACTTTAACCACGTTACTCCCATAGCTATGCTGTCCCTGAGTCTCAGAGCCCTCTAAGTTACAAACCTTCTTCCAGTCTTCAGATGAAATGTACTGCTGTTGTGCCACCACCCCCTTGCAGAACCAGAACTCCCTTTCAGCATATTAACAGATTACAAACGGAACACACTTACATGGGGCAATAAACCCAGCTCCTTTAGAGCTCCATCAGCTTTTCCTGCTGCCTGATTCACTGTGCTTGACAATGAACCGGCACCGTACACACCAGTCCAGGAAGGCTGCCTTGGTACCTCCAACATTAATGGTCCTCGATGCACACAAAGTTTGTGTTCAGCTGTCTTTCATACCCACATACCATTAGCAGTCCACTTTCAGCCACCATAAACTAAAGCTTTTCTCCTTTCCATCTGACAAACTTTCCAACTCTTCTAACCTGAAGATACTCAAAACCAAAATCTTGTTACTAGTCCATAGCTTTATACTCAGTACCATTTACAACTAATGTCAAAGCAATTGAACAGTCATCTGTTCATAATGTTGAGTGTTAAGTAATTCCTCGTTAGCAAACATGGCATTTGTAGCTAACACTAATAAATCAAGATTGCCATTCAAAGTTAATATGCAATCCACAGTACCCTGTGACTAAGAAAAAAAGATCATCATGTTTAATCAAAGGCTATTTCAGCTGTACCTTTATTTGTCACACTTCCTAGATATTCTCCACCCTCATCTTTACAGAGGATTGTTGTAATGATTAACATTGAATTATCCAGTGTGAGGAAGAGGGAACTATTTCACTTAACAAATGCTTAAGTGAGGTAAGAGAAAAATTACTCATCATTTCATTTGTTTTACCAAGCCTTGCTCCAAGCCACTAGCCCTTGAACAGAATCAATGTATTTCGCCTTCTCTCATTTTCTTGTTTTTCCAAAGATGAACTGATCTTGCGCATGTCTACAGAAACAACCTGTTTCCAATTTTGTAAAACGGGAGGGGTAGAAGGGTGCTCAAGCTGACAGGTTTCTTTGAAATGAGGGCCCCTGCCAGATGAGAAACCAAGTATCAATTTTAATTACGTTTCAGTGATGAATTGGAGTTCGTGTATTTTTGGCAACTACTTAATAATGTTCACACTCTAAATACAACCGAGTTTCGAAACTAGCATCCATTCAAGAAGAAGGGGTGAAATAAATACTTCTATCTGACTAAGAGATAGCTGTACATAAATCCACTTTTGCAGCAGAGGTATGACACAGACCAAAACGCATCTGGCAATCCAGAGGGAATGCACCCCTGATTCCTGCTGCTACAGGTAACAGGCTGCATGCAGGCATTAGACATACTTGTTTCTCAGTAGTAGACCTCAGTACGACCTCTGTTCCCGTAACCTTCTACCTTCCCCAAGTATCTGGACAGCAGATACCATTTGTTCCATCAATGAAGACTCAATCAATTCAGAAATTGCATGCAGTTTCCATGGAAAAGACTACACAAATCCCTTGGTATTAGTTCCACCTAGCTCATTTTTATCTGATATAAAAATGCAGACTAACATGGAAGGCTTCTCTTCAAGACTGCCCACCAAAACTCCTGTTTCATAAGACAGAACTCACACAAAGTGAGCTAAACACAGCTCAGTCCCTAAGAAAGATAGTTACAGTTCAGCATATTTAATGTCTTGTTCTTTTAAAATCACACACTACTACTCTTACAGACAGACAAATGATTTTCAAAGTGACTACAACATGCCTGTCTGACATAAAAGGTTTCACTCCAAGCATACTACCCAGCTACGCAGAGTAGCACTCCAATTCTTTATGCTAAAACTCATGGATTTGAAAAATGGCCAAGACACCTCATACTCAGAAGTGCATGTCACCATAAAACACAGTTTGTCTAGTCTGGTTTTGTCTCTAATAGAGACCCTTGCTTCTCATGAAAGCCTGGATTCAGAAAGTCATGTCAAGGCAGATAGCATCTGGCTCTGCTCTTTCCCCACATTGGATTGCCCGAGGAAGCACTTACTAGACATACAATACAGAACTTTCATGCCAATAATCTCTGAGGCATTTCAGCCAAATAGTACATACTAGCTTGAATACTGTGACTGTCCTTGTGTTTCTACTGTTTCTTTCTTCTCAGTAATTGGCTGTCTCTGCATATTCCTACACACTCATTCTGCCAGTACTGACAATACAACAGGAGACTAACAAGCTTCAGGCACTGCTTTCTTATTAGTACTAAAATGAGACCAATGCAAGAGTAATCCTGTCAAGAATTAAGATAAAGGCCTCTGGAAAGGAGCTCACAGATTTGCATTTCATTCCTCAGGATGCTATGGGTCATTTTATCTGCTAGATGGAAGAAGAAACATGGGTGTATGTGATTTATACTCCTCCTCACACTGTAATTTTTATGAAATCACACAAGAATGCAAGTGTGAGCAAAATGAGCCCACAGGATTTTTCAATTTACCACCTAACTTTATGAACAATATTATTTCTTTCCAGCTTCCTTCTCCCATTAACTCTATACAGATAACGGGCGTATCCTGCCTTGAAGTAAAACTAAATATTTGGGGAAGGGGCATTTATTTAACAATACTTTATATTCACACTTCATCCAGCACTACTGGATAGGGTGGGGTCCAGCACTGCTCTGGACACTCCGCTATGGACACAAAGCGGCAAGGATGCTGAAGATGTACACAGGAGCCTTATTTTGCCTTTATAATTTCCCAACAAAAGTTTCACGCATATGCCACTAGCACCCACTTATTTTCCCTGACTTCTTTGTATCACCTCTCATCTGCACTCCCGGGCAGGGTCCGTCTTGAACAGCAGACCCTGGGTTACCCGAGGCCGGGTATGCAAAGGGAGAACAAACCCGAGAGGCTGGGCAGGCTCCGGCGGAGCAGATCACCGCTGCCCCGGGCTGCAGCCTCCCGGCGCGGCCCGCGCAGGAGAGCGCTGCGGCGGGAAGGGCTCCCAGCGGCGGCTGTCGCTCGCTTCCCCTTTCCAGCCCCGGCTCCCCACAGGCCACCGGGGCGCGGGGCCGGCCCCTCGCC
>VWZW01004022.1:174721-272221 GCA_013397115.1 Edolisoma coerulescens
GCCCCGGCAGGAGGGGCAGGTAGAGGAGGAGCAGGGCCGCCATCTGCTCTTGCCCGGCACGGGAACCTGCCGCCAGCGTCGCCGCCGCTCCCCACGCTGAGCGCGCCCGTTCTGCCCCGCCGGCTCCGAGCCGGGCCCGCCCCGCCCCGCCCTCCGCGGGTGCCCGGCCCCCGGCGGGCACGGCACGGCACAAAATGTCCCCGGGGCCTGCTCCCCTTCCCTTGGGAGGGGCAGCCGAGGGCGTCGCCCCGCCCGTGAGTCGCCCGCCGCCTCCCGGGGCCCCCAGGGGGCTCACCGCCTTCCGCGCCCCCGGCCTCGGGTGTCTTTGCCCTTCGGGACACGAAATGAAGCCGTGCTGGCGGGGGGGTCACGGCCGCAGGTGAGGGCCGGGCCGTAGCCCGCGCGCACCGTTGGGGAAGAGGGCAGAGAGCCCCCCCGGCGAGGGGCGGGATGTGTCTGAGACATCAAACCGTGTCCCCCTGGGGGCTGATACCCGTCTGGCTGCTGCTCAGCGGCATCAGGGTACCGGCCGGTCTGGGTACCGACCACGGGCATAACACATTGCTGAAGTGTGCTAAGGCTGATACAGAACTATGGACAGCATGACCCCCAATATTCAGTCTGTATTCCCCGAACAACACATGCAAGAGAAGAAGAAAAAAAAGAAGAAGAAAAAAAGGAATATATATCTCTGTTTTCCAGACTCTTCATATAGAGCACATGAGAACAGAGACTCAAGATTACCTAATCACCTCCTCCAGCATTTCTTATTGCTGAACACATCTGAGAATTTCTTACCCCTACCTTTCAATTGTTCAAAAACAATATGTGGGTTTGGATCCCAGATCATTTTCTCTTATGCTTTCACCCATAACTCCAAATGGTTATTTGCAAGCATACCTTATCAACTTTACCCACCCCAGAGAGAGAGAGGTTTTGGTTTTTGAACAGAATCTTGGTTTAGTGCTCTGGTTTAGGGAAGCGGATGCAAACTTTTAAAACCTCACGAATTCCAAGCAGCGTGACAATACTCGGTTGTTCTTTTATACCGATATCCAGGATATGAAGAGAGAAGCTAAGATTCCAGAGAAACTGAGAAAAGACCAATTGAGACAGAGCACTCAAATATGTTGATACTCCAAATAACTCCTTCTGGAACAATACTCTGCTCCCACAGAGTTAATCCAAGCTGCTTTTTTTCCAGAGTAATTATTCTAGGACAGCTCCATGTATAGACAGGCCTTTGGCTCAAGTCCAAGACACCCTTGATCAAAAGGGAGGAAGAAAACGCACCAGAAATGTCTATCTAATGTGGAAACAAAACATTTTGTTAAAATAGGCTCCCAGATATTTATTGCTAATAGAGTCCTTCCCTGCTTGCTCTTCATGCCCAACTCATTCAAAGTCTTAATCCAATGTTCAATCACTGCCACAGCAGAAAACTGTACTGGCATAAATACTGCCCTAGTTTCACTAAAGGACCCATAAGAGGGAAGGGTCCCAGACTAATTACAAGCTGGCTTACTACAATCCACGTATTTCACAGTAATTAGTAAAGATTTGAAAACAAGTCTTTTAAAACAGTGTTGACATCTGTACCAAAGTCTTAGCAGTTTGCCTTTTGGGACAATCAAAACTCGCATGCTTCTAATACTCTTACAGTAACTATAGTTACTTTTTAAGTAATGCTTGTCCTCAATAACTTGCAAGAAGTCACAGAAGTACTTTTATCCAGAGCCACCTGAATGATACTGGCACATTAGGTTTATCTGACTTCTCCCCTTCCCTCTAACCAGCACTGCCTGAGCATGTTGTACCTGTTAGTTGTTATCCACAAAGATTGCTGAGGGGAGACAGAATTTTCTCATCTCCAGATGCAGTAATAAGCATTCCAAGACACAGTAACATTAATACTTATCTCAAGGGACCACAGCAAGAACAACAAAAGGAGAGTATATACAGGGTGGAGCAAAACTGCACACGAACAGCTTAGAATTACCTTGGACAGTCTCTCATCATTTTGTACTATTTTCATTTGCTCTAGATGAGGAGAGAGAAAAAAAAAAGGTTTTACAAATATGTCAGTTTCCTTCCTTTGCTCTTCCTCCAAAACAAATATGCTGTGAGTTATCTGTAACTAACACATACTTCAGGAATTCCTCTTTTGTACAACCCTGGTATAAAGGGGGTCCAAGATTAGGTATGATGACCAATTAAACGTGAGCACTCTGTTATGCACAATAACGCAGCAATTCTAAGAAATGCAATGGCCAGATCAAAGCTGTTTCTCTTTTTTGTAACAAACTGCCAGCAATACTTTCCTCCTCCATACAACTGTGTAGCTAATTACAAAGTAAAAAAAATTCATTTCTGGAAAATAAAAGAGGTGGAATGCAGAAGCTAGAGCTTGGCAAAACATTTTAAGCTTTCCCTAGAAGGAAGGCGAGGCACAATGTTTTACAATTCTGAACTTCTATCATTTATATCAACAATATACTACACAAAGAAATACACAATTTGTGGATGTTCAGCTGTGCAGCTTTAATGCAGCACATCAAATGGTCCTCAAAAGACAAAATATGTAAACATCCCCTTCCCATTTCCTTTTAAAAAATTGCTTGATTTCTTAATTTCTTAATTTATGTAATTCCAGATGAAAAAATGATACCACCAAAAAGGTTTGGTTTGGTTCACTATACAAGTTCTAAAGAAATAGCATTTCAATTCAGAAATACAAACTAGGTTTAAGCGTTAGCAGCCTGAATGGTTGGATGGTTTCTCCTGAACACAATATGCATACCATTTCTAGAACTGCATGTTCTAGAAAAATTATTTACATTTATTGAACAGATGCATCTTAACAGCTACAAGAAACAGCTGAATTTTTATGCAGCCAGGTTATCAGACTATCTTTGCCAGTATATCCTCATAGCTGTTCTTGGTTCCCTAACAATCATTAGGAATAGCAAACAGCAGCACAGGAGATAAAGGTGCTTACAGTGGTAAGTGAAACAAACTGCTCAACACCACGTAAGCAAAATGCTTTGCTTTTAACACTCTAAAAACCAGAGCATTAAAGTAGTTATATTTATACACTTGGAATTCTGAATTATACAGACATGACACTCACTGTATTTATGTCATTTATAACTGGATGAAGAATGTCTCGGTCTCTCTCTCTTTACTATCTTTTCAGAAGGGTTACCAAATGCAGCTTTTTTACTAGTTGCTATATTTAAACTGCAGTTCCAAATTTAGATGTTACTACGTTCCTATAACTTTTTCTTTTTCTCTTTGATGTCTAAAACAACTAGATGACATTCTACCATTCTTTACTTGCTTGTAATGTCAAAATATTTTACCTCAGTAGACATAGTATTACACAAATAAAAATGTGAGTCAAAAGAAATATTTCAGTCCAGACCTGGAATTTTGGTGGACACTGAGACCAGTGTATACAACAGTTCTTTCAGTCTTTTACATCTAGAGAATGTTTTTCCACCCAAGTTGTCAGGTACATTCCTTAAGTAGTTTCAGAATGACGAGCCTGAACTGTTTGGAGAGTAAACATCTATGTAAACATACATGGAGGCACTTTATGAGCGTAGCTGGGCAGAGATCAGAGAAACACTGGTGACAAATGGGAATCAAGCACCCATAGTTTGGATTTCTATGGAAGGAATTAAAGATGCTCCATCAAAATTACTTATAACTAAGGCATAAAATTGCAGTGATTTTGAATGCATGCCTGTATTTTAATTCACTAATTACATATACCACTATGTAAGATTTGCCCCACCACAAGGTAAGCCAAAGCTGAAACATCGTTATACACATCATAGGCACCTTTGCAGCCCCATTCTGTGGTTCTCTCAGACAGAAATCTATATCCCCAAAGCTCTTACATTACCACAGCTGAAACTTGTAGGACTGACTGCATCCCAGACCCATCTATACCATTCCCGCTTCCTTGATCTGCAGTATGTCCTGCACATGAAACCTTGCCTCTCTTGTAGCACTTTTCACCACTGTAGAGAGACATAACCTGATACCAGATGCAAACTTTTGGGCAGTTCTAGCCAATTCTCCCTCAATGTGCAGCTTCCAACCAATTTGCACCCAAGCAGCCAACAGTGGCTTATAGACTAGCAGGGGAGATCTAAAAGATAAACAAGGTATTTCTTGGGTTGCTGTTGGCAGGGAGTAGGGGAGGAAGAGAGAAGATTTACAAGCAAGTTATTCACAGGATCTCCCTGGAGATTCTCCCCAGGAATTTTGAAAGCATGGTGAACCTTCACAGGACATATTTTAGCCCCATCAAGAGCCAAAAAGGAACATTGTTCAGGACACTTTCACTCTCCTAGCTCACAGAGACCTGACTAAAGAGTCTTTGGCCATCATCCAGAACACAATTCCACACAACCTTGATAGCACTTACCTCCAAGAGCTGCACTGGGTGCTGGACAGGACTTGGCCCTGGGACAGAGTCTACAAAGCACAAGATTAGGAACTTCAGTCACTCAAGGACTCTGGTCTCTAGGTCAGTATCTAGCTTATTGTAACAGCACAGCTGAGATCCCCAGCTCCTCTTGCAACAAACTAGTGGAAACAGCTGCTTGGTCATTTCCACACTTGTTACAACTGTCCTCCCATCAGGTCCTGGATCAGACCCAGCTGTGAGGCCAGCCAGCCAGCTGTTTGGCTTCTCTGGGGGAGGTGAAGTGCCATCAGATTGCATAGAGGCTTCCAGTGATTGACAAGAACCATGCAAAGAAATCCAACTTTTTTTTTTTAATAGATTTAAATTTTTCTATAGCTGCTGTCTTTAAAAATTCTACAGTTCTGGTACTAGAGCCACCTCATTCGCATGTGCCAACCAAACTGTGTCTGCCACTGACTCAACAGGCCCTGTGGTCAAGACATGTTTAAACACAATTTTCAGACCACTGCAGACAAAGCCAGCAGGGGCTGCTTCTCTGGTTAAGGTCTAGAGCTAGCAGTCTCAGAAAGATGCTTCCTCTACTTTCTTTACTTTTTCTTTGCTCATAGAAAACTTTTTTTTGTTGTTTGGGTTTTTTGGTTTTGGGGTTTTTTTTATTTTTGTAAACAAAAACAAATCCAAGAAACTTATTCACTTTTCTCTTTAGATTAACGTCCTGATTTCTGAAAAACAAATTGGACGAGGCAGAATTGAGCACCACAGGCATCTCTTTCTAGTTCTTTTGGATCACCACCATTTAAAACTATTTCTTTTCTGGAGAATATGTAGTTTTAATTAATCATAGTCTTTTCAATCAATCCATAATGAGCAAATCCAATCTTTTGTTATATTAAGTCTCACTTGCTAACACACTCACTAACAATGATGAAAATGTTAATTATGCAAAGGCTGTTAAAAAAAAATCCTAAATAAAGTCTGTAAAGGCCCAGTCTACTCAGGATCTGAGCTACTGGCTGAAGGGAAAGCAGGCTGTTCTCTCTCCCTGCTTTGCCTGGATATGAATAGCAGTTATGTGGAGGCTGAGGACACACTGCAGTTCTCATAAGCTCCCTGCCGAGCAATGCAACCTTTAATTTCTGGAGCTTCATAAATTTTCTACAGAAACAAAAGATTCTTCTACCCCCATGCCAACCTACCTGTACCACCATTTTATATGAAAAAATGATCAGATACTTTAACTTTCCCATTTAGTCAAACAAATTAAGAAATTAAAATAAACAATGAAGACAATCTGTTATCCAAGGAAGAATTTTTTAAAATACTACCTCTTTATCCAACCTAGAACCATTTATATCCACCAAAGGAAAAAGACTGAGGACTGCCTACATATGCAGTGTTTTCCAATTAACTGCTTCTGTTTAATTATTAAACACCTACATTAGGCTCAACAGGAAGGGTTTTTTTTCCAGAATAAGACTGCTCACACATGAGTTAATCAGAAACAATTTCATGTTTAAACAAGTACTACAGAAGTATTCAGACAAAAAAAAAAAAATTAGTTCCTCTGCAATTCCAGTTTTATTCAATGAAAAGATTCATTGCATGATGCTGCCATGACCAGGCAGGCTTAGTGAGTGAACTGCAAATCTAATTGGTTTGGCAAAGGGTTTTATGGAAGCTGCTGTGCTGGCTTTGCTGACTTCAATTGATTTTTTTTTCTTTGTTCATTTGTTGCAAACAACTAAAATCTAGGTCAAGGAAGGAAAGGTCATTCTTTAATTATGAAAGTGCAAATTTTTGTACAGTATCGGAAGGGTTTCAAAAGCAGCTCTGAATTCTGTATTCATTGTGTATTCTCTTTTCTCACTATTTTTCCCCATCTTTCTATACATCTAAATTTCGAGCACCTTCATAGGAAAAGGCAAATTAACTTGTGCCTTGTAGGCAATCAAAATTTAATGCATTGAGTTTTATTATTTCAGTAACATTATGAATTGGTAAAAGATTTATGGCACAAACACATTTCCCCATTTCTGTACACTGTAACTGCTCTAATGTTTATTTTCAGACCATGTGATTGGTCATACTCTCCAACTTAATTCTGTCGGGGGAAATTTTTTTTCTGGGACTTCTACAAGTCAGGTTGTGAACTTTCATACAGTAATCACATTTAAATAAGTCCAGTTTTATTTTATGTGATAAGAGGAATTATTCTAAAATATGCATTATAACAACTATATATATTTTCTTCAACCGCAATCATCAGTCCCTGTGTGGGTGTGGTGGGAGTGCTCTGCCTTGTTTGTTTACATGTCTTTCACACCAGAAATCTCAAAGACAACACCCCAAATCTATCCAGGCTCATTCCACACATCTGGGAACACAAGCAAATGAGGAAGGTAAAATGATACAGTCCAGGAGAGGTGCTCTCAGTTTTCACTTGGGCTGTACCTTTCCTATCATTTCCTGCATGGCACACATATATTGCTTTCTTTGCTTGTGGGTATGTGTTTTTAGGACACACCAGACAAATAGTATGTTTTCTAGCATACAAGCAAGTAAACTGCTGTGAATTTCTGACCACACAGAGCAAAATATATGCATCAGTTCCTGTTACTCAGCTTCTTCTAAAGTCAATCAGCATCTCCAAGGATCAAGGTCCACTTTTAAGCAATTGAGCAACCTAACTGGCAGGTAGATCAAGGTATGATAATTTGCTTCTTGACTGCAAATAAAGGTACACTAACCTATTTTACTGTGGAACTGTTCTTAACATTAATAAAATAAAATGCATATATTCTACAGTAATGATATATTTTCCACGCAGAGCATAAAGTACTATCTCAAAGCATTTTTGTTCTTCCCCTGTGAGGTATGGCAGTATTACAATCTCCATTTCCAAGTGGAAAAGATTAACGATCTATTTAAGGGCAATAGAGTGCCCCAGTATCACAGAGGGAAGCTGCAGCAGAACCCACAGCCACAACTGGTTTCTGAATTCTCCTTCTTCCTCTGCCTTATTAAAAAAAAAGCCTATTTAAACCTGAAAATTTGCAAGGTCACTTCTGCCCAGCTATCAGCTGCTGAGCTGGGATACAGGTATATATGCACATTTGGCTAAGAGTTCCCTTCCAATGAGTAACACACTGTGTTAGTAAAAAGCATGCTACATTGTAGGTAAGCACTACTGTCCCTCATCACACTTTCTGACTCTCCATCTCTGGGAATTCTTGCAGTACAATGTGAGTTGCAGCTGTACTTATCAGAGTATGTGTTCAGTGTCAAAACATTCCTTCTGTTCCACTTCGTTAGTTCATTTGCACTCAATATTTAAAGACTCCACGAGACCTCTCTGTTCCATTCCAACCTTCAACATGCCAGTTTTCAAGCCCTTCATTGTCACCCCTGGAGCTGACTGACCATTATCGTGAGAAGGAACTGATTTGTCTGTATTTGTGGATAAACAACTATCAGATCTACCAGGTGTGCAGCAGCTAGAAAAGAAATCTGAGCACATGAGTGTTCTGCAGACAATAAACAGCAATCAACAGATGTTAAAAGCACTTGCTGACCAGCTGCACATGGCAGGACAATCAGCATGCGGTGGGATCAGGTCATGGTGCAAGGCTGTGCCTATCAGCAGTGACTGCAAGCCTTTGGATTCTGTGTTCTGCTGCACGCCAAATTTATGTCAGCCTCAGGATGACAAAATGACAGCTGCTTTGAGAGGGAAGAATCAGGGTATCAATCTTATGAGGAAAGTCTGCATCACTCAACAATCTGTTTGGTGTCAGAAAAGGAAGCTGTTACAGGAGGTAGTCAATTTTCAGACATGTGTAACCTTTACACATAGGTTGCATGCAGAAGTATAAGTATGGATCAGGCACAGGAATTAATATCTAAGTCAATTAAATAGGCTTCCCTAGACTTTTAGGTAACAGATTGTCCCTATCTAGAAACTAAATCATTGTGGTGAAGTAGGAACATAACAATACTCTGTTGTAGATAGTAAAACTTTATTTCATTTGTAATAATAGTCCTATCATATTATTCAGTTAATATCAAAATGCCATGTTGCTTTGCAACAGCTCTACTTCTCCATAAATTTGTTGATACATGCTTAGTATTACTGGGTATACAGTCTTATTCCAATTTTGTGTTCATCATAATAGAAGAGGTATTTGTCATTTACTTCAGTTTGAACAGTGGCTTTTTGCCACTGTTTATGATAGGGAATGCTACATAGTTTCAGTATATTCACTCTTATTTTGTAATTCTTGCTGCATCTAAATAATCCTAGGGTGACCTGCTACTTTCCACTACAGTGCCCTGCTTCCTATCTATAGGTAGCCCATTGCTATTTGAGGTACAAGGGAGAAAAAGAAGCAGCATACCACTGTCCACTGAGAGTTATTTTAACACACACTTCATTTGGGAAGTATCTGAGTTCTTTCATCTTTTGTGGTTAACATCACACAATGTATTGAAATAACTTAGGTAGCTAAAAACAGTCTGACCATGGCTATATATATGTGTATATCTGTTTACAGATGCAGCAGTGAGCCTGTATTCCAGTGGTTCAAGCTAGGTCATGAAAGTATGTTAAGTATCTGCCCCCTACAACAGACCTACCCTTTGAGAATTCCTCAGTTTTTCCTTGTTTTGCTGGCCAAAGGTGCTTTTTCCTAAGGGGCATGGGAACACACTGTCACCTGAGTGTTGCTGGTGTGTCCCAGACAGTCTGAGGTTGCATTCTGAAGAGAAACAGCAGCATTAACAAGGCCACCAAAAGTCTTGTCATATTTCCTGACATTTTTCTTTATTCAGCACTTCCTCATCCTATCTGGAATATCTGAATAACCTTTATTCCTGCAGAATGTGTATACCTTGGCCTTGCATAGACACACACTTCAATTCCCATAACAGGGAATTTGCAAGAGAAGTATTTTCAAACACTATAAAAGCTAGAAGTCCAAACATTGTGACTCAGACCTCCAGAGCTCAAAAATGTAGCTGGACTTGGGTATGTCAGTGATATTATGGAATAGTTACTGGCAAGCTGTTTGCAATATTGTCATAATAATATAGTGATATAATAACTTGGAGCTGAAACACCTGAAGACTGGAAGCACTATTTTGTCAGACCAGCATAAGCTAAGAGTTGTATCAGCAGAATATAAAACTCAATGTGAACACATTCAACAGAAATAAACATCTCTAGTCAGACTCCACTGTAGAACAAACACAACACTGTTTGGAAAAGGCATTTGTTTTCTTCCTAATAATTTGTAAGAGCAATACAAGAACTTTTTTGCAATGACACTTTGCTGGGAAGGGATGGGGGAGTAAAGAAAAAAAAAGAAAAAATACCAAAAGAAAATCTTGGTGTAACAAATACCCTGCTGGACAAAATATTTTCAGATAACTACTTCTGTAAACTTTTACTTTAAAGGCACTTTGAGTCAGGGAAAAAAATAAAAATATCTAAGTATCAAGCTCCTGTATCATTCTGGCATCACAAAACACAAGACTTCCAGTTCTCAGTACAAGGAATGTTTTACTCTGGTTCATATGAGGTTTTCTTTCTTTTTTCATTATTATTAGTAAGTCAACAGCAGCTTTTAGTATCTTGCGAGACAAGTTTCAACAAAGTATGATACTTTCTGTGATTAGTAAATCAAGACTAGAACATATGCCTGCATACATCCTCCACAGTCTATTCACAAGAGAGGGAAGACATTGGCTATCTCTGTTCCAACATTCCTTATTTTTATCCCAAAGATCAAGATCCTTTGAGAAAGAGAGGGCATGGCCCGTGAAGACACTAATAAAGGCTTCTTGATTAACCCCCAAAAAAGGAGAGACTGCATTACCTTCATCACAAATCCTCCTCTGCAGGGATTTTCCCACTGTGAAAGCATTGAAGAGGTAGCCACAGGTAGGGAGGTCTCATTAATAGCAACATAGCTGCACTGGCAACACAGTTCTAGAGGTACAACCAGAGGAGGCACTGCAATGTTCTAGGGACTCACAGGTGGACTCCTGGCTTTCTCCAAACCTTGAAATTTGTGAAGTTCAACATCTGAGCTGTGATTTAGAGGCATGATGTCCCTTTGCAAACGCCGTATTTTCCATGTTTCCACTAATACTGTTCTCATTACAAATCCTATTATGTTCCTGGATTAAAAGTCAGCTTAGTTTCTGTAGTTTCTCCCAAGCACCCTATTTCAAACTTTCTCAAATGTACTCCCCTTTATTCCTCTGGTACATGATAAACAACAGTTAAAACTCCATTTGGGGGAGTTCAGAAATTTCATAAATGCTCTCATTCGAATCTCTCTTCGAAAAGAAAGAAGAGCAGTAAATCCACATAAAACTCACAATTAAGAAAATACTGAATCAACTGATGATGTACTGATGAAATAGGATAAACACACACAGACTCTTTATTTTCATGCTCATAATTATGCACTTATATCTGTTTGAACATGTGTAATTGCCAAAACAGAGCCTAAAAAAGGCAGGCTGCTGTCTGTTCCTTATCCCCAGTCGTATCAAGCTGTGATCTCAGGAACTGAAGAAGCAGCATGAACCCAGAAGTCATGTCTGCCCTTCTGAAGGTTACAAGTATTTCCTCCTCCCTTCGCCCCTCAAGTTACCAGCAGGCTGTAAGTCTCCCTAGTATAAGTGCTGCCAAATGCATCTACTCTTTTCAAGCAGGCTGCTGGTAGCAACTGACTCATTGTTACAATTCAACTAACTGGCAGTGTTAAAATCCATTTAGAGAGCAAGCATTCATTAAAATCTCTAGTTTTCTTGGGCTCATGCTCATCTTCCAACAATGGCATCAGTAAAAGGGAGTAATTTTTCAAGCAACACCAATTTTGTGAATTCTCCATGGTTTCCTATGTTGTATTCTACTGTTGTCTCATTTCTTATTTTATAATGACAATCTGGACTGTCCCCTGTGCACTTGGTTTTTTTCTTATTCACATAGCAACTCAGAACAAAAGCACTTCTCAAATATTTTATGAGAAGACTTGTCTCTTTCATGTTAAAGAAGCTGCATGACTACAGTAAGCCAACACCTAAATATTTGTGTGCCTTGTCTCCACATGCCTTCATTAGAGAGACATAACCTTAGGTGTTATTTATATGAATGCACATTCATGGATATAAAATTCTTGGCAGTTCTATATTATGATACTTACAAACTGTGTAGATTATTGTAGTCTCCTGGCTGAGCAATAACCTTCCAATGGATCAACCTCTGTCACCACAAGAGAAGGGGCTTCTCAGCATAGCCTGTTTATCTCCACATAAGCAGATGGGTGCTCTATGCTTTTTCTAAGACTAGGCAGGTATTTTCCTTGCACCAAAAGGGATGGCACTTAACCACTGAAGTTCCACTGTGTTGTTATCTAGTAGTCAACATACTTCTCATTCTAATCCATACTATGCAACATAGCATTTAATCTAATCCATAACATTCAGAAACCACATCCAACAAAGGAATTTGTATTTTAAGCAGCACAGCTCCACTTAATTGCAACATCCTGCTCTTCTACAGACTGCATATTTGACCCTTTTAAACTTCACAGCATTCAAAAATACATTATGCAGAATGAAAATTCATTATTCAAAGATATAAAAATATATAAGGAATTTTTTTTTTTTAAATCTATAGCTCAGAAAGTAGTCTTTAACTGTAGAAAACCTGAAGATTTTTCCACAAATTACTAGTGGAAATAGGAGTGGATATAAACAGGGAGGATGCTTGTATGTTTCTAATGAGAAAGATTAGTTATGGCAGAGGCAACAGAAAGTACTACTTTTAAAAGCTTTTTTTTACTAGTTGCTTCAAATATTTTATTTTCCTGAAAACTGCAGTTCTAGAACTTCTAAAAAAATAAGACCTCCTTTCTTTAAAGGGGAAGTACAACCACCCTGGTTTTCTAAAAGCTGTTCCAATATTTCATTTGTCAAAATCAAGAAGGGTACATTTGGCAAGAATGAAATTCTGGCAGTGCCAGGACTATGGTTATAGGGTTTTGAATCATTAGTAAGTTTCCCTCTTACTCTTATTCCCCTCCTCCTTTCCTTTTTCTCTTTATAAAGCAGTAACTGGTGTGATTCTTGTTATAAAACTTAGTATCTTAAGTATTTTACTTTTTTCTAGTAATTCTGTCATTTAGCTTGAATAATGAGGGGACAGTTGGAAAGAGCAATAAACAATTTAGTGATATTTAAGCCTTACTCTTGGAGATGCACATATGCTGACTTTATTACAGGAGTACTTCCAATAATTGTAAAGGAAGCAATCATTGAAATACAATTAGACTTTTGAATAAATACATGAAAAACTGAGGGCCTAGTCATCTTCTAAATACAGAAATTTACACCTTTTCTTATTTAAAACAAACATGTTAAAAACGAAACCTTCAGAGCTCTCAAACAAGGCCTGTGGATGCCTGACAGTGCCTGACTTCTGGACAACATGGTCCAAAACAGCCCTTTCAGATAAATAGTTTGACGTGCTGAAGGATACAGACACGATCTCAACTCCTGCACAGTGTCCATCTATCTTTTGAGTGGTACTCATACTAACACAGAAAATACTCAGTTGTGTCTCCCTTTCCTCTCCCTGCTCTTTCCCAGAACACAAGAATCTGGTGGGAAAATATGCAAAGCAGGTGCTCAGTGTCACTACATGTGGACACCTCAGCTAGCACAACACTACCACTCTGTTGTCACCTTTTCTGGCTTTTACTGCCACTTCTGTAACTGTGGGACGCAGCCTGTGGCCAGGGTGAAAAGCAGGTAACCAGAAATTAAGATTTTAAAGCATTTTCAGCTAGGACTTTGGTTTATGCTACTATCTTTCTTTTGCCCAGCCACATACAGTTATTTATCTTTATTTCCTTAATATCCCTTGTTACTCTTTAGACATGAGTGAGGTTCAGAATGACATCCTCTGAACAGAGCAGAGTGCTGGCCCTTTGATATTTGAACTATGCAGGCTCCTTTTCAGAGTAGGAGAGTGCAGGAACCATATATGCTTATCACCTAAGGATGAAAGGGGCCCAGGTTCTCCACTGCCCAGTTGCAACTGCAAATACTTATGCCTCAGAAACTGCAGTATAAAATTTTATCATAGCAACTATTTTTCCAAGCCAGCATTACAATGAAATCCCCTCAAATATTAACCTGTTAGGGATGGCCCATTATTTTAGGATTAAAACAGCTGCCTATACTTATCAATCACAGAACAACTCTTTGATCAGAACCCAATTCATCCTTCTGCCTCTCTACTTTAAGCTTACTGAATTCTGTTACCTGACTGAATTTGGATTTACAGGAGTACAATATTTTTGCATTTTTGTCATCTGATTTCTCTGGAAGAGTGTCTGAATGATTGTTCTTCAGTTTCCACAACTTCATTTGAAAGTCACATTAATGCATTTGAAGACCTTTTGAAAAGAACTATCTTACCATTATACAAAAAACCCAAACTTCTGTTGTGAAAAGTAAGTGAACTTGGCTTATTGTTTCCTTACTTTTCTGTCCTGATCACACAGAAATACTGTGAGCATCTCAAATGCCACTGTAAAACAAGAACTGAATTTTTCAGAAATTACATCTCATCCTCACTCTTAGTTTAAGAGGCATCATTTCACCTGCAGCTACAACAAGAGTTGTAATAAATAAAACCTTTTTATAATTCTGAGAGGCACAAATTAGAACTAAAGTGTTCACATGTCATAAAACTGAATTGTAAAGCATAAAGCAGCACGTTATTTTGACTGCTGTGAATTAGGGCTACATAGGGCTTCAATTTTTATATAAAGAACAAAAATAAGAAATGCACCGAAGCTAATTTCCATTCTGTTTGTTCTTAGACTCTTTATATTTAAACTAAAAGTCACAAATGCAGGCTAAAAAAAACACACCAACAGCCCACCAGGCCATGAACAACCAGCACAGACCACCTCAGATCTTCTCTGCACAGCTATGCTTGAAAAAGGAACACTCTCCTGGCTTGGCTAACGAAACTCATGAAATAAATTAAGCAGAATGACTGAAAAATAAAGTTAAGACACCAATTGGCACTCAGTGGAGGAAGGAGAGGGGAGATGCAGCCATTTCTCCTTTTTGTGCTTCTTAGTCAGCATCCACTTACAGGCATCACCCCCTGATCACAGGCAGTGGTGAGGTTCCCACACTGTCATTTTCTCCTAGCAAACTGAGAAGACAAGGTCTTTTCAACCCTCCTATTTAGAGGGTCAACAAGACCCTTTAGCACATGAGAAACCTCTTCCTTGCAGCTGCTCTGCATCCTCCCACACAAACACTCCTTCCCACAGAGGATTACCAGCTCTTGCTTTTCCTCTCTTTTACTACTGTTATTACTAGGAATTTTCACTTCTTTCACTAGTGTAATTGAAGATTTCCTCCTTGTCTGTGCCTCTCCAGAGGAGCAGACAGGCTGGGGACTCTCCTGAAGACACCTCTTGCTCCTGAGTGAGCTGAATCCAGGAGAAAAGTAGGGACTGAGTCTGCAGGTACAGAAGTGCCCTGAGTAACTGTGCTTCTCAGGCATCACGAAATTTCTCTCAGCACTCACCCACCATCAGCACATACCAACAGCATGTTGCTGACCTTCTCTACCCTATGCCTTTGGGTCAGGGTGCCCAATGCTTGTCTTTCCTCCCAAACGAGAGCAATGCACATGAAAAAACACCTGATGCTCTGTTCCAGTGCCAGCGCAAGACTTTGGGGCTGTCGGCACCGTGGCTGTTCGCCACGTACACCACGTACTGGAAGGCAGGAGGAGAGCAGTGGCACAGAAGCCAGTTTGAATGCTGACTTCATGGTCTGCAAAGTTAGGGGTGGGGACAGGGGATAAAGGAAAAGGAGAACAGTACAGACACGACTGAGCAGCCTTGATGCCCGGAAAATGAAAGCCAAGTAAGAGTTGCTATTTCTCAGTTCCCATCCTCACTGCCAGGTGCCCTGTTTCTGGCTAAGAGGTGACAACCATCTCTTCTGAGCGGAAGGACTGCTCCTCCCTAACTCCTCCCAGCTACACCAGCTAGGGAGGGGGAACCTGCAGGAATTGAGTGCTCCAGCCAGGATCCCACAGTTGCCACACCGACAGCTGGTAAAAGCACGCAGGCAATCCCGACCGACCCTGGGCTGCGCTGTCGAACTGCTGCACCATTAGATAGCTATTAATAAATACAGGAGTGAAACCAAATGCCTCTGCCTGCACTTCTTTAAAAGGCCAAACTCAGCCTTCGAATTGGTCTATTTCTAGCCATCCATCCAACCAGATTCCAGGGCAGGAGCTACCCCATCCAGGCATACAATTCCCGCTGACTTAGCAAGACCCACAGCAAGTGGTTACAGCCACAGCAAGATGTGAAACTAGGCAGTATGAGGATTTAACAAAGTGAATTTTCCTGCTGTTCAAGCCATCCTGTTACATATAAAGGAAATTGCACTTGCACAGAAGTACTTCACTCTCTAACCCCTTAGGGTTTTGCATCTGTCCTCCGGCCCTACTCAATAAATACAACTTCATATTTGATATTCTGACCCTCCTTTCTGCATTAGAGAAGTCCCTGACTTAGAAAGTCAGGGAAGAAGTCCCTGTTGACTTAGAAAAAGCCTCCTCCCTAAGTTTGCACAGACAACCTCCGAGGCCAGGAGGGGTTTGCATGAATATATCAGTCTGGCTGCGAGAACATGCACATAACCATAATCATCACACTACATATGCACTAAAAACACATCTAAGCCAAGGATCCTTGTAAACCAACAGACAAACAACCAAACCCCTCAACTTAATGATTTAGAGGAAAACTGTTTCTAAAACAGAACAACAACATTCTAAAAACATTTCCCTGTTTTCTGAAGTATAAGTGGAGTTTCCAGTCTCCTCATGAAACGGCAATAAATATTCTTCATCATTTTGCCACTTTATTAGCTATTTTGGGGACTGGATTACACGGAATATTCCACATATAAAGTTCTTGGCAGCATATATTAATTTTATAAAACTCCAGTACTGTCCATTGTCACATGGAGGTTCTCTCTTGCAAATGAAACACAATAGTATTACTGGGATGTAGAAGAATCATCATTCTGTCTGATGCAAGAGAAACTTGTAAAAAGCTTTAGAGGGAGAATAATCAGTCTCTGTAACAGCTTTCCTCTTTAGAGGTTTGGAGTTGGCTTGTTTCCTTTCAAGTGCCGAAAAACTCTAGAGGGGAAGCAGTTGTTTCCTGCATACCAAAATGCTTTGTCATTTACCCAAAAAAGCTGCCTGAAACAGTTGCTAACATTTGTTTTCCCCACCTTTCCAAATAAATGTGTAAATATGTAAAAATGTTGGTCTGCCTTCTCCATCCTCTCATTCACCTTTGACACTGATCAATCCCCTTTCAGCAGCCAGTGCTCCCCTGGGCAGCAGAAGAGCACATGTTCTGAATTTCCAATTCCCATTCCAGCTGCAAAGTCTCTCCTTCCTCCCCCTACTGCATTTAGCAGAGTATGTTTATGGGTGCTTCTGGGAGAGATGAATAGCCTTTTTAAGGAGTGGCATGGGCCACAAGGACAAAAATGCTACTGGCAGGAAACTTGTGGTGTAGGAATTGTGTCACAGGATCTCCAACATGGTATCAAGGAGTGATGCAATGAGGACATTCAAGAAATTGCTCAGCAAAGTGGATCAGTTGATCTCTTCTCAGAAATCACTGATGTCCCAGAATAGTGCATTAGCAAGTATGACTGAGTTTTGTAGAAATCCAGAACACAATAGGAAACATCAGTAAAAGTTTTTCTTAACTCCCAAGAGCACCTTCTAGACAACCTGTCCTCATGGAGGTGGGAGAGGCTGCCTCTCTCCATGGCAGCCCCACACTTCACCACATCCTTTTTGTTTTCACTACTGGTTTTCACTGTAGATACTAGGTGTGTTCACCCACTTACACACCTTTGCTAGCACCATGGGACAAAGGAGACACAGCTCTTGGAGTTTCATGGAAAACCCTGAAGAAAATGCAGCAGAAATGAAATAACCAAGTACCTACTGATGTCATGATACAATATGAAGCCCCCAGATGCCGTTCTTCCACAGACCTGAGATAACACATGAAGTATTCTGGTTTTTTTCCCCTCTGCTCTTTCTCTATAGTCTCATTGTATGCAATGGTTAACCAGCTGCACCCAGCCCTCACCCTAAACAAAATAAAATTAGAGCCACAGCATCCAACCAGCAGGCAGCTGCTGGGCCACGCAAGCATGCAACTCCTTGGTAGATTTTGGATTCTAGCTTGCAGCTTTATGAGCACAGAAAGGAATTATAATGATACTATAAACTGAGATTTTCCAACAGCTACTGGAAACTGCTGGCTGGTATCTTGAGACAAGGACAAAGACAGCAGCATTTCTTGCAGTGGCCACATACAGCACCATTACGGAACCTCGGGTGACTTCAGCACATTAATGCTGATAATGAGCTTGCGGCAGTGCAGACGATCACACATGGATGAGCATTCAATTACTCACCCCGTGGTTAACACGCAGTGAAAGCAAAGACTACAGCCATGCAGGCCTCCACAACTCTCATTTCATAAAGCGCCATTAAATCTCCATCAAATAATGACAGCTTTGTCCCCAAGGGCTGGGGCTGAGCAGGGGGTGGCCCATCTTGTTTTGCAGAACCCTTAGGAAATCAGCACAGGCCCTCACCCACTGATACAGGGGCATCACCAACTATCCCAGGCAGGACCTGACGTGCTGACTTCAAGATGAAAATATTCCTACTTCATTCCCTGCCTCAAATATCCTCCCAGACTTACAGACCAGATGTAAGTAGCTCAGCAGTCTCAGAAAAAGAGAGATCTCCCTTGAAGTCCTGAAATATATATTTTGATTTCTTTCTTTAAGACCTAGTTTGAGGGACTGACCTTTTTTATCACACAGATGGGAAACATTAAGCACAGTTGATGTGGAAAAATTTTGTAATGGAACAAAATTATTTCTAGTACTCTTGCCACAACCTGTGAAGCTATATTCAAAAAATCAATTGAACCCAGTCACTCATGATAGTAAACATACCATCAGCAACAGCTTTGCTTCCTTGTGAAGATGCGTCCTCAGAAAAAATTGTATTTTCAAGGATCTTTATGTGCTTAAATAAGCAGATACATTCTTTGCAGATTTTCTTTGGGCCTGAAACAGGGAAAGAGCTTAATTTGCACTGAAAACAAGGTAACCTTAAAATCAAAGTTAGGTGCTCAAACAATCAGGCACGTTGTAAAATGTACTTTTTTAATCTGTCTGCATATTTAAGCACCTGTATATATTGAAGACATACCATCCCTGCAGTGTTACTGTACTGTATGTGTTAGCTCTATTCTTAAAGAAATAAATTCTTATTCTAACAAAATCATTTATCTGGATATTGTGCCCTCACCAAAATGATTATTAAAACTAGGATTTAAAATACTACAAACTTATTTTTAAAAACCAGCACTAAATAGAATCTTTTCACTGCTTTAAGAGTAGATTCTTTATTAGGATGTAGTTTTCTAAAATTGTATTTTAAAAAGCCCCAAAACCACAACAAATCAAACAAACTAACAAAAAAAGCAGTCCACAGATACTTCTTTTGGGTTCATTCTTTTAGAGTTGGTGCCAGCCATCTTTAAAATTCTCTAAGCTTTCCCATAAAAAGTATTTGGGGACCTAGCAGAACTGACACTCCAATTCACTTAACTTCTGGGCACAGCTTCTGCTCTTAAACTGTGCAGCAAATACAAAGTGGAAACAATTTCCATTTGGTAAGTATAGGTAGGCTGGCCTTGTCCTGCTGTAGAAGTGAACCCAGTCACAACCCTGAACAGTGATACTGCAAACCAAATTCTGTCCTTCAGGGCTGTTGTTATTTTGTGACCCACAAAAATGCAGGTACTTAGACCAGCCTCTGTGTAACTATTTCAGCGCAGTATTTGAAAGGGGGGAATAGGTAGATAACAAAACAAAATTAACATTTCCAGCTTCTTGTCTCAGTTGGTTCTGCAAGCAAACCAATTTAAGATGAAAGCTTTCAAGCTATTAAGTTTTTCATAAACAGCTCACTGCCAAACTTGCCCAATTCAGTCACCAGAGCTGCAGGGGAACAAGTGTGCATGGAGACTTACTTACAGTTAAGACTCTCTAGGGCACCATCTACATGGGATGATTTTCTAGCAATATACACCCAATACAGTGACACAAAAATCTGCTTTATTCTCCTTTCACTTAACCCACTCTCCAGATGACATAAAGATCCTTCTGAAGCTGAGTTGTAAGTGCTCACATCCATGCTCATGTTGTGACAAGAAGAAAGCTTGGATTGTATTGTAGAAAGGATGTGGACCACCTGACTTGGGTGCTGCCAAGCAGAACCTGCCCATGAGTTTCTAAATTTTTAAACTTTAAAATAAAGGGAAAAATGAGCACTGCAACGTCAGTTATCGTTGGAGAGTAAGATGGTTGCTATGCCCAGTTTTCTAAATCAGTAATGTAGACCATAAACACAGAACACAACACTTCTAGAGAGCAACTACACTGAACTCCAGTTCTCTAACTAAATCTGGGTACTGTTTTTGAAGACAGAAAGGTGCCCCAGAAAGGTGTTCCCCAGCTTGAAGCAGGATCCCACTCTTTTAATGATGGAAACAGTGTTGTGGCTACTACCATTAATAAACAAACAAAAAAAATTTAAAAAATAAGAAGAAAACAAAAAAAAGTCTTCAGCTATGCAGTTAAAATCTAAGTTCCTCAAGTTTTGCTGATTTTCTGACTGGCACCAATCCCCACATTTGCAGTGTCATATAGAAAACCAAAAACAAATGTAAATAGGATAGAGGAGTCATGCATGACAATCTAAACTAGAATCAGCAGATTCCACCACACACACGCCCCCACTGCCTGCCCCGATTCAGCGTGAAAGAAAAAAAATTAGGCATTTGCATAAATATATTTTGTATTTGCTGATTAATTTTTCACAGCTTTGCAGATACTTTAAAGTAATAATATTGTCACAACAGTTGTACAACAAATTTGTGCCTAAACAGATAAAAAACCCTACATGCCTGCTAAGGACCCAGCAGCAACCATTCGGGGAAGGGATTCCTTGGAACTGAGCATTCATAATCCAGTGCCTACTGTGCATTCACTCCCTTCAATGACTATGGTAATTAGGTTGTCTCATGTTATTGTGACCTACAATCTATCTATGGGGACACTCCAGGGGAGCTCTGGGTCTTAAATCTACTAATTTCACATTTAGAAAGACTCAGGCATTACAACAATACCGAATTGATATGCAGAACATTCAGATAATTTTAAACACTTGAATCATTGTCCTCACATGTAAAAAGATCAGGGCTTCCTTCAAGCACACATTGTGGAAATTCACTGGGTGTGTCACATCACACTGAAAGGATGTTTGCTGAAATGCAACTGGGCCATGGAAGTGGTAGTTGATTAAGTGGAAAATAAGGAGCCTTGGGCACAATGACCTTTATAAACCACGCAGAAAATTTAAGCTGAGATTTAAAGCAAACTTTTCTGGTCAGTTTTTTCTATGCTGATAACAAACCACCGTATATGGTTAGTTCCTTGCATAAATTACAACCATCTCAGGAAATGTTGCTCCATCATATAGCTTCTGGCTTTAGCAACACATATCACTTGATCCAATCCTAACAACAGGTCAGACAAAGCTACAGTCTAATAATACCATCATGTTAAATAGTTCCTCAGTGCCTTAGTATTTGCAGTCCTAGATGATTAATAGCATGGTCTCACTCTACTCATACATTATAGACAAATGGGTAATCACACAGAAATTTTGCAAACAAGTTTCCACTTTAGACCAGAGCATCGACCCAGATCAGGCAAACAACCTAGAATCTAAATCTGTATGAGAGTTTTGGGGATCTTCTTACCATCTCCTGTACTCAAATCTAACCCAACTGCCAGACAGATCATGACAAGCAAATATTCTCTACAAATTTCTGGACATTGACAGATGAGCTCTGAGTGTCTTGCAGCAGCTGCTCTTTTAGGACATTGCTAACCCCACCTTCCCAGCCCTTCACCAGCAGCTTAAGTAAGTGCAGGAATCTGGGGATGAGAGGAAGGGAGGCAGATACACACATTTCCCTTCGGCCCTGACAGAGAATGGAAAGAAAGATGAGGGCAAACACCTTAGAGTGAGAAATGTCAAACTGCCTCATAAGATTCGACAGGTCTTCCACAGCCCTTATTAATGCAATAAATTCATTTTTGGGAGGGTCAAAAAAATTCAAATCACTGCCATGGTGAATGCTTAAAATTACACCCTATGAGTTAGATTGAATACAAACTATGTACAGGTTCTCCACTGAGAAAACTGAATGTATTTATCTTTTTTTAATTGAATCTAGCTATATAAAATGATTCTGGTAAGTAGATTAGAAATCTTACGTACTGGGCCCCCATGTGGTTTGCCTTTAATATTTGTGCATTCAATTACTGTTTTTGAAAAGCGGGAATTATTCACTGCAATCCTAATGCTATATTTATGCAGGATTTAGGCCTATTTTAAGATTAGGCCTGACTTAATTGTACCAAACTATCAGCAATGTTGGAGTCAGACTACTGTAACTCATTATCACATATCTGCCTGATACCTGCATTCTACAAATCTGTGAAGAAGAACAGGAGAATACTTCCTCTTGCTACTGCTGGAATAAAATTAGAGGATGTCTGAGAAGTCTGAAAAGCAGTTTTATCCAGATGCTCCAGTAAAATACTTCTTTTTGGAAAAAAAAGTTGAAACATGAAAGCTGCTCCAATAAAAATATGTATGACAGAAGTAATTTACATCTCTCTACATAACTCACAGGAAAAAATTAATTGTAGTAGCAAGAAGGTATTGCAAGAATCCACATTATGGACTAGGAGTTCACATCAATTGCTGCATACAACACACATTAGGAAGGGGATCAGTCATTCCCATCTATTCCTTACAAGAGATTCACTGGCATCTCTACTAGATCTGCAGAAGGAGGGTGCTTAAGGCATCTCAGCAGACATGAACCAGACACTGCCCAGACCAAGGGCAGCGAACAGCCCTCTCCTCTAACCACACACCACCACCCTTCACTTCATCAGCAGTTCCTTCACAACAACTGTGCTTCTCTCAGCTTTTGCAAGACAAGGGGGCAACTTTGAAAGACTAAAGGAAATGGGGTCAAAGGACCTTCAGAGTTCCATTACACTGTCACCATTTCTGCATTTATACCTTAAATATCACAGCAAATTGCAACTATATGCTTTCTTTGTAAATCACTTGTTGTCAATTTTCTTTGTTTAACCATTAGCCTGTCTCTTCCTCACTCACATTGCAACTCCTAGAGAAATTCCCACCACAGTTTTTAGAAAAGCCTTCTTAAGCATCATGTTAAAGATCTTGTAGAAATCCTAGCCTTGACCTCGTTTCAGGTGAAAAGTACTGCAGAAGTTCAGCACAGCCGCATGTGGTTCCGACTCTGGAGATTTACAGATTATATTATTTATCTAATGAAGACGAAATGTTACCTTAATCTGTAAGAAGAGATTAAAGAACAAGGACAGTAGCTGACAGGATAGGAAAAAATGCAATTCCTAGGAAAACATTTGCTTCATCAGTGAAACAGTGTAAATCTGCACTATATTTGTCACAGGGAAAAAAAAGTAAGAAGATAGTTGCCAAGAGTCTGGTTGTGTTTCCTACGTGTGCAAAGGATCATTGCTTGCAAAATCAATGTTTTGCATAGATAAGAGCAGGAAATTAACAATAATCACCACAGTTTTCAATACAAGGCAATATAAGCTTTTATAATATAGAATAAAAGCCTTAGTCATTACCAAAAAAAGGCATCCATAAATATATAGCTATAGGCATTCTGCACTTCTCTATTGGAGGTAATGAAGGAAGATAGCCAGGTTCAGACCTTACTTGTGACAACTATACTACTATTATGCAGCAATTTACATCAATTTCAAAAAAGACCACACTCCAGGCTTCCAGTTTAGACTGAGTTTTTCTTTATATTTTTTTCCTGAGTAACTGCATAGTGTATTTGCACTTAAGTTCTACAACAGAAACAAGCAGGCATTCTTTAATTTACAGCATACGGACAGCACAATGCAGAGTACCTTCAAAATAAGAAGGCATATAATAGCTCCTTTTGAATCCTTTTGTCCCCAAATATACAATGCCAAGGAATTTCTCTGTTTAATTACATAAACATGGCATTTTCAGCAAACATTTGTAATATAGAAGATGTAAATGTTTCTATTATTATTTGGTTAGAAAAAAATAAATAAAATTACTTGGAGGTGTTAATTTCTACCTTACACAGAAAAGATGATACCAAAGAGTCCAGAAACTCAATTATAAGATGGCTGTTACCAAAAATAGAAGTATTCAAAAAATGTAGAGGCCTCAAATGGTTTCTTTTGATTTTGAAATAAACAATCTCTCTGAAATTCTAGTCAGAAACTGAAGTGGGAACTCTGCCTTTAGGATTTATCTTATACACAAAATAAATGTTTACTGTGGAATAATTCTGTAAGGTATACATGAGTCATTTTCAACCACAGTATTTCCCAGATAAACACAACTGCTGTGTTTATAATGAAAATTAATTCATTTACGTAGATAGTTCAGTTCATAAAACATCTGACAGAATGGAAAAGATATTTGACAAGTCCTAACTGGTATTTTTCTTTAATCTTTCAGGTGCTTTTTGGTTGTGAAAGAAAAAGCTATGAAAAGTATATGCAGAAAGAAAAATCTGATTGGAAACAAAATCCATTTCCCAAAACGCTGGGTGCAGTTGCAGGGATCAGTAAGGAAAATTAGGTAGAAAAAGCCTGGTTACTCCAATGATCAAAGCCCCGTGTAGACTGGGCCCAATGGTGCTCACTCTCACACAAATTACCAACTAATCTCTCTCTCTGTTGTTTGACACAACAGAGGGTAAAATCACACAGGTGTTCATTTCCAGGTGTTTCTCGTATATTGCCATTCCCTAATTATTCATTCACCTCATTCAGTGAGGCCCTAGGAGTTGGAGCCAATCACTCCTGATCTCCTAAGCTTTTTTAGGAATCTACCCCATATTTCCTTCTTTACATACCCTTGTATGTAAACAATATCACAGGTCTCTGAGAGAACAATCTCTTGCCCAAGAGCAGTCACCACCTGAGTCTCTCTGGACTCAAATGGAGCACCAATGCAGAAATGAGGAAGAGAAACACAAATTTGAATGTGCTCCTATAGTTGCTAAAGTTAAAAATGAACTGGATTTTTAAGGATAATTTTGAAGGAAAAGCGGGTAGATAACATGTCAAGACAATGAGCGGAGTTGCTGCTAATAACCCTGACTATCTTCTACTGCTTAGTAAGCTAATCATATTAAAGAAAACCAGAGCAGAGGAAATTAGAAGGCACGTTGATGTTTCTATTCCTTCCAAATCAAAACAGTAGCCAGCATGATGTAGGAAAGCCCCTTCAGGTTCCATAGCTGAGATAGCTTTGGCAAAGCCAAACAAACAGGCTAAGTATACTTGGGTTTTAATAGCCAAAGGCTATCCCTGCTATGGCTGTGTCCTCATGCATTACATGTGCTCGATAAAGCAGAAACCCACCTTTCATGTCAGACCCCAAAAGAATATTACAGCTTAAAGTGCAATTGAAGAACAGAAATTATCTCCTGGAGTCAAACGTGTTTGATAATCTTGGCATGGGTAATAAAACTCCTCTACAATCTTTTGGATGAGCTTTCAAGAAGTCTTTTGCAAGACGGTATTTTCTGAATTTGTATCATAAAGCTACTGGTTAGTAGTCATGGTTTCTAAGAAAAAGCTATTTGCAAGTTACTATTCCCAAAACATGACTACTGGAGCTTTATAAGAATTATGTCAACTCCATTGAAATAGCCACGGGCTCACAACCACGCCTAGCAGTTCCTAGCAGCTGACACAGCTACTGCCTAACACCCACCCTCCCGCAGGGGCTCCTGAAAAGCTGGATAGTGTAACATGTACAGACAGCGCATGCCTGCCCGTCCCTACTTGTATCCCATTCTTGTGGTGTGAGCACGAAACCACCTGTCTAAAAGAAAAAAAACCCATGATATTCTTTTGCTGAAGTCTGACATTAAAAAAAAGAAATTAATCTTTTAAAAGATAAGCCATTAATTTTAAATTAGAAAATATTTAAATGAGAAAAGCCTAACCCTTTTAGGATGGAGGAAAAACAAGTGGCCTTTTCAGTACAAGCTTAGTGGCATGATCCCAACCTATTAATCCCATTTCTTTATTGTACTCTAGAAAAACCTACATCCTGATGGCATAAGTATCCTGGAGACCCACACTCTACAGTATGCAGTGACCTGATGAGAGATCCTCATGCATTCAAGGCTATACCTGCCTGCCACATCTAATACAATATCATAACAAATAATTTAATTATACAAAGATCAGAAAATTCAGAGAGTGACAGCTCCCATTCTCAGGCATAGTGCTTATCTCAGGCATAAAGTCAGCATCAAGAACTATATGTGCAACAAGGAGATTTGTTGCTGCAAACCTGTACAGCTGAACATAGCACTAGCACAGCAGCACTCTGTGCTGACCTCACAAACTGTCGGGTATAGAAAACGCAACATCTCAATTTCTTGACACAAGCAGAAGAGCAGAGAACAGCATTTCAGCTGCTGTAAGTTGCCTTCAGTAGCAGCAGCAAGCTGGAACACCATCCACACTTCCCTCGGGTTTGCCGCACCATGAGACTCCCTCCTGCCCCTCCTCAGATCTGCTGGACTATCCAACTCCTCCATGCACTCAAGTGAACTCAGTGCAGCCTGGTGAGCAAGCTGTGCAGAATTTTTAAGTTACAAAACCCACGTCCAAGTTTGCCAAAACCAGTGACCTACATTTAAGAGCAATTAAAGTATCACCAAAAAAAAANTTGTAGGAGGTTGATTCTTACAGATGTTTTGCTTTAAGGTGCTAGTGAAACAGCATTTCATCAAACAGCTACTCCCCAAAACCATCGTCTGCTGAAACACTTCTATCCTAGCTGCTTAGTGAAATGCTGCTTCCCTTCCCCCAATCCCACAATCCTTTCTCAGCTCATGAGGATTCTATTTGCAATGCTACACAAAAGGATTAGTTGTTTCAACTTTTCTGTTTTCCTATTTCCAAACAGCTTCAGTCATGTCTCTTTTGAGTGACCTCAACAACATTTTACTCAACACTCTAGCCACTTTTTTTTTTTTTTGGGGGGGGGTTATAACCAAGCAATTTGGTTTGACATCAGTACAAAATCAAATCAGAATACTAAAAATACACATTAGTTTTAAATGCTGCTTCTGTAGTCCTGCATCTCTGAACCAAACAAGCATTTTCTGCACTTTAACCTCTAGATACAGCACCACAGGAAAACATGCATTAAGTAAGCTAGAAAACAACAGGTTTTAACACAAAACTTTTCTCCTAGGTTTACCACTGCTATATTCTGTGATCTCAGACAAACCATTCAGATTGTACTTCAGCCTTCTTAACTGTAAAACAGGTACAATGCATGCTAAAGCATCCTACAATAGTTCAGAAGTTTTGAAATTGAAAGACTTTGAAAAGATTGGCTCTAATGCCAACTATTATTTTCATAGAATACAGACTGCACTGCTGAGGGAAAAAATATCCTGACTGCATAATCACATTTAGAACAGTGGCTTCTGTATATGTGCTAGAGCAGTTTCAAAGGAAATGTCATATTTTTAAAATACATGTACCACTACCATATTTAATAGAAAGTCATCCCAAGTCTTTTGGTGCCGTGAGTCTTTGGAGTCTTGGCATAAAAGCATTTGGTTTTGTACTAGGCTATAATCACTCTGCAAGAGCTGTCAGGATTTATCACATCAAAAATCCATGCACTAAAAAAAAAGGAGTGGTTGCCCAAAGAGGGTTTGGTACTTTAGAGACATTAGAATCTATTTCGTTAATAACACATATTTGTGCACTTGGTCTTTGTGGCTCAGTGTGATCATATTGAAGTATTGCCCATTCTCTCCAAGAGCCTTTTGTTGTGGCACTTCAAGGGCAGATCCTCAAACAACAACAGTAAGTGCTCAGGAGAAGCCAAATTAGAGAGGCTCAGGTGCTAGGAGCCCTGTCAAACCCCAAAGCCACTGTGAGGATTTACTCACAGCACATCAATGTCTAGTTGAATATTTTGTGCACAACCTGATTCAGTACCAAGTTGAGAGCATCAAATCATGCAGTGTCCCAGGCTCGGAAGAACTGTTAACTGACAACAGGGTTTTCCAATGTGAGGTTGTCAGAGATACCAGCAAAAGACATCTGAGAAGTGTTCACTGACCTATGCAGATCCCAGGGATGAGGCCACATGCAAAGAACCAGCATAGCCTAGTAACTCCTCTTTGTGAACATTTATCAGGACAAGACCTTTCTCCATGACTTTCCAGTATCTGGTTTGAAATTTACACAGCCCTAGTTTAAAAAAGAATAAATATATATCCTTTAATGTGCTGTATATGATTTCTTTTAGATGCTAAGAAACATAGGATCTTGAGTGATAAATTATTTTCTTGAGGGATAATTAAACCATCCCTTACTGAAAAACTTGTGTAATTGTTTCTTTAAAATAGAAAGTCAGCTTCTGTTTTACAAAAGGCTTTAGGCTCAGCATTCTTTCAGTAGGAATTTACACAAATAGACAAAAAACTCAAAACAAAACAACCCACCCATCAGTCATAGAGAAGAGCAAGGCTTCTGCCCTCTGAAACTACAGGAATTACTAAATACAACAGCATTATATGAGTTGTATGTAGAACTGCAATCCCATTAATCGCATCAATAGCGAAGACTGTCAACACACTACTGAAAATATTTCAAAACAAATTAAGGTATTGGTAAATCACATTCAACTTCCCTTGTCACATATACACTTGCCTTGAAATTAGACACCCAGAAACAAGGAGTTTTACAAGAAAAGGTATTCAACTAAGAAGGTTAAGTGAAGAACACATAAATAAAGGCAATGTCCTGAAACAGCTGAAGCATAAAAAGCAAAAGACCAAACAAGGCTGGTTTTAAGCACAGTTCAAAACTGTTGAAGTCTGTCTAAAGCAGCAAAAGATGGATGGATTTCTGGGGGAGAAAAGGAACAGAAATCACACATTTCCATTGAACTGTTTCAAACTAAGGGCATTGTACATTTTTCTAAGCTGTCTTAGACTACAGGACTCTGTCATATTGAACCCATGGCAAATCCATGCTGTCATGTTACAATAATGGTTTTCTATCCTGTTGTGTATGTTGGCATTTACCATTAGCAAGAATTCACAGTGACATCAAACCAAGACCAGAGCTTTGTTACAAAGCAGATGCATTGCTGCGAGAAACAAAAGATGTTCTGTTAAGTGCAGATCTTCCATGACATGCATGGCAGATCATAGTATTACAAGTGAGCAAGAGAGAGAGAAAGAGATAGTCAAGCACTGGTCTTTCCTTGGGGTCTCAAACAAGAGGCGACATATTAATCCTCCTGAAAGTCAAGTGAGATTTTTACCGTTGATTTCAAGGAAACAGGACCTTGGTTTCTTAAAACTAATAGTATCCTCTCTCTCCAGTAAAAAAAAAAAAAGAGAAGAAAAAAAAATATATAACCAATCCCTATTATATAAAAAGCTGGTTTATACCACTCTAGCAGTGTACACTTCATACTCTTTTACAGTGTCACAATTCTGAAACAGTGCCAAGCCAGAAGAGCCAGACTCAGGAGAATATATTTTTCCACAGGTATTAGTTTTGATGAAAATAATATCTACTACTCTCCTACATTAAAAGAGTTCAGCTATGCAGCTTTCAGAGTCAACTTTCATTTCTTTTGATGTTAACATGCTTTTCCTTTTGAGCTAGCTATACATTCTCTTTTCTTTCAGCTGTCAGTGGGTTGTTCCAAGGTTAACTGACAGCCTTGGACCATCAGCAGGCCATTGAAATGAAGGAGCTCCTTGCAGAATACAAATGAAATCCATAGATGGTAAACATACACCAATGAGATGAAGCCAAATCTGGACATACTACACATATCAATACTTTGGCAGCACTGCTGCCATGTATTTATGGTTTTGTTCAAAACATTTTTGTCAAGTTTATTTTAAAGCTAATAGCCTTTTTGGTACAACACCTGCTTCTCTAAAGGACTAAGGTCAGCTAAAGAAACACCTTGCAAGGTGGCCTGAAGAAGAGTCAAGTAGGACACCAGAGTCCACTATCTATCTTCATAGTCGAAAACTATGGGAGGGTTTGTATCCATATCTGAGCTTTGTAACAATTTGCATTTTTCTGCATTCTCAGATAACAGCAGCAAGAACAGCAAAAACAGTCCTCCAAAGTCTGACTGAGTTAAGAAAACCTTTTTCAAGGTTGTGCTGCTTTCCCCCTTCCAGTCCTTGGAGAAAAAAAAAAAATAAGAAAGGGGTGTGGGTGTGTAAGAAAGAATTTCAAAAGAACTTAAATTCAAATTTCTGTTCAAAGATTTGGATCACTGCTTATCACTCTTTCAACTGTTCTTTGGTTTAAATCCTTAAATATTTTAAAGTAAGTCCATGTAGCCCCTTATCTCTACCGAAAAGATGTGAGTAACTTGTTCCGCAGTTTGTGAAACAGACTGTGCTGTAAGCAAAGTGCTGCACATCCTGCTATTTATCTCAAGGTTATGCTGAGCGTCACCATCAAACAAGTTATCTGGCCACGTTTTGTTGAATATTATTTCCCAGTGTGGTACTGAGAGTTTACTAACAGCATTAGAGAAGCAGAGCAAAGAAGCCTTAACAGAAGCACTGTATTGTCCTAGTCCACCAGTTGATGAAATCTGAATTTTCCCCTACAGTAACAATTAATGACACTACATATTCAATAAAATTGACAAAACACCTCCACTCCCTAGAGGACCAGATCCAGGACGATCATTTCTGGGTTTTCTTTGCCTCTCCCCACCCATGCCTTTATTCCTGCATTTGAATGGGAGAGTAGATGGGAATGGTGAGAAAAAATGTTATTGTCTTCCCACTTGGCTTGGTTTCCAGCTTCAGCCATGAAAAACTGCCAGCTTTCTGATATTCATGTAAACATTAACATAGACCTACAACATGAATGAGATTTCAAGCAACAAAACACATGCAAAATGCAGCTTCAGAGAAAGAAATTGAAAATTTGTATCCAAAGCAAGTCCTGGCCCTGCTAAACCAAAAAGCAGCTGGTGAAGTGATTTACGGGTATATGCGAGTTGCAGCTTGGTAATGAGCTGTGCTGGAGGATGACTCAGCTGAGCAGTGAGTTATCTGAGCTGGAAAAGAGAAAGCTGAAGTATAGATTAAGTTCTTTATCAGAAAAGGCTGGCTGGTTGGTGATTTTGTCCTTGATTGTCCCTGATTGATTGTCCCTGGCAATCTGCTGATCATGACTTTTAAAGTACTCTTAAGATAAAATACTTCAGCAAACAATAATAGATTTTGAAGGCAGTTTTCACCAAATTAAAAGAAAGAGGGGAAAAAAAAAAACCAAAACCAACAACCAAACAAAACCAAACAAAAAACCCAAGAACAAATCCAGGGACTTTACCAAGTTCTGAGAAAGAAAGGTGAATTACACAAAAGAAAGCAAAGTCTTTAGGAAGGTCATTAAAATTGTTCTTAATACCTTTTATTTCCCATGGGTTTATTTTTAACCTCATTTTAAAGTGTGCTTTTGAAACCGATAACATATAACATATCGTGATAATAGTAGAACTTTCTCCAGTTGGTATCAGACAGCACTAGGAATGCAGCTTTACTGTTGGGCGATTTTGTTCTCCCCAGCTATTCCCAGTGTGCCTGCTAATATGCTTAATGGTGCACACTGAATGTGCACAGGCCCTCCTCCCTGGGCTCAGCTGGCAGCCCATCATCTTCTCAAACTACTTTCCGCACTGCCCTTGTACCAAGTAAATGCTTCTGTGCACTTCCAGTGAGAAGTCAGAAAACTGAACTCAGAATACAATACCTTAAGCAGCAGTTTCAATTCCTTATTTCCTTACCTGCCTTGTCTAACTCAGAGCATGCACCCACTCAGAGTAGTGGGTGTGTACAGAGGCACAACACAAAAGGCATGATACAGGCTTGAGCCCAACAGAAGCTGTTTATACAAGTGTACTCCAAGACTTGCCAGTCACTTGAAATAGATCATCTGTTAGTAAATCCACTGACATCCAGGACCAGTCGGGCGCGAATTTCAGGTAAGTGATAGTTAAGCAGACAGTGTCCTGATGAAGTATCTCAGCTATTCAACAAGCACGTTGGGCTCATGGCTATCACATGAACTTTAGTCTAGTAGTCTCATAGGCTAATTTTAAGGAAGTTCAGATCAGAAAATAGGTAAGGTCCACAGGCTTGCTTCACAACTCAGATTGCAACCACAGAAAAAAACCAAGAAGCAAGTCATAACAGCAGACTGACCTTAGCCCTGAGGAAGCTCAAGAGTGCTGAGGATACTGAAATAGAGAATTGCATGACAATACTCCTATCTATCATGGTTTCTTTTAATAAGTGGAGACAAAAGACTTAGCAAATGTTTCAGACTCCATGCTATGTGTCTCCAGAGGGCTGCAGGGTAAAGCACAACTTCTGAGAAGTGAAGGGCACAAGGAGGCAAGAACCTAGGGAGAAGGTGTTGGGCAATCATGAAATATGCAGCCAGACCATGAAGATCCATTCTTTTAAGCAGTGATGAAGCAACACAGGATTCAAAAAGCTCTTTCGAAAGGTCTCTCAACAAACATAGGAAAACAAGCAAGAGCAGCCTTGGGAAGCCTAGGAGCATAAGACAGACCTAGCAATGCACTGGTCTGGCATACATCTCTCAAGAGGTGCTTTATGAGGGCTGTGATCAAAAAAAAAGCCTCTTAAACGTACAGGTTTTTATGCTAACCTTGTGATTTGAAACCCTGAGTCACCCACTCCAAATGCCAGGAATTCACAGTGTTTCATGTACAGGCAACTAAACAGACACACAAATCTTTCAGGACTTCTATATTTTCCAGATATGAATGGTATAAACATCTAAAATAATTACAAAGGACCTGAGCTACAGTCTAATTTTCACAAGCATGTAAAAAAAAAAAAAACCCAACTAAATAAATTTGCTTTGTTACTTACCACCATATAATTTCATTTATGCAACACTGATTCATCACTGAGTTCTTAATTTTTTTATGAAGATCAAAGGAAAAAAGAGACTGCAGTCTTATTACCAAAACAACTATGCTTCTCCCTGAAAAGATCTATCATTAAGCACCATCCTACAGAATAAGTGATTTTTATCTTTTTGTTTTCATTGCTCCTTGCATGCAGGGTACAGAATTTACAAGATCATTCCTTGTTTACAGTGAGCTAAAGCAGAATATACAACACATTTAAAAACTGAAGTGTGTCCTTTTTCCTTCCTTGGACATATATATACAAAACTCTGAACAGGAGAAACATGCACCCGATTGTTACCTATAGAAAGAACTGTGAAAAATTATAAATTGTTAACAAGGATAAAATTGCAAAGGCAACACCTGCTCAAAAAGAGACCCTTCAGGAGACTTACTGCTTCAGAAATCTGTGATAGGAGTAAGGATATATAATGGCTAGTCATGGGATGTATGGGAGAAAGTGACTGATTATACGTTGCTCCAAACCACTGGTTTTCATTACTGACATAAATCAAGGTTAGGCAGCAGCTTAGCAAGTCTTAAAAGACAATAAAAACACCAGTAAAAGAAACTGGCAGTTAGATTTAGCAGAGAATGTTGTGTCCAGAAATACCAGATGCCTTTAAAAAAATAAAGTATGTTTTGCTAAGCAATGTCTGAAAAGTTTTTGCAGCCAAATGGAGCTTGATCTTTAACAGCTGAGCAACAGAGGTCCTTATTATTTAATTAAACACTCATTTTGGCTGACATTTATTTAAAAACCTAAAATGAACTGATTTTGCTGCAAGGCAAGTAGGTGAAATGGAAAGGTTTTATTCATATAAAGCCAGGAGTCATGAATGAAGCAACGATTTTAGCATAAAAGCAATCTGCTGCTAAACAAGGAGTTACTGTGAAACATTACATCCAGACTAGTTGATTTAACAAAATGGCCCTTTTGATTTGAAAATAATTTCTGCACCACACTTATGGAAGGACATTTTGCACTTGTTTCCATTTGTGGTCACTACTACTCATGTCCATGAGGACAGTGTCCCTCCATCAGGCATTAGCACATCTACCAATAATTCTTAGATAATGGCTGAAAAAAACCCTGATTTGATTTGGCAGGTAATCTATAGACTTTTCAAGTCAAGTCCTTTTATTTATACCCTATCCCGCTCTCTATTAAAAATACTGCAACTTTCCAAGAAGTCACATGCTCTTCATACAAACACAGAAATCATTTTGCAGGTAATGTGACTAAGTAGATGCCTTTGAAGCCAACAAGCCTATTTCCTCAAGCACAAACACCATTACTTTTAATGTCCAAGCAAAACCTCAGTTAACTAAGTGCCTGATTTTCCTGAAATCCCTCATGCTGCAGCTGAACCCACCCATTGTCTTTACCTCTGAGCAGCAGCTGTCTGGCTGGTGCATGAGGAAGAAACCAACCAAGGTAAGCTTGTGGAGGGCAAGTGGATGCCTGAAGCAGGTGTCTGCAAAGCACCACTGGCCCCCTGACTGGAGAAAAGGTGCCTGCAAGGGCACATGCCAGTGGCCATGCACAGCCGCTTCGGGGAGTGCTCCTCCAGCTTCCCACCACATAAACAGGGAAGAGAGACCCTCGGACAGTCACTAGGCAACAACGTCCCCTCATCCATCAGGTCTCCTCATCACCATTTTCCCACAGAGCCCCTGTTGCAGAGGGAAGACACACCAGTTTTTTTGGGTGCTCCATAGGGCAGCCAGGTCTGCACAACTGCAGACATGCAAAATTGGCGCAATTTCATTTGGATACAAACCAAAGAGAAACTCTGTGGATCATCCAAAACAATACCAGATAGAGACTGGCATGCATTTTGGAGTCTCTAAAGAGCATAATTTCATTAAGCATGCAAGACCTAATAAGTACAAAAAGGAAATAACCAGGCACTGTCATAACAGGAAACACACCAAAGTCCTGCCTAAATTGGAGCTGGCTGGGAAGTGAGCTATTGTCAGGAACCTATTTCAGACACTGATATTGCTGACTACCTTGAGCAAGCATGGCATAATGGCCAAAAAAACCCAGACCAAGGAGACTGGTTTGTTTATTTTGTGAGAAGCAGATCACAAACAATCTAAATCTTAAACATGCATATCCTAAAATATGCCACTGTTCCACTAGAGTGGACAGAAATAGTAACATTTCAAGTTAAAGGATGGCTAGAAATAAGTATAAACATACAAATGCACATCTCTCTTAGTGCACCTGACTGGGGATACACATACCTTGCTGAGAGCACTGTAGCTTAATTCATGCAGGGTACATAATTTTAACTTTTTTTATGGTCTTCTGTCAAACTACTACCTTGCAAAAAGACCCCAAATTTGCTTTGACATTTGTGGGAACTTTTTTTTTTTACTTTTTTTTAATGTCTGGAGGATGGAACGAGGGATCATTTTACTGCCAGCTGGGATACTCCTCAACAATTTATGAATGGTACTGGACTTGGGTTGGTCCTATCTACAGGTTTGTTCTTCGTAATTTTCCAAGCAGCACTGGCATTATTCATTTGCACTGAACGTGCTCTGTTCCAGAAAAGCACTTTCCAAAGGTTTCTAATCCTGCTAATGTAGTTTCAGTTCCCTGATCCCAGCCATCCTGGAAATTCATGTGTATCACAACACAGAGCTCCATCCGGCTTTGGGATGAAATTGGGCTATCTGCCCGCACTAATTTAGAACTGACTTATTTCCCTTCAATGGCGTGACATGGCTGAGAGGCTAAAAAAACTCCCAACTGCAACAAATCTGAGGCTTCCCCGAAAGGAAAGGTAGTTAAAGGCACAGGTAGCACAGCACTGACTAGATATTTGCTAAACGTCCTCTCTCATTTACCTTATAATAGCCTGTCTCACTGTCCTTTTTTCATATTGTGACCATATATCTTCATGCTAGAGAAACACATTCATATTTTGTGTACAATCCAAGTTAAAAAATTAAACACTAAAGCACAAATATATCTGAGCAAATAAAAGCATAAAACTACTGACATTTCCCAGTATGAGTCAGTGTGGATGTGGGAATTTCTAAGTAGAGACAAAGCAGCAAAAACCAGAACATGCTGCCAGAGAGCTGGTGTTGCTCCCTGGTAGTCAGTAGTAAGGATGTCTATTACCATTTAGAAATCATGCCGGTTCCATTATTTGGATCTGAAAACTTACTATGCAGACTATTGGGCATGCAGGGAAATACAGACGGAGATACTTATTTCTTTCATGTTCCCTGTGTGAAATAGCAAGGCTCGGTGTATCAAAGCTCCGTACAGAAGGCTCATTATGTAAGTGACAACTATAATATTAAACTGAATAGAATGATAATATAATTCAAGAAATCTAATTGCTACTGTGCAGGAAATTCATTTTCTAACAATACAAAGCAAAAGCTGTCTCAATCACTAAAAAAATCCACCACTTATAATTTTCTTTCATTTTCAATTTTATAAAAATGGCCTTAACTCCTCCAAGAGACATCAGCACTTAACTAGTCAATCAATCACCAGAATCAATCACCACACCTGCTGTCTCCATTGTTATTCCTTAAAGAAAAGCATAAGTACAGGAAAACATGTACTGACTAGAATCCACCAGAGGCAAATTAAAAAAAAGAAAACAAAACCAAAAGAGTATTCTCATTACTAAAATGAAACACCTTTTAAAAACTGTGAATGAAAATTATTCCATCAGAAGAGAAAGAAAAGTTGCAAAATTTACAAATATAATATATTAATTCAGTGACAAATAAAAATAATTTGAATGTAATATTTATCTGAAAATAAAAACCCAGCTCTCAATAACTCTTTATGTTCATTATTATCAAAATACCTTGCCAAGGTAACCACTATCATTATTCTTACCTTAAAGATGGAAAAACTGCAAAGATTTCAGCAATATCAGAAATCTGCAAATTAGTAGAAAAGCTGGGAAAGTAACTCATATCTCTCATCTCTAGTGCAGAGCTTTGATTTTAGACCTGACCATTGAAACAATAAAGAACAAAGACCGATTTCTAAATAGTCTGTAATAACCTCAAGCATTGAATATAGACCCATATTCCCAAGTTTAATATTCTACTATTCCCACCTCTTAACAGAGAAAAAACATCTAAGACAAGGAAGAGAAGTATATGAGTATTAAGTAAATTTTCTGCCAGTGTGCCCTTTCCAGATTCCAACCACTAATGAAAAGAATCATTACAATCATTAATCAGCTGTGCTCCTGTCTTCATCTGTAGATTTCATCTTCATTTATAGATATGTCACCATGGACCAGATTCATCCGAGAAATGTGATGATTAACACACAAATCCCTGACAATCTATGGTGGGTTTCTATTTATTTATGGTAATAAGGCAGAAATTTTCTATGCACGTGCAGCAGTAATTCTCCCAATGCCTCTGACAGGAGTCTGAATGCCATAGCAGCTCATCTCCAAACGATTTAAACAGAACTTACAAGTGGAGATGGCCTTCTATACAGGTGGAATAAAAGCTAGCACAGAAGAGAAGGCTGCACTTCATCTCGGCTTTGCAGGATATGCTTGTCAGGCAATACCCAAAATAATCCTTGTTTTAGAGCTCACTGTGTGACGTAACTGCATAATTCGTGTTTCGATCTGCAATCTTTTACTAGCAGGATCTATCCAGCTCTTTGAGACAGTCCATGCAAGGGCCTGGGACTCAGTGTGCCAGCAGCAGCATCTGGGGAAGGAGTGTCCCACACTGCAATGAGCTGAGCCTCACAGGCTCCCACAGGGACTGTCGTGCAGGTCTCCCCACAACCTCCCCAGTGGCAGGGATTGATGCAGCCATTATCCAATATCATGTGCAACTGAGAACAGCATTAGGCATTTCGACCTCAGTGGGCTGCATGGCACCTGATCTTTATTTCATGATCACAGTAGAAGACTGTGCAGAGAAACAGCATGCACAGCACTTTTAAAGCCAATGGCACCTCAGTTTCTGAGTCAACTCAGATATAAAACACATTCTTTTACAATCTCCTAACCCTGCTTTTTCTTGAAGGAAATCATTTGTATAACCACATACAAAATAATCTTTTTAAAGTGTACCATGGTTTTTTCCATATCCTCGCAACAAAAACTACATTTCCCATTAAAAATCCTAAATTGCATATTACGATATCATGCATGCTTTACTGCAAAGCACAGTCAATGCAATGGTACAAGAAATGAACAATTCTGTTGCATGAAAAAAGCAGCATCTAAATACCGCAGAAAACATTTCTTCCACCAGCCATCAGTTTTCTAAGAGCAATACTTACTGCAAATGGGTTCATTTCGTCATTTTAATATAGTGCAGTAATTTGAGATAAATTTAACAGTTCAGAATATCTAAATTTTCATAACATTTACCTCTTTGGGATTTACAGTAGGACAAAAAAATTACACTGGTCTGGTGACATGACATTTTATTTGGCAAATCTTTTCAAACCAGAGTTTTGGTAACTTTACTGAACTACTTTCTACTTTGCCAAAAACATCACAGCAACAACACTGCAGGTGCTGTCTGGAAATGGGTAATGTGAAGGTGTTTAATACGGTTCTTTAAAGATAACAAACTAGGTAGGTAGATCCAACACCAGATTCCATTTCCCCAAGACTCTTCCATCTCTAAATGGGAGGGAGAATGAAGGGCTACACATACCATTAACTAAAAATGAACAGGTTATGGGAATGTGTCAGTTCCGCTGGAGGATGCACAAAGTTAGTTGGATTTGGACAAGCTTTCTTTTCATGCCAGTGAAGGCTCTTATTCAAAAAACAAAACCATGTCTCACTTCCTGATCCTGCTGCTGGGCAGGGTATCCTGCTACAGGGTGGAGCATTAAATTGTTCAAGAAAAACGCTGGCTGGCAGCCAGTGGAAATTTCATGTGCTATGGATCACGCTTCTATTCTACTATGATTCATCAGCTTCAGCAGCCACTGGTGATGGGTATATGTGGCATGTGCCACAGAATATATTTTCTACTACAGTAAAATTTGCCTACAGAATATGTTATTCTTCCTAATGTGTTTAGTCTAGGCTCATCTAGAGGCAATAGGAGGTTCCAGCAGCCTACAGCTATTTCAAGGGCAGTTATAGAGTTCATCTCTTAACTTAGTAACAAATAGTGTAACATGGGAAAACAAACTGCAACTGGAAATTGAGGCTTGGGAGATTCAGGCAGGATATTTGGGGGAAAATATCTCCAGCAAGAATCTGCCCTGGAGAACATGGAGTAGGCTAAATTGTCATCCTTGGAGGTTTTCAGAATACAGTTAGACAAAACTACAGCAGGCCCAGTGATTATTCTGCCTGGGATATTGGACTAAATGTTCTTCCTAGCCAATACCTTATGACTCCACAATTTTATGTATTCACAATCAGAATACATAAAATTTCTGATTAGTCTGAGTCTCCAACTTGAATTAGAAAGTCATTCCTGTCTTGAACTATGTCGAAAATCCAGATGTGTTTAAACACCTGCAAGTGGCTACAAGCCATTGCAGTGTGTATCACAATGTAATATAAATATAAAATCAATAAATATATTTAAATATACTTATAAATATATTTATATAACTGTAGAAACAAATAAATATAAAATCAGAGCCTCAGGTGGTAATTTGCAAGGTTTCCAAAACTTTTAACCAGATTAATCGAAATAAATGAAGTGCTGAAATAAAAATGACAGGCAACACTTTGTTCATCTGGCACAATGGAAAAAGACATGAGCTTCTACAAGCATCAGCCTGAATCAGTGAAATTAATTTCCTTCAACCAACCTTGGAGTCAACCTCGTCACCTTTTGCTTCAGATTACAAACTGGATTCTTCTCAACTTCCCTAACACATTCATGTATTTAAAAAGGAAAAGTCACCCTCAAACTGAAGCCTTCCCTTACATATTTTTCACACTGATAAGAAAACACAAGAACAGAAAGAGTACTAGAACACAGAAGAAGGTACCGTGATATTATAATAATGAGCATAATAACAGCATGGGTTTTGCATAGATATAACACAGGTTTGTTTTTTCTTTTTTATTCAAAATTTACATTATCTCCTCTTTTATTATGCATTTGCTCACTCTCCAAGGCTAAATGAGAAGATGGGGTAGGAAGGCCAAGTACTGTACATCTTGTTTTGGATTTATGTGCATATGCAACTTCATATTCTTTTAAACCCAGCAGTCTTATAACTGTGTCGTTGAATGTGCTTTCCACTGCTGAATGGACTTTCTTCAAATGCATGAAGACAGACAGGCGCTCTGCTGTTCTGACTGAAGTCAACAGGAGTTACCAATGGATTTAATTTGAAGTCGGATTAGGACTTCTGTGAAAAGCTTATATATAGAGAACCATGTACTGTAAAAATGTAATCCTTTAGGGAAAAAAAGTCATTTATAAAAGCCTTCCTGTGAAGAAAAAAAAGCACACTATAGACTTAGGTAATCATTTAACAAGCTCGACAGCTGAAAGTAAATAATTCTTGGGCAAAGTTTCTGGGATGAAAAGTTTGACCTATGCTTGAATCTAAAAGCAGCAAGCTGATTGACCTTACGATACTGTGGTTTTATTTCAGGAGCTGCCTTCCCCCCTGCACATCCCCCCCCGCAAGCTTTCTTCTGAATTGCATGAATATTTCATGACTAACTGTGCATACCATGGCAGACAAAGAGCTGATAGATTAGTAGTTTGACCTGCTATTTATTTGAGGTGCCCCAAACATGTAAGGAGGGAGACTGATTTTTCTGTAGAACAATCATGAAACAATATGGTTGATTCTAGAAACTTTCCTTTAGCTGAGATAATTGGAGGGAGTAGAAGAGGCAAAGGGTATGGTAAGAATTCACATCTGGGAATGAAAGGAAATCAGTGCGCGATACAGTCAGACATGGTAGAACACTCTATCTTAATCACTGCAGTAAAACACTGAACTTCACTGCATTACCTAGAAACCTTGTTTATACTCCTTCTGCTTAACTTTAGCAAACGATTAAAAAAGCCCAAACCAAATAAAAAACCCACACCATAAACACTAAAAGATGAGTTATGTCACATTTATAATGTAGAACTGTAAAAGAGCTCTTCAATTGCCAATTTTTCTTTTCCAGATTATGAATATCAACTAAGATTGATGGGGAAATCTCTCAAATGACATTCAAGAGTTGCCTGTAAAGCAATTCTTGGAAATCATGTCTAACAATCAAATTATGATTGAGAGATCTTGCTAGTGAAAAGCATGAAGCTTTTAGACAAAGCAAAGTGTTTTGGATAACTAGCTAAACCTAAAATGGAGACTTCATTATTCCCTTTCTTTTCTGCCCTCAGAACAACAACCACTAAAAGAGACAAGTGAAATACTAGATTGGCATGGAAGGAAAACATTTAACTATGAAGCCATTTTTATCCATTAAAAAGGTACACTAATTCATACAAGTAGAGTCTTAAGCAGAAGAGAGCATTTAACTGAGCCAAAAATTATTTTTAAAAAAATCCAAACCCGAAGTGTATCACTCCACTGTGTAGCCAACATTCAAGTATTAAAATTCCTTTACAAGTTCAGATGATTAGAAATTGCCAAAGAAAGTGGCTAGAAAATGCTGCACCACAACATTTAGAGACACACTTGTGCATCAGTACAGATGCTAGGTTGATCAGACAATTTCTAGCTTTAGGTGCCTATTTTCTGCTCAAAGTGACAGGCTCTGAGGTTATGATAGCTGCACTTTGGCCTGTTAGTCCTCTCGGCTGCTGCATGCCCTGATTGTTAGTTGTAGCTTTTCATTTGAGTTAAGAGATGTCAGGCACTCACATTCAAAATATATGCAACTGTGGAACAAGTGCGCGTAAAGACCAAAATTCTGAATTTGGTCAATCAAATCTACTCCTACTTTCAGGGAATTTATACAGTTTATTTTCTAGACATTGTTGAGGAGAAAAAAAAAAAAAAAGTACTATTTGTCACCTTCAAGTGAAACACAAAAACATTGATCAATCCCTGGTCTGGAAGCCATCTACAGATGGGAGACTCCTTCTCCCCCATCACTTCTGTCCCTTTTGAGCTTCTTTTGCAAAGGGATATTTGCACATTTGCTAAATACACTTTTGGTAACCTGTGCAGTGGAAGCTTTTTGTTCTCATCCAATGTAAAGAAAGTAATCTCTGAAGTCTTTAATCTTAAACTGGAAGCATGGCTTCACAGATACAGCTATTGAGGAGGTGAACAGGTTAAGAGCAGGAATGAAATCTACCCTGAAAAGGAAACTACGTTACTAGACTTTGCTCTCAAGCACCTCTATTAGCCTGCAAAAAAGCAGCTGAAGGTAGTCGGAAGTAGTCATGGTAAGTAACAATTCTGACACAGTTTGGCTGGTATTTAAACTGTAGCTAAACAAAGAAAAAAAGGCAGCTAAAGCTCGAAAGATCTAGCTATCTCAAACCACTCTAGTTACTACAGGAAAACACTGAGGTCAAGCAGCGCAAAAGGAAGCAGAGAGTCCTGAAACTTTGTTCAAATGCGTATAGGAAAGAAATGGTAAAAGTCTGAGAGAGGAGGTGTCAGAGTGGGGATTGTGCTGACTCTATGTGGGAATTAACGAATTTGTTTTCTGTCTCTTGCTTTACTTATTTCCTGAAGGTGGTCAAGTCATTTCACCTCTTCTCCTTTTGTTCTGTAAAACTGGTATTATACCCTCTCCGGTGCATTTTAAAGGCACAGCAGAGTGAAAGCTGGAAGGAAGGAAGCCAAGGAAAGAAAGACGTCAGACTGACCCACTCAGCAGATCTCTAAGATGGGGGAAAGTAAAGCTATTTATTCCTGTGCAAGACTGCTGTGATCCTGTGGCTGGCTGAAGCACAAGTAGGCAGCTCACAGGCACTAACATGTTGGATGCCTCACCAAACCCATCTGAAATGACAATGCTGCTGTGATTCATTAACATCTCCCAACACCACACAAAATAGCTAGGCAGAGTAATAATGAAAACCAACATAAAAAAAAAAAATTGAAAAAGTTTCAAACTGTCACAAAACCAATCTACTGCGTCTCAGATGAGAAGAGGGTTGATTTTTCTCTCTTTGGGCATTAGTCTTACTTCAAAACAATCCTGAAGCAAACTGTCTCCCTGGACAGAGCAAAATGACAGTATTGTGGGTCCTCTTTAAAAATCTAGATGTCTGGCTCAAAAACAGACTAGCCACCCTTTTCCATGGCTAATGTCAGAGGCATGATACCTCAGCAGCCCTTGGTGCTCAGTGTTCTCTGGGTGGTTACCATAAATCAAGCAGCAGATCACCTTTCCCCAGTGTCATTTCACCTTTGACGATCAATCCTTTCCTTCTTGCAAAAACTACTGACTTCCACAATTTCTGTAAGGAAATGTCTGTGTAAACAGCAAGTTACTTCTTAGCCCCAAGGTTTGTCTTGAGCCTCTCTTTCGAGTTGTAATATTTGGCACTTTATCCCTCAAGTGCTTTACCAATGTCTCTTCCATACCTGCTGAATGGTCTATGGTCTTGACTATAGGAATACATCATTAAGCCAGACTCATTTTAGCTGTTAAAAAAATATGGAAACCTGTGTACGTCCAAGCTTTCAGTGCTTCTCAAAAAAACCAAACAGATCAGCTATTCAAATTTAGAGTGTATCACTTCACTAAGCAATTCTCACTGAAAACTAGGACAGCATCGGGTTTGTGCTACAGCAAGTCACAAGAAAGTTTCTACATCGTCTCAACAGACTTAAGCTGCAAGTCAAATCTCTACTGAGAAGAGAATTATTTCATTATATAAGTGAACCTACATCAGATTATAGCTGTGGTAGTCATAATACTAACACCATGATAAATAGTAATTAATCCAAATACTTCCACAGTCCCCTTCAGCTGTCAGCCTTGAAGCATTCTATAGATGAAGGTAATAACCCCATTCTTGGCAGGGAAGAAAACTGAGGTTCTGCAGTGTAATAGCATTTGTTCAAGAAGGAGCAGTTGTAGATCTCAGACATTTCCCTGTTACTCCCTAACTTTCTTATTCTCTCTAATGGGTCATTATGCACCCTACAATTTGGAAGTTTGATGGTGCTTTTGGCTTTAGTAGCTTCAAGGCTTCAAAAGATCTGTCATGTACCAAACAGGCATTCAATATCTCAAACCTCAAGACTAGCTGAAGTCTTAACTCCGGCTGAGGAGAGGACGTTATAGAGGTGTGTGATAAGTCAGCCACATATTAAAGTACAAGGTCTGCTCTTTGGTTCCCAGCTGTCGAGTAGTAAATAAAAATTAATGTGTAATGGCAAAATACCTTCCTTGGGTGTGCTTCCAATTCCTGCTCCAAAGAGCCTGGAAAACTGCTAAGAGCAGCTCAAGTGAAGAGAGTAAGAAGAGTACTCCAGCAGAGTGACCCAGCCATGTTCTTGCCTTTGATCTCTTCCACTTCTATTGTCCTGCAAATACGATTGCATCAGCTTGCCTTTTATCTTCTTCTATTTAATCTGCACTAATGTGTCTGCAACATAGCTGAAGCAAAATTACAGTCTATGTGTAGAGTCTAGATCACCTTGAAATACCACACTAGCATTGATTTCCAAAAGCAGATCTTGATAATAAAGGCAGGCAGGAACAAACAGACACAGGAGAAATTTTCCAAGCAACTAACAAATTCTGCAGCTCAGTTTCAGTGCAGAGATTTACCAGAAGACCGAGGGCCCCCTCGTCTCCATCTCTTATCCTATCTCTTACTGACATCCAAGCAGTAGTATTATTCATGTTATTAACACTGTATTTAATTTACTTTCTGGTAAGAGAGAACAGTCTATGGCAGCACAACAGAGGAATAGGAGGAATGAACAATGCAGGGGCTAAAAAAAAACCACTGAAACATTTTACATGGTTGTAACACAAAAACCACAACTCTTCTTTCAGAGCACCTGTACTTCAGGCAGCACTCTTTATTTCCACCATGTGACTCCCATGGGGAAGGGAAGGGGTGATGAGGACATACAGCAGTGCCAATAAATAAGTCCATGTAATTTGTGTCTATCTGGAGGGAGGCAAAGCTGCAGTTTGACTCAGCTTGCAAAGAAAGTTTTACATTGTTGAGACTTTTCTTTGGGCTTGTGAAGCATTGTCAAAATAACCTCAGATTGGGCCACTACCTACCCAGCCTTGCTCCAGAGCTCAAGAACTGTGCCATTTACCTCAATTCTTTGAGTGCAATCATCCAGCCAATTTCTTATCCACGGAGTGATGCCTCTGCAGTTTAGAGACAAGGATGTCATGCAGGACAGTGTCAAATGTTTTGCACAAGTTTAGATAAATTACATCAGTCTCATGTCTCTCATCCACTGATGCTGTTACCCCACTGTAGAAGGCCACCAAATTTGTCAGGCATGACTTGCCCTTAGTGAAACCATGTTGTCTTTCACCAATCACCCCCTTATTTTCCATGTGCCTTAGCACAGTTTTCATGAGAATCTGCTCCATTATCTTACTGGGCACTGAGAAAAGACTGTCTGTCCTGTAGTCCCCAATGTCTTCCTTTTTTTCCCTTTTTAAAAATGAAGGTCATGTGCCCCTATTTCCATTACTTTTTTTTTTATATCTGTAGAAAAAGCAGAAAAGGACAAGACTGAAATTTTGTTTCCTGCACATTTACTGTATCGTTACATTCGTGATGTAGAAATGCAGCCTTAGCATGCAGCAGAGGTGCTTAGTGTCAAGGTAAGGATTATAAAGACATGTCTGAGCATGTATCATACCCTTGTTCCTTCTAACAACTCACAGCATCTTTATGACCCCCTTTCAGAAGGGCATCCTCAATCTCCTTTGGTAATTCCCTACCCTACATTCAAAACGTCCATTTCCCCTAAGGACAGCCTGATGCTGAGTCTGGAGAACATAATGAAATCATTATGGTCAGTGTAGTACTTACACTTGCGTCAGAAATTCACTTCCTTTTAAATGCATACAATGTCAGTTAAAACTCCTGTACCTGAAAGGTGTAAATGAAATATGTACTCATGTTCAAGAACAAAGTACCTCATTAGCTCTCTGAGCACAGTGCACTGCAGCTTGTCATTATCCAATGCATTCCTTGCAAGCCACTGGGTGGGGGATATGACAATCCCTGAGGCTGCATTGCAGAGAAATATTATCGACATTCAAGCAATACCAGAAACAGAATATTGCCCAAAACTATTTGTCATTGGCCTCTCCTTTAGTATGAAAGATGGAGGGCAAAAGGAACAAACAACAACAACAAAAACAACAGCAACAACACAAACAAACGAAAAACCCCCAACCCACTGGTGAAGCATAGGAATATTGCCTTTGAGTTAATTTAATTTATAGATAAAAGCCATTTATGAGACACCTCTCTGCCTCATCTAGGGCCACAACCCAATAGAGAATATATCCTAGGATGAATCATGCATCAATATGTTGCAATAAGTTGCAATGTGAATTTCTTGGTGTTAATAGGGAGTTCAAAAAAATAGCAAGAGAAAAAGTAAGTTATTAATCCAGTTTCCAAAACACTTTAATATTTCTTTTTTCAACTGTAACTGTTCTCAATATGGTAAAATTTTACCTGCTGTACAAGAGGGATTTCTGAAGCAAGACTCATGGAGTTTTTGTATATAGATGCAAAGTGATAATGATAACTACAGCACTGAAAAGGACAATCCCTTGTGCTGCAGTGGTAACAGTTCTTGCAGATGAGCTGAGAGTGGATTCAGGAAATGGACATTCAGGGACTGAAGCTATTAACTTGACTCCACAGAGTCCTATGGCTGTGTGTTGCAGACTGATTCCTACTCTAGCCCTACCTGCTTCTACAAATTGGAACAAACACCCTCTGCAGGAGTCCTTCTAAATTTCACCCTCCAAAAATCTGGAAACCTACAGAGCTATTTTGCTATATACCAGTTGCCTCAGATTTGGCATAAGAGTAATCCACCAGCACTGCAATAGAACATTAATTCCAGTGCTTTTGTCACAGGAATTCAACAGCTGGGCTTCCTGGGTAACCTTGAATAAACTACATTCTCTTGTCCCTCAGCTGTCATGCAGGATAGTGAACCCTCCACTTTTAAGGTTGCGGAGAGGCACTAGTGCTCCCAATACCGAGATACTGACAGCTTCACAGGGCCAAGCATAAATATCATGGGAGCACCACAGAAAAGCCTAGTCCTATGTGCGTAACACAGTTCTTAAGTGTTGTAGTGGGTTGACCCCAGCTGGACGCCAGGCCCCCACCAATGCCATTCTATCACTCCCCTCTGGAACTGGATAGGGGAGAGAAAATATAATGAAGGGTTCATGGGTTGAGATGAGGTCCGAAGAGAGCTCACTCACCAAATGCCATCGTGGGAAAAACAGACTCGAATTTGGAATATCAATTGAATTTATAACTAACAAAATCAGAGCAGGATAGCGAGTAGTAAAATCTTAAAAACACCATCACTCATCCCTCTCTCCTTCCCAAGCCCTACCTTCTGCCTCCCAGTGGCACAGGGAGACAGGGAATGTGTGTTATGGTCGGTTCATCAAACATTGTTTCTGCCACTGCTCAGGGAGAGGAGTCCTTCCCCTGCTCCAGCATCAGGTCCCTTCCATGGGAGACAGTTCTCTATGAATTTCTCCAATGTGAATCCATCCCACAGGAACAGTTCTCCAGAAATTGCTGCAATGTGGGTCACTCTTCCATGGGGTGCAGGCCTTCAAGAACAGTCTGCTCCAGCATTGGTCCCCCACAAGCTCCAGTGTGGGCTCCTTTCTCCATGGGTCTGCAGGTCCCTGTGAGGAGCCTACTCCAGCATGGGTTTTCCCACACGTTCACAGCCCTTTCTTGGGCATCCACCTGCACCGTCAGGTGGGGCTCCTCCTTGGGCTGCAGGTGGATCCCTGCATCCCTGTGGATCTCCACAGGCTGCAGGGGCACAGCTGCTTCACCATGGTCTTCACCAAGGGCTGCAGGAGAATCTTGGCTCCAGCGCCTGGAGCACCTCCTCCCCCTCCTTCTCCACTGACCTTGGTGTCTGCAGAGCTGTTCCTCTCACACATTCTCACTCTGCCCTTCTCTGGCCTCAATTACATCTGCGCAATAACTTTTTTTCATTCCTAAATACGTTATCACAGAGGCGTTACTATCATTCCTGACTGGTGCAGATGTGGCCAGCGCCAGGTCCATCCTGGAGCCAGCTGGCATTGGCTCTGTCGGATATGGGGGAAGCTTCTAGCAGCTTCTCACAGAAGCCACCCCGGTATCCCACATCTACCAAAACCTGGCCACACAAACCAAATACAATTGTAAACTACTCTTCTTTCAAATACCGCTATTTATCAACCCAGTCTCCTTTTTGTCTATTTATTCTGCCACTTTCTGCTGTGCTTCAGAGGCTTCTGTATATAATCAAGTCATAAACATGTTTTATTTTGGTTTAAATTTTGTTTAATAATCATTTCCTGAGTAGCTTTAAACAAAACTAATCACACACACAGAGGCATGTATACAAAAAGAAACGACCGCTAATTCTAATTTGTTTTTAAAGGACTGTTCAGTCACTAAATGTAAGTAAAATTGCAAAAGAAATCCAAGCATCACATGGCACGGAAACTGTGCCTCTCTGGCACAGAGAACACCCACCTTTGACATAAATCTTCTATCAACAGAAGAGTATTTTTCCCTCATGCAACATATTTGTGAAATCCTCAGGCATCTTAAAGTTCTAGAAGTTGAGGGAAAAGAACAAGCTAGAGTGAAAGAAGTGACCCGCGTATCCATAACGTGTTACGTGGCAAGTCACGCAGACACAGATAAAACAACCATGTCCTGCTTCCTGAGAGCCTTGCCCACATGTTGAGCCTCCAAGCCAGCAAGGAGGGCCTGCAGCCCAGCATGGCAAGTACGCGGGGCTGAGGATGAGCTGCCTTAGGGCTGGATGTTACTGGCATTACAGATTGACAGGCAAGCTTGTCAGGAGGCAATTCATTCTCCTGACGCTTGAACCATTCCCAACACAAAAGAAAAAGGATGGTTACAGGACAAATTTTTCAAACAGCCACAACAGTTCTTCCCTCTCTGAGCTTTTTTTGGCTAACAAGTCAGTCTCTCTCCTGAGCATTGTAAATCACTTGCTCATTGCTGGTTGAAGTTAATACCATTTCCATAGATATCTGTGACCCCAAGATTTCTCCCCTTGCTCTTTCATGACACTAGGGGCACAGGAAGAGGATTTCCTAACATTGAGTCAGAAAAACAGAAACTGAAGCCAAACAGAAAATCAAATTATGATCTCCCTTCCCCTGCCCATCTTTTGCCTTTTCATTCTTTAATTAGTAAGGACTGCCAAAATAGACCTTTTCCTTGTTTGAGTTTGCTTATGTATTTGTTTCTGACAGAAGAAATTTGTCCTTCCTGCAGGAGAACCAACGCTACTCTTCTATAAATAAAATCCACTTGTGTAGATGGAAGTTCTTTTGAGAAGTTTCCCAACACAACTAATTTTAAAAACGAAAGACTAGAAGAGACAGAAGCAAAACTTTTTTTGGTCTCACAAAAGTACTGAGGAGCAAAAACATTTATTTGGGTCAATTTTCAAAGAAACATTTAGGGAATGTGAAGCTACTACTTATTTTATATGAAGCACAGTAATTGACAAGCATAGGTTAAACCTATCAGAAATCTAGCAAAGCAGAGTAAAGATAAATTTCCTGAAGTGCACAGTAAGACACTGTTAACCAAACATTGTTCCTTCTTAAATGCTCACATACAAAAATGTATCACCTATTGCTGTGCTATGTAAGCAGGTTTCAACACTGCACAGCCTGGTGATTTACAGATGCCTGGGCTAGAGAAGAGAAAGAGCACAGAAGGCTCTTGTCAGCACTATAGAAGAGTTTGGCAGAAGACCTGAGAAGACAGGGAAGCTACTAAGGATGAACCAAACATACTGGCAGCCCTTTCATATCGTATCTGAATAGGACTAATTCACAATTGCAGTTTACAAGTCCATACAAGTTCTTGAATTTCACAGGAATGTTTTGTACCATTTAAACCATAAACTTACCATTAAAACTGTATGGTCCTGGGAAAAATGGTTCACAGGGAAAAAAAGAGAATTATTATTTTCCAATAACAACTGTGCACACAAAATATGTATATACATGTCTCTGTCTCTGCTTTGCATGAAGGATCTGATGTGTGAAATGAGACTACCCCACACTCTGCTAAAAAACAGCACAAACTAAACAATGGCAATAGTACATTAAGGGAAGTGGGGGAAAAAAAGGAATCAGTGTCAAAAACACAAAATAAGTATTCACAGTGAAACAAAAAGAAAATTAATGTCCCTCAGTCTGTGGACTGATGATAGGTTTGCCATGATTGTTTTTTTCCCATGGGAGATTATGTCTCTCAGGAGGTGACATCCACTTAAGGGACAATGAACCACTATTTATATAAATGTCCATCAATGAAACTCTCTAAACAATTGCAAATATTGACCTTTGTTTCCCTAACAGAGACATATGCCTTCCTAATAATGTAAAGACAAGCAAGATGTTTTTCCAACAAATATTAATATATATTTTGTCATTATACTAGACACTACCTATGTAAATAGTGCAATCCCATGCTAACAAAAGGTTCCTCTCCACAAGGAATATCTCCAATAGATTCCAAAACACAAAGCTTTGTTCTACTGTAACCATGTAAGGGTGAGGTGACATTAAGGCCTATAATGCACAGAAGCATTTTCCTCAGCTGCAAGAGCTACTTCACTGTGGGGTTTGTTTTTATTAATACAAGTCCTTAAATTCAACTGCAAAGCAACTACAACAGTCTCCAACTTAACTTGAGAAAGTGTCTAATGTCAATCCTCGAAGCAGGGCAAGACAGCACTGAGTTGTCTCAGCAGCATCCTGCTGCTGCCTCTGAGGTAAAGATCACAAACCCTGCAATCTCCTCACCTTCAAAGCTTTCCTTTTGAAACTGTAACTTTACAATCCTGGAACAAACAAATATTTGTAAGACTCACTGCAAGACATGCATTGTCATAAGACAGGGAGGACAGCAGTATTTGGTACAGAATGCAGCAGAATAATACCCAAGTTTTGGAAATATCAAGTAGATACTGTTTCTTTTCCATACAGTTTTGGACGCTCTATACCTGAAAACCAAACCACGAGAGGAACCCAGAAAACAAAAGCAGGCAACGACTCTCTCTTTCTCCCTCTTAGCCACACCCTTTTTGGGTCTAGTAGTTCTAGCACTATATTCTTAATTGGCATAATATTCAAAATCCCATCTGAGATTAAAAGAAAAAGAGAAAATGTGTGTGTGCGTGTCTGTGTATGTGTGCACTAGTGTAAAACAGGAGGATGTAGCAGCAGGAAACTGATAATCAAAACTTTTTTCTTCTGTAATGCATTTTATTTGTTATCAGGACCTTATTTTGAACACATTTCAGAGATGTAAATCCTTGCTTTATTCTACTTTGCTGCACCCTTTTAAGTGCTCCAGCAGGGGAGGAAGAAAGTTGTTGTGAAGCAGAATAATTAGGGACTTACACTATAATTGTTAAGAGCACTGAGCACAAAAGCAATACTAAGACAAGCTGCCTGAAGCTTTCTTGGCTGCAGGAAGTGGCGTTACCAAGGTAATCACTTTCAAACTGTCCAGCAAGACTGCTGAGGAACTTTGTACTGAGAGGGATGTGTAGGCCAAAGCGTACTTCCTGCAAAAGAGAACACAGGCATTCACTGATAATTTGTAGGACTTCCATGTTTTGTCTTACATATGTGTTTCTAGCTTGCTGAAACTTGAAAAGCTGAGCTCATTGTGAACATTTAAGATCTTCCCTATCACATCCTGAATCTTGCAGTTGATTTGAAAATCAGATGGGGGTAAAGGAAAGCAATTTGACAATCACCGAGATGCTAACCAAATTAGATACAGAGAGGTTGGGTACGGCTCATATATACATTCTCAGAGATTAAAGTGCAAGGATCCACGCTTCTCCCACATTGCAGATAAATATATTTGAAGTACTTGTGCTTTCCCTCGCTGGCCCCTTGTAGCATCTCATTTGGTGCCAGTACTATTGTGTTTGCTGCAGGAATGCAGCCCTTCACTCAGCTGTGATGTGACAAGAATTCGAGCCTGACAGCTACTGCACTTAACTTGAGATCCGCACAGAGGCTGTGCTTTTAATTCTGGAGATGCACAGCGAAGCATCTGCTCTTCACCAAGATAGCAGCTGTTACACTAATCTGCAGCCTCTGTGCTAATTGCAGCATGAACCAGTCACACTAGAGCTAACTCCTGTCCCCCACTATCTAGGTGTTAGATTATCCTGCTACAGAAAGTGGACAAAACCACACACAGATGGAAGGAGGTGACATAAAAGGAAGGATGACAGCAACAACAAAAGGGCAGATGTAGACTTTCTGATCAGTGGCAAAAGAAAAGAGGCCTGATGTTGCAGCCGTGGCCCTGTGCTTTTCATATGGTGGCATGGCACAACCCCTGTCTGCTGGAGGACAGGCATCTGAACATGGCAAGGGGCACACCAGAGCCTAGAAATTACTCAGCTGCTCCAGCATCCTGAGGATGCAACTCGCCTGGAAGGAGCAGGAAGGGTTTTCAGCATACAGTGTTAAAGTGCCTACTCTTTTTACTGTGTTTTCCACTTCCACATAACGATCACACTCATCCCAAGGTATGAAAACAAATAAAAACCCAGAGAGGGAAGATGCAGTCTCGTTTTAGACAATATTTAGATTTGTCCATTTTATGTGCATCAAGCCATGCCTCAAAATTGTCTAGGAGACACTTAAAAGTTTTTCAGTTCATTAACAAAAGTTTCAGAGATCCTATTTACACCAGGCATGTGGATACAGTTTTACATATAGGGGGAAGGACCTCCAACATTTCTCCTTCCTAATGCCCTATATTCAAAGCTGGAAGTAACTCTCTATGTACACGATTTTAACTGTATTTCTATGCCAAGGCTGCACAGGACATTGGTCAGAGTATGTATTTTCTCAACCTTTTGTATCTCCTAGCCTCAAGTAATCAATCAAGCATTTACCTCAAAACTAGTAAGTACCTAGTAAACAGCTCCTCAGAATTTTCTCGTCATAACCAAATGTGAACCCACCATGAAAGGAAAAGGAAGCATATTTTTGAGCTAAGAAGCCTTTGTTAAGGACATTAAAGCTGCCATAACCTCTCTCTTCACAAATTTTTACAGCTGTGAATTTAGCATCTCAAATAATCTTAGCTGCCACTATATCAAGGGATACTACTGCTCTTCCAGCATTTTTTCTCCATCAGTTCTTTAGAAGTTTGCATTTTTAAAAATTTAAAAGTCATTAAAATGTGATCAAGCAGTAAAGGTTTTTAAAGCCATTTGAATGTCTTCACTTCCCACCTCCAAAATTCTCTGTGGTTTTGGGGGGACTGAGGGGGGTGGTGGTGGATTTTTTGTAGGAATGAGTATTGACTACAGTTCTTTTTCATACTTAAAGGGTCTAACTCTTTCTTCAAGCACAGCAGAGACAAGACAGCCTGTAAATTGTAAGCAGTCTTCATTCCTTATTGACATCTTTCTTGAAAAACGGTAACCTTTAACCTTGCAACATTATTTCTCAGGGGGCTGATTAAATAAAAAGTCTGTTTTGGTCAATGGCAATTATAGCTGCAGACCTCACGGTAACCTTTAGTGTGCATATTCTGCCTTGCACACAATGCCAATTAAATGGTTGACTGTCATTCCTTAGGTCCATCTAAAATTACATTATCTTAGCAGATAAAATACAGTCGATGTAATTTATAATACATCTCTTCAAACTGCAGTGCCAACAAAGATTTATTTCTTCCAGGTCAAAAAAGGTTAAAAGATTAAAAAAAAAAAATCTAAAACTTAATTTTTAAAATACCTTTAAAACAGAGGAAACGCAGGTTTAAGACATACGGTGATTTGGGGTTTTTCCTTCCTTTCAGAGAGGGATTGTTTGTATTACAGTATTGGAGGGTTTTCTGTTGTTGTGGGGGCTTGGTGGATTTAGTTTGTTTGGTTTTAACTTTCTGCTATTTATCTCTTCTTCTGTGTATCTCTTCTATATTTCTCTCTTCCCTTGTTGCTTGTGTTAAGCTAAATCTCTCTGAAGCTCAGAAAAGCACTGATCTTTCAAATACACAGGATAAACAGTGTCTCATGCCATTTAATGTCCCTCTGTCTTGTCATTAGTGTTGCTAAATATATTAACAACATTATAGCAAAAACTTATTTGCATATTTGTGCCAGAGACAAATCAAAGAACTTGCTTATGCAAAGACATTGCTGAAGAGTGACCCAAGGCATCACCTCAAAAGCCCCAGTTTACTGATCTCTGCCTTTTCACGTAGGAAAGCCTAGGAAGTTTGTATCTGCTTTGCTCTTCCCTATTAGCTTTACATCAGTGAAGTAGTGGAGGTTGGTAACACATTTCTTCCAGCCATTTCTAATAGCATTTTTCCCTGCTGTTTCTAAAAAGGAAATCAAAGAGAAGACCACAGGTTTTTTAACAGCTTCACTTTACAGTAATTTGAATACCAATTTCAAATTTCTCATTGAAAGTATTTGTTCTTTATGGTTTAATAACATAATTCTTCAAAGATAAAGCAGATTTGAAATAGTTTGTGGTTAATTTTGTTAGGCTCTGCTCAATTGTTAGAGAGAATTAAAAACCATTACATTTCTACTCTATTCTCCACTATGCAAAAGAGATACAGTACTTTACAAAAAGACAAACTTGTAAATCAAAACAGGAGTCAGAGCAAAGGGAGCAACATTGCAGTGCACAGCCCTTTTTTCAGTATCTCATCACAAATATCAAACATATTTGCCAGTCTCATATAGATTTTCTCTCGCTTTCAGTTAAACTTTTTTCTGCTGGCTTAATACAAAAAAAAAATCCTTTCCACATCCCTGTCCAGTAATGCCCTTTGCTTAGTTGTTTTTCTTTTACTGTTTCAGATTAGGATAATTACACTGCATGATTTTCGTCAGCCTAGGGCAGCTTCCACCCAGAATACCTTTATTCATATTTTTTTATCTCCACTCAATACTGTAATTTTATGTTTTAAGAATTTTAAAGCCTATTAAGTAGCACAATATCACATAATATAATTAAATATGATGACAATCAAAACCAGTGTGAAACCTCAAAAATATTTTAAAAGCAAATACAATCTAACTGAATGAGACTAACAGGTATTTGACCATACAACGCTGTCAGTCAAATGTGAACATGATTATGAGCATGAAGACATCTTTTCTATTGTTTAAAAAAAGCACCTAATTGTTTTAAATTTGAGGCTTTATGGCTTCTTCTTAACCCTTGCCCTCCCCTAAAACCATCTTTAATGGCACAGCACCTTTATTTATCATTAACACAGAACACAGTACTATCAAGCGAATCTCCAAAACTTCCTGAAGTGCCGAGATGACAACACACTACATGTACTGTTTCTTTTGTTCATTTGTTTGAAGGAAAGACCAGACACTGACTCATGGTGGATGTGTAGAGTAGTTCATCACCAAATAACACTTTAACCCTACTATAATCCATCAATTTCTATTGATTTCATCTCTTTGCTAAAAGATTCTACTAACAGATTCTTTGCTTCCCTATATGCTGTTTTGACCAGGAAATTAATGAGTAAACATAGGCAACTATAGCACTTCTAAAGACAAGACTTTTGTTTTCCATCATGTCGCGATTTCCAAACACTTGCCAAGCTTGACTGTGAAAGATCCAGTCATATTTATAGGAGTGCTATAAGTATCAAACATACAGCCTTTCCACTGTAAAACTATCTGAGTCGCATCATTAACCACTAAATCCTACTGGTGCCAATGTTCTGCAGAATTTGATGCTTTTAAATTTTACAATCCTTTGTAGTTTGAAATACATCACTGTATGGCACATTCATGACAACAAAGCACTTCTCACCTAGGTTATGTCAATCACCAGTATGTTTAGTCTTGATCATATATATATATGTGATTAATCATGCCTTTCAACTTCCAACATAAGACAAATTATCATTAAATCAACTGCATTTATATTTCACATAATACTTAAACTCATGTATATTTCAATGGAACTACCATGAATAAATATGCAAGCCAGAGGAATCTCTTGTTCATAATCACACTAGTTTTAAAGGCATTCGAGGGAACAATTTCCCATGCATTTACACAGATATTCCCAAGGTCTTGGTACTAATACCATAACACTGATGAAAAAACCTGACATCAATGACATAATTTCCCAGATAGCAATACCACTTGTATGACCGCAGCAATAAGGATCACCGTAAGCCATGGTATCATTATGAAGTCCCAGTCAAGAGCAGACTAATAAGCACTGTCCCCAGAGCAGGGGCTGGGATAGGGGCAGGAGTCCCCATAGCCTCTGCAATGACCACCACTTTCGCTCCTCTTCAGCACAACTCTGTAAAGCACAGGACAGATTCCCAGATTCAACCCACTCAACAGCAACTGAAACATGCACTGTGCTGACTTAGAAACTGGTACTTTAGCACAAACACAGAAACATTACAGAGTGAAGATACATGTTGAGTTGGAGTGGTCAATGAGCTCCTGAACCACAGTGGTAGCAACAGAGTGGCCATCACTTTGGAAGTCCTCACAGATTTTGGTTCCCTCCCAGTTCTTCAGAGTTTGTATGTTTATTACGAGGTTACCCTTTCATTCTCTTCCTTAGATTATCCTATGATCACCAATATACTTCTCTATAAAATAAGTTTACCTGGTTAAAATGAATAAAGAATAAGAAAGTGTTTTGGCACCACAAAGAGTGGCTACAAGGGAAAGTTACAGCAGCATAACTAAAATGGAAAGTATATTTCCTCAAAAATATGCTGGCCAAAATTTTTACTCCTTCATTCAAGCAAAAATATCATAGCATACATTAATAATTAGAAAAATAGAAGAATCCACTAAAAACATTTGAAGAAAATACACTCTGAATCAAAAAAAAACAAAAAAAAACCCCACAACCAAGTGGTAATGGCAATATTTACTGCATTTTTTCTCCACTTCTCCACCTTTCGTTTGGCAGTATCTCTATAAAGAGATGGAGAAAATTTGGAAATATTTCAAAACACTTCATGTCTAGATAAATACAATTTTCCTTTATGAAAAGTGAAATGCACATGCATCAACTGGCTGACATCACTATAACTACAACAGTGATTACTCCTCCTCATTAAAACCAGAGCAGAAACTCCAGAGGTACTCCCATCATGTGGAACCACCTGACCATAAGGTTCTCAAACTCAAAAATCTGGAAGCTTTCTAAGTGCACATTAGTTGACAAGGGACAAAACGTTGCATCTTGGTTACTACTAAAACAACATGCTGTTTCACAAACAACATGGGACACTGGAAATGTGATGCTGGTTTCCTATAGACTGTCCTAGATTTTTTAACCCACTTATCCCCAAGCACTCTGATCAGCCAGACAATTGACATATGGGTCATGATGTTTTCACAGCTCCATGTGTGCCAGCTGCCCGGCCGGTGCAGGATGTGCGTGCTCATTGACCAGCTGGCTGATGCCCAGCAGAGGCGACTGGGAGCCAAGATGTAGCTGCCTTTTCTCAGCGGGGAGCACTAATCAGGCTGTTCTCTTTTACCCAGCTACTGATTTTTGTTAAATTTGTAGGAACCTAAATATATTTGAGACATCTCATTCCCTTGCTAAATTTTGCAGCCAACAGGTTCAAGAGTTATGGTGAACTAAAAGGAAGAAAGAGATACACACAGTGTCTGATAGCCAATCCAGTGCAAACATATGTGTTTCTTTGCCATTGCAAACCTGGATCCAAATATACCATCAAGGTTCACCACATACGTCTAGTTAATTTTAACTTTTTTTTCCTCTTGTATATGCTTTGTTTTCATTACTCTCCCACAAATGCTACCTCATCCTTACTAAATATTGCACTACTACTTTTCCCTGTCTTGAAATCCTTCTCCCCCTGCTTAGAAGGTATTTCTATTTCCAGTCCAATCACACTTGACAAGTAAGTAGCAATCAGACAGTGGAAATACATTAAAAACATACAGTTAACAGAAGTATGGTAATATACTTCACATTTAAATGTTATAGATAGAGGGATTTATACATACAAGATTCATATGTATGTATTTTCAAACAACGTATAGAGAAATACCCATTAATCATGCCAATATTTGACAACAAATTCTGCGCCTACTTCCGCATTTGTTATCCTGACACAGCCTGAACCACTCATATGGCTACAACTCTTTAGCATTGCAGAATTACTTGCACTGAACAGCACTAACACAGGAACAATCTTGTGCTCAGTTTACCACATGTTTTGGGGGAAAAGTTGTCAGGATTTCAAGTTCAGCATGACATAAGACAGCCTCAACACAGTCTGCCAGTACTAGAAGCTTCTTTCTAGCCCTCATCCATCAAGGCGCAGTTTATATATACTTTCAGAAGTAAACACTCTAGAGTTTAAGGCCATCATATAAGCCTGTAAAAAACACAATCTCAGATTCACGCCTACTACACAGCAGGTGTTTCCATAATATAAAATGTTTTTAACATTTCCAGCAAACGCAGCCAAGAATAAATTTCCAGGATTGTACAAATAAGGGTGATTCTCTAGAGCTAATAATAAGCAGAATGAGGACTGACATAGGAAAAATTATTTTGTTATTCAAATGTACAGTGTAACTGAATGCAACTGCTAGACTGTCTCTAACAACCTCAACAACTCCAATAAAACTAAAAGTGCCATTTTATAAAAAAATCCATATATATGTGAGATGTTGTAGCAATGGCAGCTTTGCATGGTATTGTCTATAGGAACACTATGACCAAGCCACTTTAAAAAGACTGCAGAATGTCTAGATGATTATTTTTAAATTACTAGGTCCAAACTGTCTTCAGAACAGGTACTAGTCTTGTACACACACTGTACAAATGACCCAATTCTCTCACCTCAGAGGAGGAAGAGAGTATTCCTAGCCATTACTTCTGTAAAGCCTGGACTGGGATTATGATAGTTCCATGAAAACATCAGCTCAGTGCTTGGCCACTGGAAAAAACCTATACAGTTATTAAGAACAGAACAGTGAACAAAAGAAAACAATATTATGCTGCTGAATAAAAACATGATTTTCCAGACCTTGAGTACAGTTCAGACTAGTCTCATTATTTCATCAAGTGAAAGGTTCAGAGGTGACAACAAGGAAGAACAGAGGTATGGGTCAGCTGGGCACGTTATGATTCATCAGCCTGGGAAAGTGGTGGCCTCAGGAGCAGGTGGCAAAAAAAGGGAAAAGAGTAAGGAGAGGGTAAAAAATGCTCTTCATGGTCTCTTCTGATATTGGAGATATGGTCCAGAAAATGAAGCCATCAGGAAGCCATCAGAACCAACATGCACAGCACTTCCTCACACAGCTAATCAAACTGTGCCAATCTGAACAAGCCATGTCCTGGAGACATTTAAATAGAGCTGGGGTGCTGTGGAGGAGCAAACACACACTTGGAAGAGAGCCTGCCTTGTGCTGCTAGATAGACAACGAACATTAAGCTCAGGAAATCATCCTAGACTGAAAACAGTTGGAGGAGGGAAAGCTACTGAGAAGAAGTAAGGTATGGCAAAAAGGCAGCACCTTTTCATTCAACTGTTTGCATATGGGTTACAGGCACCATTGGCCCAGACAGCTTGAGTTTTCCTAGGTCCATACTCCAAAACCAGCTTGCAGCACAGCAGTAAACTCTCTACCAATCCTTTCTAACTCCAGTTCAGCCCTGTTGCTTTTGCTGAAGTAGTTAGAAATTGCTATGAACAGAAAATGTTGGCCTAAAATAGTTACCAACGCCTGTCCTAGCAGTGTTCTCTGTGCCTGCAAAATGTTGTGGCCACAGAGGGAAAAAACCCCCATCTATCCAGTCTTGAATAAAGTCCAAATAAATTAACGTTTTCCAAGGACCATACTGGGTGAATGTGCTCTCAACTAAAACAGGCTACCCAACCTTTCAAAGATAGTTCACCATTTCAGTTTTCAGAAAGTCATAATGAAACAACCCACACTCAGACATCCCCTACTAACCAACCTGACCAGATTTGCCACTTTTCTGTTCATACATCGGACCACCTCTGCTGTAATCTTAGAAAATGTAAAATAAAGTAGTAAAACAGGGAAGCAGTCCTGGCAACTGTTATTTTGAAGGCAAAAAGGGAAAAAAAGTCCAGAAGGTACTACAGCATTTGAATTTGTAACTGATAAAACTGAAAGTGAAATACTCATGCTGCCCATGGCTGCATCAGCAGATCTGCCCCAATAATTTCCACCCAAAAACCACCATAGCACCACTCAGCCCCATTCCCCTCTGGTCCAACTTTATCATTCACTACGAACAAAGGCTGATGCGGAGCGGTTTAGCAAGACAATTCTTTACAATACAACTCAAATTCATCAAAATTATTTTACTGGTTTACACAAGATGTTTTGTACGTACTCCACGACCTGTTGCAGAAATAGAGTACAGCTGCTTCATCCTTCCAGCTGTAGATTGTTTATTTTTTTATTATAAAATTGCATGGAGGTTTCTTTAAGGCAAAATCATAAAGCCATATTCAGCTTGTCACTACCCTACAGCCAGTGCCATAACCTATATGCCATAACCTACTCTATATATATTTGATATACAATCCGCACACTCACGAGGCAAAAATGCTACCAGACACAGCAGGAAGACCCAGAGAAAACATGAGCCAAGAAACCTGCGTCCTAAACTCATAAAGTGAAATGACTTAAGCCTTGACAACCTATAGAGAACCTTTTGGGAAACACAGAGTGTGCCAGGTGCGGTCAGTGCTTGTATGGGAGGAGTTCCAGTTTTCTGTGCCACCATCTGGGCAAGGCCGCTTTTCTGCTACACCATGCTCATTACTCACTGTGATGACTATCACAGCAGCTGTGATGTCTGCACAACATCCAGGCCAAAAAAAGGCTATTATTTCAGTAAGTCATTAGAATTTTATCAATTTTAAGGGATGTATGTGACTTTCAAAAATGTATCAGCTGTTAAATTCAAAACTCCTCTGGCAAGTTACAATGCCTGCTATGCAGCTGACATCTTTGGAACGTAAAATAAAATTTCGCACTGGAACATTTAATATTCAGTGGAAGCAGATTACTGCTGTGTCTTCCAAAAACAATTTCAGCTGATGCAGCATGATAGTCTTCACAGGAAATAAGATCTTGGCTTTCAAATTAGAAGTCAGTTGTGAACATTGCCTTTTGAATGCAGGAGGTTATTTGACTCTTATCGAGACTGATAAGAAAGTTGTTTGTCTATAGAGAAATACAGTACAGTAGGAAGTTTGGATTTCAGACTCCACTGCAGGTAAAGTGCAAGTTCATACTGGCTGAGAGAAAAAGAAAAGCTTTTTGTCTTAAAGTTCTCCTAAACCCACAAAAAGCATTTCTACTTCCTAAAGCGTTTCTAAACCATCAGTACTACTCACTAGCTATAAGAAAAGCTCCTGCATTTCCCCTTGCCAGGACCATACTACCTCCTAAGCACACACAGAGGATGCTGCAGAACAACTTGTCCATTTGGTCTTGCAATCATAGGAAGAAATGGTCCAGGTCTGCAAAATCCATTTCTGGAAACAGGCTGGTATAAGCTGCTATGTGTTAGGGAAATCAATCCTACCCTCCCTAGCTACTGGAACCAAATACTGCTGCTTTTTATAAAGTCATTATTTCTTTTCCTTGTTTCTCCTCAAGCAATTATCATGTAAAGTTGACAAGCCTCAAATGCTAGTCTAAGGACACAGATACAGCTTGTGTTCAGAACAGCTGGAAGAGGATATAGAAACAAAGTGTGCTTGTGCTACAATAGTGCAAATGGACGTGCAGCAACATGTGCTGTGCCCAAACTTTCAAGTAAGAAAAGACATTTTCATGAGGCTGTTTCAAGGGGTTCAACTCACATACACTAGCAATGATCAGAAGAGGATTGATAACAGCTCAGCAACACTGCAACAACCAACAGTCCATACTGTCACAGACCTGTAAGCCATACATCCAGATACAGGGGTGGCACAGACGTCCTGGATGCCTGCAAGTGCTGTGCTGCCTCCACCACCTGTGAATAATGGAAGTGTTCCTCAACTAGCTGCAAGATTTGAAGACAGAATTTCGTGCCCTGTGGATGGTATTAACAACATGTAGATATCACTCCTATCCCTTCTGTTTCAAGTAGGGCAGTAAGTTCCCTATAAGCAAAGTGAATCACCTCATGTGGATCCCCCTCCTGCATTTCACTGTATCAGGAGTTACTGGAGGAAAATCATAAAAGCAGCTTAAAACAATTATTCCAGCCCACTCCAATATTCTCCTCACTTACGTTCTTACATCAATAGAAGTGGCATACTACAGAGACATTTTAGCTATTGAAAAATGTGGATCTGACTTCCCGTCTTAACCCACTCACAGAACACGAACTTTAAATCTGCATCCAGCTCTGGGGTCCCAGCAGCAAGGAGGATGCGGACCTTCTGTGATTTTGCTGCAGCAAGTCCAGACAAGGCCACAAAGATGATGAGAGGGCTGGAGCACCCCTTCTATGAAGACAGGCTGAGAGAGTTGGGGTTGTTCAGCCTGGAGAAGAGAAGGCTCCGACGAGACATTCTAGCAGCCTTCTAGTACCCACAACAAAGGTACAAAAAAGCCTACAACAAAGCTGAAGAGGGACTTTGGACAAGGGCATGTAGTGACAGGACAAAGGGCAATGGCTTTAAACTTGAAAGAAAGTAGGTTTATATTAGATATTAGAAATAAATTCTTTACTGTGAAGGTGGTGAGGCACTGAAACAGGTTGCCCAGAGAAGTTGTGGCTGCCCCACCCCAGAAAGTGTTTAAGGCCATGTTGGATGGGGCTTTGAGTAACCTGGTCTTGTGAAAGGTTACTCAAGTGTGCCAAGGTCCCTGCCCACGGCAAGGGGGGTTGCAATCTCAGGTGACTCTCTTTGCATACTCATTAGGCTATAAAGCACTAATTAAATTATTGGAGCACTTCTCCTTACCACTCCCTTATTTAGTACTTGAGTATTCAGAATTCATTTTTATCCTCTATACTAAGTATATAGGTGATGCCTCTGTAACTCACTCCAAGTGAACAACTGACTTCAAGTTACAAAAGAAAATTTAAATCTGGTATTTTCTAAACATGCTTCGGTTTGCATTTAACGTATGTTCTTTTAAAACAACTTCTTGAGATGCAATTCCTAACTCTTAAAAAAAATTGAATTCCATTATATGGAACCAATGCAAGACAGATTCAGAAAATCAATTTCCATAAAATTTATGGACATAAATTTTGACCCTCAGACACAGACCGAAGATCTATCCAAAAGATTAAAATTTGGTCAAGTTAAAAGTATCTGAAAAGTGATCATTTACACAGAAGTGCCAGACAACCTTAATTTCAAGGAATACCATCTTCTCTATTATATATATTACATAGAGTACTCCTATATTTTGCACACTCTGAAGACTAGTACTGCAGTTCTCATGCTTCATGACCAAAAACAGACACACAAAATCCAAGCACATGACATAATGAAAGTTAGTTAACACATGCTTGTCGAATATTTGCTGTAAAGAAAAAAGCACCTACAAAAATTCTTTTGAGAGCTAAAATGTTTGCTTGTTCTTAACCAGAAATGTAGGTATGCTTGACTTTACTTTCAAAAAAAAAATGTAATTTTAATTTTTATTTATGGTATCTAAGATACTTCATTGTTAAAAATCATGTCCTATAATAATCTGCTTCAAGAATATATCTGCAAACAGAAAATTGTGCCTACTCCACATTTTATAAAAGGCAATCTGCATTTTTCCTAAGTCACTTTTGTCACATATATCATTCTTATAATAATGACATTATGGCAACGTCTAACATAAAGCTGAAGGTATACACAAATTCTCCTTAGGCCAATGGGGAGAGAGGATAAATCATTCTTAATCCTCCAAACACACTGGGGTTAATAAAGTGTTACCTAAGATATTTTAAGAGTCAAGTCAGTTTAATCTTAAAGAAACCCTCCAAAATATGGGTAGTTTTTCCTAAGCTGAACTTTCCTGTTTCATTTCCACTTCATCCTACTATATTCAACCCGAATGTGAAGCTTTAAAAACTCTTACAGATATTTCAGCACTTTCCCACTTACAAATCTGTTCTTTGCAGAGCCACTGTGATGCGGGACAAAACTACCACTGAGGCAGCCAGAAGCAACAGTGTCACAAGGGAAAGAAAAGAACACCCCGAGGCTCTGGAAAAGCAGCCCAAGAATTCCTATTCATACAAGAAGTCAAACCAGTGGCAAAATACTGTTTTTCTGAAATGTTAATTTACATAAATAGTAATACAATTTAGATATGGGTTTACAGTCTTGAGTAATTGATGGGATGAGCACAGAAAGATAGACTAGGAACATATGCTTGCACAGTGTACCATGTCCAAAGAACATTTCTTTCCCAGAACAGCATCCACCATGCCTAGGAAACTGATTCATCATGACATATGTGAGTCAAGTTCCCATTACAAAGGCACCATGAATCACTCCTGGGCTCTAGGTCATGCTCAAAATGCACACACAGCACAGGAAAAACATTCTTATGCCATGAGCAAAGGAAGTACTTTCAGCATGCAGTCACTATTAGATTTCTATTTTTCAAAAAAGCCAAAAATAAAGAGAATCAACAGAAAATTTCAAACAAGCTCAGCAATTCTGACTCCTGCATCAAAAAAATGCTAATAATGTCATACCTCTCGCTAAAAAACAAAAGGAGTCCTCTGTAAGCTGGGTATTTAGCAAGTGAACCTAACTGTGGTGGCTCAGAGACTCCAGCATTTGCTCAAATGAGACCACAGTCCCAGCCAAGCAGTGCCATGGACACTTTTCATTAGTTCCCAAAAGGCATACTGGAACACTTTCTGTTTCTACTGGATTCATTTAAATATGACAGCACCATTTCCTGGCTACATTAAGGTAAAAGAAAAAGGTATTAATATGCTATCAATACATCAATACCATTAAAGTGCAAATCTCAAAGCCTTCTATCAAGTACCACCAAATTTTATAATGCTCACATCCATCAAAAGGACTCAACATTTTCATATGTTATATCCTATCTTAAGGTACATATTGTCATTTGGTTGTCCCATTACGATATTTTGGCTATGCTAACCAGCAAGAAAGACCAACATTCTGAAGGAAATACTTCCAATTCTCCAAGAGCTGAAGAGACAAATGCAACAAACAACACATTATCTTTAGCAAAAAAACAAGCTCTCATTTCATTCCAGGACACACTCCTGCTATCCTAAATTTCTACTGCATTTGCCCAGCATAGCATATTCTCATCTCACACTGCTGTCCTAGCCTAAGTGCCTAACTATAGCATGAGATGAATCCTGACACAGAAGCGAAAGCCAAAGTGCAGGGATTGTGCTTGTAGACTTCCTGAACATGATACAGGTAGAAACATAAAGGAAAACCACAGCTCTTGCTCACAGTGTTACACAGCAGCAACCCGTACCAGCAAATGACATTTTCATCCGTCTAGACTATCTTCCCTTCTAAAACAAGGAAGTCAGCTCGGTGCGGGGTATCCCAAACAGTCTCCTCAGTAACTACCCCAAGGTGACCCAGGACTTGGAGGTGTCACCAGAGCAGGTAGGAATCACCTCTGTTTAGACAGGTGTGACAGCAGACTATTGCTTCCCAGGCTGTAGATGCACCTGGACCCTCGCTGCAATGTAAGGCAAGAAGAGTTCATGCAGAAGAGGGGAATTGGCAGGTACAGTAGTACTGCTATTCCCAAACTAGGAAGGCTGTTATTTAAGAAGAGAAAGAAGAAGTATGACTCAGAAACGAAATAAAAACCACAGAGAAGTTTGACTGTGGCTGAAGAGTAAATCAGAAAAAAAAAAACAAAACAGTTTAAAGAAAGGATTTCTTAAGCTTATTTTGCTGCTGAAAAGCTAAGTTTGGCAGAAAAGCTGCAACTTCTTTGTAATAGTATTGTTCTCCTCCTTGTAGAATTATTTTTAAAACTACATACTAATGCCAGATAATGTTACGCCAAGAGCATTAGGTTTCTTTACAATGTGCCTGCTTCTCCTTCAAGACATTCTCACTTCGGCTTACCATGCCAGGAGATAGCAGCAGTTGTCTCCCTTCTCTGTAGAGCTGGCCAAAAGACTTTTCCCTTTCCAGAGTGTTAAGGGGCAGCTAGAAAGTGCTAAGAGCCCCACAAATGGATGGGCTTCCTTATCTAAATTGTTAAGGTGCAAGGTGCAGCTTGTAGAAAGTCAAGGGATCTGCATCCCAGCTTTCAGAGAGTGGGCACCAGCTCCCAGGTGCCTCAGACAGCTTAGAACAGTTAGAAAACACTGAAGCAATCAGTAAGACTTTTCCATATAAACTTCCAAATAACTGCTTACATTTCTTCAGAACACTGTCCTTCCCTTTGGGATCAAAACACAGGGCAATGAGACAACCTGTACTTTAAGACTTCCTCTAAGAATATGACCACCATTTTCTTCTTGGGACCACACAGTAAGTCCAAGTGCAAATTTTATTTAACCTCAAAAAAAAATTTTTTTTAGGTCCCTTATTTAATAAGAATGTTCTTCTGGAACTATTGCTAGGAGTTTAGAGTACCAAAGCTAAGTCAGGCACTCCATTTTTTCAGGAATAAAAGCAAATGTCTCTGTATGTGAAACATTTTTATAAACATAGACCAAAACATGTGCAAACATCCCAGTTCCCATAAGAGTATAGGCATACCTGAAGGAATACTCTGTTTCCATGAGTCTACTGATAAAGGGGCTGTAATGGTTAGAACTGCAGGTCCTTTAGGGTTCTTCTCCCTAATGGGTGAAATAATTGTCCCATCACTCTGTCACTGTGAAACAGAGATAGCAACAGCTGGCATTCTTACACTTGAGAAAATATAAACCATCACTAATGTAGGATATATCCTACACACAGGACATGGTATTATCCCTAATAATGCTTATGCTCACCAATAGGTAGGTGGTATATGACTGCCCTGTGTCAGCTGTCCCTTGAACCTTGTGTAGAGACAATCTTCTGGAGTGAAGTCAAATTGTTGATATGCTCCAATAGTTACTTATCATAGCTATGCACAGAAGGCTATTTTTTTGATGGCATGCAGAGCTGAGGGCTGTCTTTCTTCAGTCCCTGCAATTTCTCCCTATAGTACCAGAAGTAAAATTTGTCTCTCTTCATCCAAAGATGACCAAGGGACATGACAGTAGTCTGTACAGGAGAAGCTGTATAGGAAATGTCTGTTTGGTCTCTCATAAATGATTACACTTACTACTACTAATTCTCATCAGGTGGCAGAACTTTTCATGTAAAGACCAGTTAAATTTCTATGTTTTTAAGCTTCCATGGTATCCTACAACAACATCATAAATGCCTTCAAAAAGTGATTATACATGTTCTTGAAGGGCAAGTTGATCAATGGCTAGTAAAACTTAGCAGTTCATGTGGAACACCTCACCCTGGGATCTCTTCCAGCTGCTGATTGATTCAGACCAGAGAACACAGAAGGGGTGATCTGTAATTCCCTTACTTTGGCTTTATATGCCTCCTCCAGTCTGCCACTAGCGATTGCTGGAGAAAGCACCTATGTAAGCCTTTTCATCCCATGACCATTCCCATATTAGTGTTCAGCCTTCCTTTCAGCATGTTTACTTTTCGGCATAGATATTTACAGCTGTTCACGCCTCTATTTCTAATTGCTTCTTAAAGGTTTTCTAAATCTCATTATCCTGTATCCAAACAGCATATAAGAGAAACACCCTTTAAGAGCAATTTTAAAAGCCTTCAGTGCCTTTAGCATGAAAAAAACCAACACTGAATTGTTGACTGAGACAGCCAGTATTTCTTTACTAATAGCTGTACCAAGAAACATGGGCATAATGACTGCATTTAATCTGTATCTGACACTTCTGAAGTAACTCCTTCATCCTGGTAATAAAATAAGGCATGACATCCCCTGGCCTTCTTTCCCACCAGCAGCTAAGCACAGCATCTGCACTCTTCAACTGCAAAACAACCAAAAACTGCATTGACTGCTTGGGCCATGCATCAGCTGGGAATGATGAACCCAGACCCTAACCCAGGTAGTGAGATGGAGCTGGCTGCCAGTGGCCTGGGCACACTGTGGCAGCTGGGCCTCGACACAGAACACCAAGCAACAAGTTCACAAGCAGCACTAGGCCACACATCATAAACATGCAACACGAAATGAACTGGGAAAAAAGGATCCAAAGATGGCATATGCAGGAATAAGTACTTTTAACCTTTGTCAAGCAGGGTCACACTTATGGACAGCAGACAAAGTGAAGGGACACAGAAGACAGAGCTGCCTACAAACATCAGTCTGGCACTTCTCTCAATCCTGAGCTTGCTGAATCATGAAAACTGCATTAAAAGTAGAAAGTGAGGAACAAAAGTTGAGCTTCTCAGGATAAGAGAATGTTTGATAGCTCCCCCAGGCTGGTCCCCAAAAGTCTCCTCCCGTCAGCACCCCTAATTCATCTTTTAGAATCAATCAGATTAAGCGGCTGCAAAAGTCAGCCTGGTAGGCTACTTCTGAACGACCTTAGTTTCCATACCAGAATGGTTTCTAGTTCCTCCATTAAGCTAAAAAATCTCAGTTGTACTTGGAAACATGGTGATACTCCAGCTGATACCAGACTGGACCATTCTCAGTCTGAACTGACAAATGGTCAAGCATAAGAAAAAGGAAGCATCCACCACATCTAGCTTTTGGAGATTTAAGCAAAGAAAAGGGAAGTGGCTTTTTTCAGACCATACTAAATACTTGCCTAACTCAGCTGCAAAATGGACAATCATGGCCTTAGCCACAAAATCATACTTATATAATGCAGGTTTCTCCCTGCATTCATTGTTGTTCAGTAGGATGAATCCTGTGCTATCACTACTAAACATAGCTGTGTTAAATACTACTAACTTTTTAGTTGTTAAAAGAAAAAAACCAAACAAAACCCACAAAATGCAAAAAGATGTTTTACATTATCATAAATCAAAGGTCTTTCAGTTATGATTCAGAGAGGGGGTATTGGGAAAGTCAGTTGATGTTAACACTGAAGGTCAGAACAATGTGCTTGTGCCATAAACACTTTCGTTTTTAAGCAAGTACAGGTAAACAAGAATTTCTAACATTATCTGTTATATATTACATTAATATGTAACATTAATGTTAGATATCATAGCAAAGGGGTTGGACCAAGCTCACACCATGTAGAGTTAAGAAGTACTTGTCTTCCTCTTTCCAAACTACTCTCTCCCTTTACTTCCCAAAGTAAACAGACAAAGGCCAACTCTTAGCCAGCTGGTGGTCTATTGCTATTATCTCTATATTAGTTTCCACCTTGAGCTTGTGCAGCAGCTTCATTTTAGTCTCAAACTCTGCTTTGCTACCGGTCAGCAACACTGTTCTTTTAATGATTAACTGAATAAATTAGCACCAGAGTTACAGCTGAACATTGTGGAACAAGATCATATCATAATGGCTATATTTTAAACAATAAGAGTAAACAGTTACTCGCAGCTGTGGTGAACAATGGCTAAGAGATAAAAGTGCATGTAGTGCTTTCCTTTTAAATTAAAAAAGAACAAAACCCAAAACTTGAGACGCTTTAAACAGCTTTGCTACTTAAAAATCAGTCTTCCAGGGAAGAGGTAGCAAGAGATTAAAGCATACCTAAAAATCCACATAACAACTCCACGGATAATAATCTGCTAATATACACTCCAGTGTCTTAAGGGTACCTCGATACACACATTCATTGACATAAGATTCCAAATAAGACCAGCCTGCACCAAAACAAGATTCATCAAGCAGCTTTTGCAAACAGAATAAATATACCTGGCTATCTAATATGAAACCTTTGAAAAACTATTGCAAAACCAAAAAAAAAAGAAAAAGGCAATGCAGCTTTGCAAATCTGTTAAAGTAACTGTATTCATCAATAAGCTATTTACTGATGACCTACACTTCCTTGTGTCTGTCCTGTACAATGCAACTACAGTCCCCGATTCCTAGGTGTCAGGAAAAAGCAATTTTTAAAAAAATTAATTATTTCAAAGGAAGCAGACTTTTCTTGGACATCTTGTCTTTCCTTTATTCATGGTACAGAGCTGGAAGAGGAAGTTGAACTAGAATTCTGTCATTCAGTTTAGCTCCATATGCATCCCAGATAGCTTTCCACAGATGGGCTGGATGCTTAAATTATCCAGCAGAAGTTACCACGTGGCAGCCAGCTCCTGCCTTCACACTCTGCCACAGTCAGGGAGTGCAACACGGTGAGTGCTTCCCAGCTCCTCCCCAGCCTCCTTGGGCTCCAAAACATGCTGCTGAGAGTACACAGCCTGGCAGTGATATTCAGCCTAAGTGAGCCAGTTTGGCAGCTAGAGACACTAAATGCTAATTTAATGCCTTTTTCTCTCCTCTTCATGAATAGCTCCAAGTTGCTGCACCTTCTCTCCTTGCCAATTCTTGTATTACTGGAGCGAAAAGGTGGCAGCCTCTCTCTGAACTGAGTATCATTGCTGCATACTCGGCTCTATCATTTGGTATGCTTCACACACTGTTCTGTGATCCGGCAAGAGTCCTGAGTGCAAGCTAATTTACACCGTCAGTATAATGGCTTTTGTGTCTTCTGCAATGCTGGAATATATTACATGCAGCTGAAACAGAAGTCCAGCAAGTCACTGTCTGCCATCACCTTGTAAAAAGAACAAAAAACAGGGAAGAGAAAGATCATCTGCATTTTTACATAGCTGGTTTCATCTCCAGTCCTGCCTGAGCCCATGACAGTCTCCTCCACTGTTAACTACTTCTCTCCTGCATCCCCCTGGAAGCAACCCAGAAAAGGGTACAAATACCAGAGACAGGAGAGATGCAGCATTTCAGTTACAGGAAAAATGTGTCTGAGTTTTAAAATGTCTTCCCTGTTTAGAAAGAGTTTGCACTTGCCCTACTAAAAGAAAAATCCATCTTAAATTCTGTCACTACAGAGACCCAAAGTGCATAGAGAATGGGATTTAAAGAGCCTAGCGTTGAAATCTTCAAATTAACCCTTACAGCTAAAACTCGTGTTTCCAAGTCACAGGGACAGCAGTTGGGAAAAAAAGGCCAATTCTCCCTTTTCCTCCACTTCAAAAATGTTGCAACACATTTCTCAAACCCAAGTCCTACGCCTCAAGCCACACAACTGTCTCACTCTGCTTCTTGAACACACCTTAAGGTTTACGTAACTCTGTGTGTGCCAGCTGCACGCAGAAATGCACTACTTAAGGGCACCAAACTGTCATTTCACTATTAAGCCACTCTGCTGTACGCACAGTTTACCATCAGTACACGTACACCAGCACATGAAGGGGTCAGTACAGCAGACGGAAGAGCAAGCAGGACAGCAGGACCACCTTATTCATACACAGTGCTGGCCTCTGCCAGGCTAATGGGACCATGAATCTGAGGTGTTTGTGTGCAAGGACAAAGTTCACCTCATATAATTTGACTTCCTTTAGGGATTTATTAAAACTTTCTCAATATGCCCAACCATGGGTTCTAGGGAGAGTTTAGAGGTGAAAATGTGACTGCAGCCAGAAAATGCAACTGCAGCCAACCTGTGAGAGACTTTAACTGCCCCTGGGTCTTGTGCTCAGGTATACAAGAAGCATGACATGAAGTGGAAATGAGCCATACAAGGCCAGAGAAGCAGACAGGCTAATTGAGGGTGAGCAGCAGTGTGAGAGTAAGCAGCAATGATGCTGGGAGGGTTAGTAGTCACTAGAGACAGTCCAAGCTGAGCACCTGAGCTATGTCCTGGGCCCACTTGCCTTTCCCTGCCTCACCCCACCCTGCACAGGAATGCTCAGCACTAGTTCATTACTGATTCAAAGGATAGGGATGACTTTACAGTTGCTTGGGCAGATTTGCCTTTTGTAGCACAAACACAGCACTAAGACATCTGCGGGATCACAGCCAGCTTCAGGATATGGGGGAGTGCCTTTGCACCACTAAGCAGTGGAAAACTAAAAAGGAAGAGAAACACTACCTCCGGTGTCTCCATCATTCCAAATCGCCACCCACACAGCAGACTAGCTGGGCTCAGTAACTTGAGTTATGGAGTTTTAAGACCAACAGGCATGCTTCTTCCTGCAAAGGGAACATCCTGCCTGCTCTTGGTTTCCAGGGTCCCACCTTGCTTTAGTTGCTCTCTATGGCACAGGCAAGGCATGCTGGCTGCAGTTTTTACACACTGAATTCTACTGAGGACTCTCTATACACGACAAACTTTTATCAATGTGCACATATAAAATCACTCCCAAACAGTAAACAGATCAGTTATTTACCACATTCAGCTCCATCCGCCTCTTCTGTTCCTGAAAAAAACCTGGCAGTCACTGCAAACAGAGCAGCCAGTTTCCACAAGAAGTCTGACCCCACTGGGCTAGCTATTCATTTCTGCAAACTCACACAGATCAAACCTAGCGTAGCCAAGGGTAAGCATGCATAGTTGCACAGCAATGCTGCAGAAAGATGAGACAAATTCACAGGGCTGTGGGCTCCTAACTTTGTTAAAGAACCTTAACTTTCTAGTGCCATATTGTCAGGCACTGATGTACTTCTTAAGTGATAGTGCTTAAATAACAACAACATGAAACTAATTGTTTCTTCAGAATGAACACAGCAAGATACAGTATGTAAATTAAGTTCTCCAACTGACAGTAGTAAGTTACTAATCCAGCTCTTTGAATCCAAAGGGAGAGCTGCCACTAATTAAAATATATCCCCAATTACTGGATTCTATTAGAGATCTACATCTACCAGGACTGTCAGTGACAGCTGGCTCTGGACAGGTCACCTGTCATATTCCAGGAAGATTTGCAGTCATTTCCTGGTAAATATACTCTGCCTATTGACTGTGTAGGAAGATACCACATCTTAATAGGAAGCCTAGCTATGCTGTCATGCTCCTTTTTTAATACTGGAAAAGGATATAATTGCCAAATAGAAAAATATTTGGTAGTGAGTGATCTCAAAGAAAACAAGGTTTTTCTATTTTTTTTTTCTTTTAAATGGTAATATCTTTGATACCATCTCCCAATTACAATGTGATTCCCTAACTTTCCTATTGCTATTAATGCTTACACTAGTCCTAAGATTCCTTCTAATCAAAGTTCATTACACATTTTGTCAGTTTTGTTTGCTAAGTAGGTTGGTAGTGAGACTAAGTGTCAGATAGTGACCAAGAAAGATAATCTAATGGTCCCCTTTGGGTTTTATGCTTAAAAATGGAAAATAAAAATATTAAGTCACTGGGCTGAACTGGCTGAAATTTCATGACACAACTCTTCCAGCCTACAAGACCTTCAAAAGATTTCAGTATTTGGCTCCAAAGTTACATCTTTGTTTACAGCACAGACATCCTGGGATTCTCCTCTGTAACCCCGTGTCAGTCCAGGTGCTGGTATGTGGGACAAGACAGAGCCTGCCAGTGGTTAAGCCTGAAAGGCAAGATTGAGCTTGAATGAGTCTGTCTTGGAGTCAGCCCCAACATGCTCCAAGACTCTGTGAGTGTGGCATACGCAGCTCCTGTTTCCATGACTCCGTGCTTCACCCACTTCTCCTGGATAGGCCCTCTGAAGAACACAAGGGCAGTAGGAGGGATAGATGGATGGCACATCCAAACTAGAGACTAGGAGGAAGACAAAGAGGTGCTGCAACACCAACAAGATGTCTGTGCTTCAGTCAGAGCTGGCAAGTAGCTCAAAAACTGTGCTCTAGGAACAATTAGCTTACTAGACCTATGGTTCAGATTGTCAGTGGTGGAATAGAATAAAAGCAAAGCTAGGAAAAAACCATGCATTTCCATACAAGTAGGAAAGGGCAACATGTTAGCAAATATGTAAAAGGGTAGCCTTGGGTAATCAGGCAATACCAGTATTTCCAAGTTATTTTCTTTCGCAGCCTCAGGAAAGGGGCTAGAGTTCCCACGTTGACCCTACTCCACAAATCAGAACAACCCCAAGGACACTGGGGAAGCCATGGTGTTTACAATCTCTATATTGTACTCCCAAATCTACAGTGATGCTCCCGAATGGCCAATGACACCCTGAAATGGCCAAGAATTTGGCCCATAAAAAGCAATGGGGAAAGCTGTCAAGCATGGCAATCCAAGAAACCACTAAAGACACTACTATGTAACTCACCCAAATACCAAGGGAAAATGTTCCCTAAAAATTAAACAGGGGAACCTTTCTTAAGAAATACATACATCCAGCGTCTCCTACTCTGCCCCAGAGGACACACTTCTCCCTGAGATATGTGGATTTTCAAGTTAGCAAGTCTCTAATTAATCTGCTGTGCACAATTTATCAATTCTGGTGTTTTTCGAGGCATAACATTATTAGGAGTTAACAGCAAGGATGTCTGAGTTTCATTACACTTATAACATAGTTCGGCATTGCTGGCCCCAGGTTTTTGTAGTCTCATGTTGCTGCTCCTCACTGTCTTCCAAGAGCTTTGCTCTCCAACAGTCCTGGCTTAGACAAACAGCCCCTTCCTCCCCACCTAATGTGTCACAGTGGAGCTGAGATCATCCATCCTTTATCTGGTTCTGAGGTGCAACTTCCTTCTTGAAAAAAAGCTCTGCTTAAACAAAAACAATTACACCCTATTCACATAATAAAGGCTGTTTGAGATTAATACACATTTTACAATGTAGATTGTTGCATTCTTGCAACATAAGCCACTTCTCTGAGTCTTCTGTGCTGCATCCAAATGTGGGATGTTCAGTACAACAGCCTTATTGTAATCACACAATTTTGGCCTTGTGTTGGAAAAAAATGAAGAGAGCTTCCAGAATTGCAGAAAGATCAAAGGTTGAAGCCAGGCATTAATGACCTAATAGGCAGAGGTCTAAAAGTCAGCAAACCCCCTAACCCTTGAGCACAGCTCCTAGTTCACTTGCTGTTGTTTTCAGACTACTGCAGCTTCTTTGTTTCTTCTCAGTTCTCATTCCACATTTTTGTAGCAGATTACAGATTCCCTTATTTTCTTAGTGTAAAAATTAGGATCCTAGAATTTTATTTCTGCTCACTTGTTGCTCTTTGTAGTCATGCAGTGATTTCTCTGAGGCTTCCAAAATAAAATGTGTAACTGGTGTTACAGACAACAGCTGTGCTTGACAGACACTACTACCAGCACCTCAGTCAGCCTTGAAGCAAGCTTATTGATTGCTCAGTATTGCTTATCAGTTTCAACAGTTGTTACTGACTGTCAGTAACAAAAAAAAAAAAACAAAAAAACAAAACACCAAAGTCTTAGCAGCTAAACAAAGAAACAAATGCTTTCAAAAGTCTCCTTTGCAGTTAAACTGAAGTGCTCATAGAACACATAACTAAATATACATACTACCACTATCTATTTCTAAGTTGTACAGGAAATAGGAAGCTATTATTTTCTGCTGTACAACTTTTTCTGTAATACTAATATGTTAGTGTTCCTTGTCTAATACAAAAGGTGTTAATGCTCACTGATAATAAGAACTGTGAGGTTCTTACCTGAAAATGAAGTCATCATGGTCTCTAGTTGTTCTCAGGGTAGCACTAGAGTGTTTAAATGACCTGTAAGTTTCTTTAATGCTACAGACTATTTTGTAAAACAGACTCCTGATTTTCCAGACAAAAGAAAGTGGTTTGGAGAAATTACTGCTTTAAGTTTTTATAGCTGAAGTCATTAATTATTTTATTGTTGGCTTTAAGTCAAGACACTGTTTTGCCTATGCAGACAGATATTGTAATCTCCTTTAATTCCATTGCAATAACTAAGGTGTATTTGAAGTAAATATCATTGATAGGCACAAGAGAAGGGGGAAAACTGCTATACATCTATATAATAGAGAAGAAGCTACTTAATTTTAAATAAGAGACTTTTTTTTAATTAAAATACTTGTTAAAACTGTCACTCTACAATCTTGATCAAGCACATTTCAGAGGTATAAATCCAGGTAATCTGGAAACTGCTTGAAAGTGCCAAGTAAGAAGGATAAAACTACTGTATTAGCTCTCAGATAGCTAAGTAAAAACAAGTTTAGAAAATTTCTACTCGTTGTGACTGGTACTCAGTCAAAACTGGCAGTAGCTAAATACAGCAAGTATTAGTGAAAGTACTCAGGCTCAACAACTAAAACAATATTCCACCAAGGAACACAAGGAAGAAGTTAAACACGCAGCCATCCACTCACGCAGACAATCTCTTTGATGACCCAGCCAGTACTTAGCACTTCATTTATGATAAGCAGCATATAATCTCGATGCATAATGGCGTAGCCTGTTATTTCTCTAAGTCTTCTCCTCTCACAAGTTTTACACAACCATGAAGCAGTGTTGTGGAGAGCATGTTGGCAGCAATACAAAGATCTCACTGATGTAAAAGGCAAAGCCTTTGTTATAAGGTGGGTGGTCAGACTGCCAAGTAATGCTGTTTGCTAATGCTATGCATTACTAAACACTGTTCCTCTGTGCATGACCTTTAATGCTAACACTGTGTTTGATGGAGCAATATGTAATAATAATAGAGAATATTTTAATGAAGTAATCCATAAATTGATTGGTATGCTCCGTCTTAAGAAATATACGTAATGTGTAATTTCTACTGAAACGTAATTCCCAGTTTACCATATTCAGTGCTAGAGATATGAAACAAGTAGAACTGCTAGAACCTATCAAATCAAAACAATTTTCAAATCAGGTGGGGTCCAGATCTCTGCTTGGGAACACACTGGTAGAAATCATACTAGAGATCTGTGACAGTGCATTGCTCTTGTTTTAATTTCAGTGTACCTCAGAAGAGGTTACGGCATTATGAAGCTACCGGAGATCAGCCACGCATCAGAGAGAAGGGTTTGGGCTGGAAAGACCCATCAAGTTCCAACCCCTCTGCCATGGGCAGGGACACCTTCCACTAGACCAGTTTTCTTCATCTCCTTTCACCCACCCTTAAGGTCCCCACAGTGCACAAGTCCCACTGGCTTTCCCACACTTGTCCCCACAGGTCCAGTGCCCTGCCAGGGTGGACACTGGAGCAGTGGGCCCCACTGAGGAGCAGGGATCATGGTGCAGAGCCATCCTCTGCACCTGTTTTGGCCGGATGGGAGTCTCCTCCCTGGCTCCTGCCCCTTCTATGCATTCACCCAGGGCCAGAGGCAGCATGACAAGGAGATGAGCCCTAGTAGCAAGGGACACCAGCACCTGTGGTTGCACCCAGCTCACATATCCCCTACCCTAACTCCAGAACTGGTTTAGCACCAAAAAAATTTGCCCAAAACTATGCTGCAAATGACACAGAGACAGACTAACAAAACCATTTAACTTCACAATTTCTGTGTTCAACATATTAAAGAAAAAGCTGTAGACCTTTATGCTTTGTAGGGGAGGATTTTCTAAAGTCCTGTTCTCACAGATGTGATACCAGAACTTTGGAAACATCCCAAGATATTAAAAGTTTTTCAAGCTCAGGTGAACTACTAATTCAGGAAACAAGCCATGAGAGGGAGGTATTTAAGGCAACATTTATAAATCTACAGTGCAGCCAACTGGGCACATTTAGAAAGCACTAATCCATCTTGTTACAACAGTGATGTTTGCTTAAGAGATACTGCCATGCTCCAGTGAAACACACCAGACACATTCAGTAATGGCATGGTTTTGAAATTTCAATTTCATGCAAAAGAAAGTTCAGGCATTGCTTTTCTCCTTCAGGCAAGAGTGGAAATTCCTGATGCAAGTAAGGAATTCCCCAGGGATACTTCTCTTCATGAATGCCGGGTGCATATGAAGTCCAAACACTACCTTCAAAAAACCTCCTGAAGGAACTGCATTAAGTCTACAAGATGGTTGCTATTCCCTCTGCAGGTTCTCTAGAAGATTGCCAGAGATTTTCTGATATAACCCTTAAGTACAGCTTAAAGCTACTTGAAATAATTGTTAAAAGTATTTTTCACATTTTTCATTAAGACTGTTGTGGTTTATACTGACTTCAATTTCAATTATCCATTTTCAATAGTGCATACTGGAAGGGAGTAAGGATGCAAGAAGAGATTTTTCTGCCAGCTTTCATAAGTATATAGGTGTATTTTTCACCTTCAAATACCATCACCAGGGAGAAAGACTAAGTTTCCTGAATCTCCAGTTAAAATTGCCAATGCAAACCCCACATTTGTGTATGTGGATGAACTGAGTATTGTTATATATCGCTGTGCAATTAAGTAACAGATTTGATGTACATTTGTTATTAAATGTGGTTTTAAATATAACTGCATCCTTGACAACTTCCGTGAGAATGTGGCCCACCCTTACAGTAAAAAACAAAAACAGAACAAAAACAAACAAACAAACAAAAAAACAACAACAGCAACAAAAAACCAAACAAACAAAAAACCCACCAACAACAAAAAAAAGGTATAAGAAAGAATGGGTACAGCAATGAGAATTTAAGGTTAACTAGAATTCAAGAGATTATGCATCACTGACTTCCTGGTTTACAACAGACATTAAACTTGTGTCCAAAACACCACATTGACTCCATCAGGTGAGCTGCTGTCAAAAAAAAAAAAATGCATGAGAGGCAACAAGAAAACAGCTAGCTGTCAGACATGTCACCTGAAACAGAAAGGTCCAATTTATTTACCTACATACAATACACTTAAATAACTGCTGAGCAGCATATGAAGCAAGGAAGGCAGAAAAGGCAGAAGCTGGCACAGCTTACTTATCTTTGCTGTCAGTTCACCAAATCATCAATGGAAATGTATTTGTTGAAGCTTGGTATTTCTTTGAAGAACTGCTAGTTACAACACAAAGTTATTATTAAATATCTCTATTTAAGTTAATATTAAATAAAGTTAATATTAAATAAACTCTAAGAACCTTAACTAGCTAACTAGGTCATGTAAACCAGGGATCACAAAACCACATTTTCTTTTAAAAGACAGATACTCTCACAAACTCTTTACTTATCTCTATCCAGTTCTCCCCAGAAAAGTGAGGACACTTCTAGAATTCAAAAGTATTCCACTTCTTGTTCACGCATAAAAAAAAGTTGAATAACAGTAAAGTATGCTCTGGTTCAACTTAACAGCAACTCTCTGGACTTTAAAACACATTGTTCCCCCACCTTGTTTGAGAGATCACAGTGCTCTCTCCTTCCCATTCCCCTCCCGTACACTCTTCTCCACTCCCCAGCTTCGCAACCATTGATATAATAACAGAATTTAACATGTACAGGTATATTAGGTAAGTACCAACTGGCAGCCACAGCTAGTTAACAGTTAGAGGAATGCTTTCTTTCATATCTATTTAACCATTCCAGAGTTTGTCAGGAGATGTCTGGTTTCATCAACAGATGAATATAAGGTGAAGACTGAATTTCCTTTTCAGACCCCCTAGAGGGCTGGAGTCTGCCTGCCAACACTGCTGGGTTGTCACAAACCTAGTGGAAATGTGCCATCTCCTGGGAGAAAAGGTTTTTTCCTGACAACATGGCTATGAATACACCTTCCTATCTGTCTCTGCTCCTGGGTTTTTGTCAAGACTGGACCAGCTAACCTGAAGGCAAATCACCTGGACACGCTCTGTTCCTCACTCACTTTTTCTTTCCCAAAGTCAGGCTGGCTTGAGGACATGGCACACATTTCCCCGGCTCGAAGACAGCAATATCCAAATCCCCATTACCACAGCAAGCTGGGAGCTGCTGTACTCCAACCACAGCACCACTGCATTCCTGTGCCACACGGACGCACACAAAGCTGCAAGAGTCATGCCATCATTGCCATACCGTATGTAGAGGGCCTGAGATGACATTTCTTATTGCTGCCTTCTCCTAACCATTTACAGGGACAGATGTATAGAATGAGATGGGGAACATAACCTGAACCCACCTAGGGAGGCACTCCATCTCCTGCCTCATTCCTACCAGGGAATGAGAAAATGAGAGAATTCATAACCTCTGGACAGCTAGGTCTCTCTATGAAAAGCTGCACTAATTATTCCCCCTTCCAGGAAGGTATGTATATGCAGGACAAAAAAAACCAGAAGGCAGCAACCAAGGGGACGCAAAGAGCATTATGAAGCAAGCGTGTAACCCCTATACTGTATAGTTTATGTCTGAAGGGCAATTATTCCTCCAATATGTGCTGTCTCACATTGTCCAAGAGCAACTGTTCACAGTTCTTCAGAGCATAAAAATACCCTGCTTGTAAGGCAGCCTTCTCCTTTGCTGCAGTGCACTTAGTAATGCAGTTCACTCTTCCAAGCACTAAGATCCGTACAAGATTCTTGATTGTTAGCACTGCAGGCTCCTTACAGAACCTGACCACTCAAAGCTTAACAGCCCAGTTGCCCATGCATCAATTCCCAGTTCACAGGTAGCTTGCACACACTGTATTGCAACCGCAGCTTTTTGGTTCCAAAAGTACTGTGAAAATTTCATCTATTTGGTGATCAGCTTTCATCACTGGAACCCTTCACATCAGTCAATGCAAGAGTTGAAAGACTAGATCCAAGTCAGGATTCGCAGTCTCTGGACATGTAAGAGTCCCATTGTTTTGAACAGAGCAAACAACTCCATCAGGGATTTTCTTTCTCTGCAAAACTACCTCTGATGTCAATGAGACAACTGACTAAGCAGGCAGCAGTAGCAGTAGTATGAATCTGGTCCAGCAGGAATATTGAAGTAGATAATATTGCATATGTCTCCTTTATAAAAATCCTTTCACACTGGTCATGAAAAACACAGACACAAAAGAGGTAACTTATATTTCCACATAAAAAACACAGAAGGTATAGCATGCTAGAACAGAGAAAGTATTTGTCTCCCCCCAAGCTCTTTCAATAATAAACACATTGTATTGAGTTTGCATGGCCTGTTTTTTGGTAGAGGGAGAGCCATAGAGGTGGCTTCTGTGACAAGCTGCTAGAAGCTTCCACCATGTCCGACAGAGCCAATCCCTGGTGGCTCCAATGATGGACGTGCTACTGGCCAAGGCTGGGCCAATTAGAAATGGTGGTAACACCTCTGTGATAACATATTTAAGAAGGAATCAAAAGTTGTGACACAATTTTAATTGTGACTAGAGAAGAGCAGAGTGAGAACATGTGAGAAGAACACCAAGGTCAGTGGAGAAGGAGGGGGAGGAGGTGCTCCAGGCGCCAGAGCCAAGATTCCCCTGCAGCCCTTGGTGAAGACCATGGTGAAGCAGCTGTGCCCCTGCAGCCCGTGGAGATCCACAGGGATGCAGAGATCCACCTGCAGCCCAAGGAGGAGCCCCACCTGCCAGAGCGGGTGGATGTCTAGAGGAGGCTGTGAGACCATGGGACACCCATGGAGAGAGGGGCCCTGCTCCCAGGCTGGAGCAGCCTGTCCTTGGAGGACTGCACCCTGTGGAAGAATGACCCACGCTGCAACAGTTTGAGGGAGACTGTTGCCCATGGGATGGACTCACTTTGTAGCAGTTTGCAGGGAACTGTCGCTTCTGAGATGGACTCATGCTGGAAAAGTTCATGGAGAACTATCTCCCGTGGGAGGGACCCCACAGTAGGGGAATGACTCCTCTCCCTGAACAGCAGGAGAAGCCTCAGGTGGTGAATTGACCATAACCCCCATTCCCTGTCTCCTTGCACCACTGCAGTAGGAGGTAGAGCTGGAAGGAGAGAGGGGTGGAGGGAAGGTGTTTCTAAGGGCTTATTTTACTTCTCATTATCCTGTTCTGATTTTGTCAGTAATAAATTCACTTCATATCTCTAAGTTGAGCCTGTTTTGCCCACAATGGCATTTGATGAGCGATCTCTCCTGGCCCTTATCTCAGCCCATGAACACTTAAATAAGTTTTCTCTCCTCTGTCCAGCTGCAGAGGGCAGTGAGTGAGCAGCTTTGGTGGGTGCCTGGCATCTGGCCAGCATCAACCCATGATACACATATACAATCATATAGATTTGGGTTGCTTGTCCTCATGGACGAGAATAGACTCACATGTTAACTCAGCGTTGTACTCCAAGCTTACTTCTAAGAGCAGTTCTTAAGAAAGAAAGTTCAAAATCACCAACTCCCAAAGAAGCACCTCTAGGTGAAATGCCAGTCGTCTGTTGTTTGCAGCATAATTACTGTAATTATTTAAACAAGTCTGGCCTATAGAGCTATTTGAAATAGCATGACAATCCAAGCCTGGAAGCTACCAGATAAACAAGACTGCAGAACACTGATGGTATTGCATGATTCAATTCAGTAAGAAAAGGCAGGTATGCCACTGATACAAAAGTGTAATTCACAGCTCCTGCACTGTAGAAGGGATGAACAAAAGCAGTAAGTTGCTTGGGAAAGAAGAGTTTTCTCTTCAGGCTTTCCTGTATGTCTGAATGGCCACATGCATGTAAAAAATACCATTGTGAACATGTCTGTCTGTACCCAGCATACAAAGCCTCACTGCATGGATTTTCAGGCACAACAGGCTACCCAAAATGTCATTGTTTCTCATCTCAAATACTATCTGACTTCAAAACACACATTGTGATTTTCAGAGGCACTGAAAATCTAAAGCAACTGAATATAGTTAATGTAGTTATAAAGAATTCCTAAGGAAAGCATCACTGCCATAGCCCACATGTAACAGCACGGACTTAGTAAAACATGAAGTCCCAGCCCTAACACAGAGCTCCTTATGCTTTATACTTTTTAGAGAATTATGGAATGGTTTGGGTTGGAAGGGACCTTAAAGATGACCTCGTCCCAACTCCCCTGCTGCGGACAAGGACACCTTCCACTAGACCAGGATGTGCTAAGTCTTGTCCAACCTGGCCTTGAACACTTGCAGGAGTGGGGCACACATCCTTGTGCAGTATCAGCCACAGTCTGATCCATCACATACTGTACATTCAGAGTTTTGGGACACATATACTGTTCAGAAGCCAGGGTGTAACTTTTATAACTGTAGCTATTCTCTGCACCAGCTTCCTACTTGGATGCATTTATTTTGCAGAATGCCTCACTTCTGCTTAAATTGAACCATATCCAAAGTAAGCTACCCTAAGAGCCCAAAAACATTACTTTTACTTTCACCCCTTAGTTTGATGCCACCAATGCTGTACAGACAAGCCCTTAGATAAGTATGCCACTTCACTTCCTTGGTCAACATACAAACCTACTGTAGCAGGCTTTTGGAAGTGGAGAGAAAACTATCTTTCTGAATAAATTCTCATTCTAATTTCAGCAACCAAACTTCACTCACATGGAATGAATAACTTTTACTTCAGAAAAATCAAGTCTTGTCCATGCCCAGTCTCTGGAAGTTAAAAGGGAACTCAGACCTAAAGCAAGCAAGCCAAGCGAAGCAATCCCTTTTTTCCCCTTCTCCCTCCATCAGACTAGATTTTAATTGGTTGCCCTGACAAATCAGCATTGGAAATATAAAAATAAGTGCTAAAACCTGCAACATATAAAATACCATATTTAAGAAGTATATAAAGCTTCGTACTACAGGATAAATGGCCTATCAGGATGCATCAGCATGGAACAGTGGGGACACCCTGTGGCCACTTAGATTCTTCACACTTTAATGTTCACATTATTCTTACTCATTTTTAACGACTTTTGCTAATTACATGCAAAGCCACGTAACATGAGAGGGCCTGAAGGCAAGAGAATTTACTTAGTTAACTTCTCATCTGCCATTTTATCTCTGCAGTTGCTCTGCTCTCTCAGTTTTCAAGATCTTTTCTTCTTAGATATTTTCTTAGCTTCCAAGCTGAAAAGAAAAAAAAATTAAGGAGCTTGAGCTCATTAGGTGACAACACCAACCCCTGACAGACATGCATACAGGTAAAAGCAACGTTCTAATTTAATTTATTTAGATTTACAACAGTGTTCATAAAAGGCATGTACTTCTCAGATCTAGGCATTCTGCCAACAGGAAAAATACTATCAGATAAAATACATGTGCAAATCATCTGCCAATATGGTAAGCTAAGTAACCACAAGAAAACGAAAGGCCACTAACTCTTGTGAATCTGAACACAGTTCCTTTCACCCCTTTTCTTCCAAGGGAGGAACAGTTTCAAGATAGATATGTGTGCAAATTATGAGATTGAGCACTCCTCGCAGACAATTCACTGCCCAAATCTCCCTCTGTTTTCATACTTACACAACAGACTTCAGCTACATAGCCTGAAGAAAAGGTCCCCCAGTCAGTTCATGGGATAGCTGTGGCTTCACCAGTCAAGGTCATAGCAACACACTTATTTCTGATCACGTTTACTTTACCACTTAAAAGAAAAAAAAAAAAAAAAAGGCAAATTAACTTCCAGGACAATTAATTTTTAAGGTTTGTATGCGAATATTTTCTCACTACAGGAAAGAAGAAGATTTTCTTTTAAATTTACAGTTTTGAGCAATTAATCATTTCTACTTAGGATGCCTACAAAGGGTGGGAATAGCCAGCGCCAAATCCCTGAGCATATGTCCAAGTGTTCCCATGAAGAGGCTCTGCAGTTTGCACGGTCCACAAATTGAGTCAATTTATTGTGGCATTCCAGATGGGAACGCAGCAATCTAGGACTTGCCACAAGTACTTTGCAGCTATATAATCCATTTACAAGATCTGTTCTCATATACATCTTCTTTAAAGCAAAACACACGTCTCATCCCTCCAAGCAAGACTTCTATGTTTTCCATCAGGAACAGACTTTTTTATTTGCCAGTCATAGGAGGTGTCAGCTCAAACAAGATCCTGCAGAAGAAAGCGCACTCCACACCTCAGGCAGTTCACTGGCACTACAAATCAAAATCCATCCAGCACACTGCGGTGATATAGCATTTCTGAGCTCCAAACACCATTGTCCACTAAATTAAAAACCCTTAAAATAATCACATTTAAGCTAAAACCAAAGCAGTCTCAGTTATTCTCAGTGTTGAAGTTTGCTTAAACTGTGCTTAGACTGCACAGGTAAAGGTTGTACAGATGTTACAGTCAAGGAAAAAAAAATGTTCTCCACTACTTGTGCAAAACAAGAGTTCATAATGATACAAATTATCAACTCAGCTTAAATCTGCTCCCACAAAATACGCCTCTCAGGTTCTCTCACTCTTGTCATCTACAGCAATATTGGAAATTATCTAATGATTCATCTCAAAAGCATTTTTAATGCATGCTCTTACTAAAGATTTTTTTTCCATCTAAATATTCACACAAAAAACACTTTCGACAAAGATTTACCTGTGGGCTGAACCTGAGTGTGCTCAATTCCACTATAAAGAAGGCTCCTCCAGAGTATACATGTCCCTGCAGCTGTGACTGCCCAGCCTCTGGTCGGTTAACATTCCCATAAAACACTACTAAAAAGATTACTTTCTAGCTATTCTACCAATCTCATTCTACTAAGGAAAAAAAAAAAAGGCACATAGTTTTTGTCAGTAGTATTACTTACGATAAATCTGGTAAAGAAAAAAAAAAACCTGGAAGCACCAGGGATGATCAGAACACGTTGAAGTGCCCTACTGCAGAACAAGGTAGAATTTCAGTCTTAAAGGAGGCAAGAGGGACTGCTTGGGCATGCTCTGCTTTATTCCCAAAATCCACAAGGACTGCTGCTCTACTGCCTTCACATTCTGCACACAGACCTTCCTTCCCACACCATGCATCTGTAACAATTATTAGACCCAAGAATGTGCTGATATTAGACACTCACCCCAAGGCACCAGGCTGTGCCCCTCCTTAACATTGTACAAGGAAACAACTGAGAAACACCTGTGCTAAATAACACCAGAATAATCCACTATTAAAAGTCACAGTTTGTGCTCCGGTCTGCAAAGGTTTCTGCTGAAGAAAGGTGCTGAGCTGCCAGTGAATCATCACTGAGGCAGATAATCGGAGACCAAGACAGCTTAATAACAATTCTGAAAGGATTTTGCAGAACCCATGTCTCATGTCACGCTTGTATAAGCTGTTTACAACAAGGGGCTCAGAAAGGAATCCTCAGGGAGCCGCACAAGGGGGCATATTCTTCTCAGAAGAGTTATGTGATTTTTGGAATGAAGTAATCTGATGTACAGATGAATGAGACAATAAACAGTTTTTAGAGAGGAAAACGATAACGCTGGATTCAGAAACTAAGCACAGCAGGTAGCAAGCTTACAGAGGGGTGTTGAAAAGATTCACACAATTTCCCAAAAGCTGATATACTTAATCCCTCAGAAAAGGAAGACTGAACTGTTACCATCACTCTCAAATGTAATACCAGATTTCATAAGTACAATGCAAGCATAAACCCTCCTCATGGCTTCATCTGGCACATGACTTATATTACTCTTCAATTATTAAGGCAAACACTCAGGACTATACCATGCAATATATCACTATAAATCCACTGGAAAGCATTTCCCTTAGCCACGGAAAGAAATCCACACTTGTTAACATGCCATTGCAGTAGAGACTACTGTCCAACTACTTTTCTGCAATATTATCAGAAATGACAGGCCCGTCTCTCAAGACTCACCACATTCTTACTGCAGTCAGTGAAATGGTTCGGCCAAATGTGGATCGTAATGGGTAAAATAATATTTTAAAACACAGCAGATTAAAAATTAACCCCATTCTTAATGTCAAGTGCAGTTCTCTTCAAGTGAAACTTGAGATAAAACACTGTGGAACAACTTGTTCCACTGATCCCTAGGTTAAATCTGTACCACGTACATAAAGTGAGGATACCAGCCTTTAAGTGTTTTCACATTTTTCTCAGATGAAGTCTGTTTCAGGAAGAGAATCACAGGAATAATAGTTAATAAAAAAATTAAACCAAACATACTAGCCAGGGGTTACTGTAGCCATTTCTATGAATCATATACAACTGCCTTAAAAAAAAAAATAATAATACAAGCTGATAAGTTGGAGATTATGATTTTGAAGACTGATGGTCCTTTCTTGTGTTAATACACACTGTGTTTGCCATACTTGATAAACAAAATATGTCCACAGTCAGTATGAGGTTGCTTCTAAAACAAACAAGTCAACAACAAGAAAGCCAGCTCAATTGTTTTGCAGCCTCTGGCAATAAGTGCTGTATATTCATATAAACCTCATAACCAAAACTTTTGAACGCTGAACTGCTCTGCAGTGAGAAGGCAAGCATCTTTCTCCCATGTACAACTGAATGACCAATGCTCGTAAGACACATATTTTGTATCATACAAACATTCCTTCTCACAGGATATAAATAATAACGCATGATCTATTACACCAAAACCAAGCAGGATTGCCAAGTATTAACAGCAGGTACACAAAACACTCCTACTCTCCTCCAACTTTTACCTCACTCCCCATTCTCTCTGGGTCTTTTCTAATTACCCATCCATGTAACATTCACAATTCCCAAAGCAGGGACAAAGAAGCAGAATTAAAATTATTAGTTCAACATGAGAACATGAAAACACATAAATACGGGCCAGCCTAATGCCATTATTTTTTTAAACTCCTAATAATACTATGACTGATTCAGAGAAGTTTGTTTTAAAACATTCATGGTAGTCGTCTCTCACCTAGAACAAGCTTTTCTCCTTCCTTCCTGCTGCCTGATGTCATCTCTCCCTTAATCATGCCTTTATTTATACAAGTTGGTGTTTAAAACAACTACCTCACAAGAAAAGTTCAAGTAAATTAGAAATAACAAAATCTACAAGATCAGCCATGTGATTATATGCAATAGTAACTCCCCAGTGATCATTCCAGCAAATCTGTGCCTCCACGTAGGCAAAACAAAGTGCAGGAACAAAGCCATAAGACTCTGCAGCAGCTATCATTTGACATTCATTTAAATTTGTGAGCCCTGCATCAACTTAGGAGGAACAACTTGCACAAGAAAGACTATTCATATAAGCTGAAGCCAACAAAATCATGCCCTTTACTTTTTGTACAGATCACCCTGTACATGCTATATAGCACTATTTAATTTCATTAAAAAATAAAAATTGCCACATAGCAAGACAAATTCCCGAGTAAGTCCTTTCTTTATTAAATCCTCAGTACGAGATGAAATGTCCTTTCTCCTTCGTATTTTTTAAACTATCTCACATGCTTTAAAACGTGACTAATGAAGGGTAGCCGACTGTCCCGCTGTTTGCTGACAGCCACCAAACGCTGTCTGCCCCTCTCCGGTGCCACAGCCAGCGGCTGTTTCGGACTGCCGGCCCTCGTCCAGAGACGGACAGAAATAGTCCTACAAAGATGTCACTTGGGACAGCTGTACGTTCACACTGCGGGCTGCAGAAACCGGTTTCCTTTTGCACTAAGGACCAGCTATATTCGGGATATTCAGCAGCACGAGAGCCGCTGCTGCGAGCACCGAGCTCTCTCCGTGACCGCCGCTGCTCCGGCCCCCCCGGGCCCCGCTGGCCAGCACGGCCGGGCGCCAGGTTCCGGCGTTATCACGCCGGCTGCTGGGCACGTCGGTTCCCGCGGAGGCCGCGCCCCGGGCTCACCGCCGGCTCAGCCGAGCGCCCCATCTCCCGCAGCCCCGCTCCCGGGGCCACCTGCCGCTGGCAGACGACCAGGGCCAGCTCACCTGCGCTTGCCGCAGCGTCGCCACCCCGCAGGCACAGACGGACAGGCTCCAGCCGCGGTCCGCTTCAAAGCGGCCGAGGCCGGGGCGAGGCCGGCCCGGGGCGGGAGCGGGATGCCCAGCACCGGCGCCATGAGGGAGCGGCCCCTGCCGGGCGGGGCGGGGCGCGACGAGCGCGAGGAGGGGTCCTCAGTGGGCACGCGCGGGCTCGTGAGGCAGGGTGGGCTGAGGGCGCGCGGGGATAGCCCGGTACACCACATACCCCCGGCCCTTGCAAACAACACGACCGCGGCCGGCCACTTTTTTTTTTTTACCTTTTTACCAGCTTTTTGTCCCATTTGGAGCCACCCTCTCACCAGCGCCGCCTCCCTACCTGTCCCCGCTGAAAACACGTGAGACTCCCGCAGGGACGCGGCCGCACCGCGCGTGGCAGCCCCCGGCAGCGCGGGGGCCTTCTCCCTGCGGAAGGAACGCGCTCCCCGGCAGGCGGCCCGGCTCCGCGGCGGGACAATAGAGCGAGGGAAATAATCTAAGAATAAAAGTCAGCTAGGAAGCGCTTCCCAGCGCCCCTGAGACACCATTCCCGCTGCTGCCCCGCGGCGCTGCCCCCGGCAGAGGGCGGCCAAGGGCAGCGCCGCCATGCCTGACCGACAACCGGCCCCGATGGCCCTGGTGCAGCCGCCAGCGGGCCCGGACAGGGCAGGGAGACAAGCGGCGGCTCGTGGGTGCCCGGCACCTCCGGCCCCGCCGTTGTGCCTGGGCCGCAACAGGCGCTGTTAGCGGCTGCTGCGCGGAGGGACATCCCGTGGGCGCCGTCAGCAACTGCTGTATAAAACACACGTGCGTGCTAGGCGGAGTGTCGCCCCTCCGCGTGTAACGTTACGGAGATTTCACCGGAAAGCGCTGCCACTCTGGTACAGAGAGCGGGTTGCTGATCTTCCGCGATGTGCACGCTCTGCCGAGGCCAAAATAGCTCAGAGGGACCCCCAAACGCGGCCCCCCAGGTCCGCCTGCCGCCAGGCGCGCCCGAGCGGGGACGCCGCTCATGGGGGGACGGATGTGCGGGCCTTTCCCTGAGGTTGCCGGCCAGACGGGGGCACACACCGGAGATACAGCACGGCAGAAGCGGCCGGACTGAGCCACGGCCCCGAGCCCTTGCCGGTGGGGATCGGACCGCCCCGTCCAACCAAAGGGGCAGCAGCCTGAGCCGTAGGACGGGGAAGGTCCCGGTCCCCGGCGACCCCGCGGCCGCTCGTCCCCACGCCCGGCGCCGCTCCCGTCCCGCACTCCGCGAGCCCGCGGGGAGCCGCCGCGGGCGGGCTCCCCATTGGCTGTTGCTAGGTGACGTCCGCCGCGCCACGTGACCGGTGTTAAATGCCGTCCCGGCGGCGCGCGGCGCGCAGAGTCCGTCCCGCTGGCGGCGGCGGGAGCGCGGCTGCACCGCCCCGGCGGAGCGCGGCGAGCATGGTGGCGCGGCTCTGACCGCCTGTCCCCGGTGGGGACGGCCGCGGGGCGGCGGCCCGTGTCCCGGCCCGCGGGGGCGCGGGATGACGGGGGTGCTGGAGAGTCTGATGCCGGACATGCACACCAGCCAGATCTCCGCTGGCAGCTACCACCAGCACAGCGGCCTGCACAAGCCGCAGGAGTCCCCCACGCTGCCCGTCTCCACGGCCACCGACAGCAGCTACTACACCAACCAGCAGCACGGGGCAGCGGGCGGGCCGCCCTACGGCCCCGTGAGCTCCTACCCCTACGCGGGCGGCGGCACCGCCCCCTACTCTGCCAAGGCCACCTACGATGTGGGTTACGGGGGCGCCTACGGCTCCTACGGGCCCTACGGCAGCAGGGCCTCTCCAGCCAACAACGACTCTGGTACGTCCGAGCCCTGCGTGGGGGACAGCTCGGTGAGCCTGGCGAGGAGGCGATCGGGGCTCTGTACACGGGGCGGGCCGGGAGAGCGCTCGTTCCCGGTGGGTGCCCCCGACGGGGCGGGCGGTGATGCCGAGATGCGAGCAGGGCCCGGGGTGGCGGGGGCGCCTCGCCTCACTGGGGTTGTTGTTTCTGCCGCAGCAGAGAAGGAAGACTGCGAGCCGGAGATCAGGATCGTGAACGGGAAGCCGAAGAAAGTGCGGAAGCCCCGGACCATCTACTCCAGCTTCCAGCTGGCCGCTCTGCAGCGGCGCTTCCAGAAAACCCAGTACCTCGCCTTGCCCGAGAGAGCGGAGCTGGCGGCCTCCCTCGGCCTCACCCAGACGCAGGTAAGGCTCTGCCGCCGCGGGGCCCCGGGCACGTCCCGCCCCGCTGGGGCCTGTCGCTGAGTCGGGTGCGAGCGTGGGAGGAAGGCCGGCCCATGGCGCCTCGACGGCCCCGGGGTGGGAGTGCAGGCGAAGCGGCAGCGCCGCTGAGGCAGCGCCGGGAGTGCTCGGGGCTGCGAAAGCCGCGCGTCCCAGCCCCGCCCGGCGCCGCAGAGGCAGCGGCCGCCTGACGCCCCTTTCCCCGCAGGTGAAGATCTGGTTTCAGAACCGCCGCTCCAAGTTCAAGAAGATGTGGAAAAGCGGAGAGATCCCAGCGGAGCCGCCTCCCCGACGCAGTTCTTCGCCGCCGTCTCCCTCCTCGCCCCCCGCCTGGGACTTCGCTCCGCACCCACGTACCGCGGGCGGCGCCGGCACCGCCAGCCCCAGCCCCGCCGCCGCCTTCCTCGGTAGCTACTCGTGGGACCCGCCGGCTCCCGGCGGCCCGGCGCACCTGCCGGCGGCCGCTCCCCTCCCGCAGCCGGCCCAGCCCCCGCATCACCACGGCAGCGGCAGCATCTTCTAGGCGCTGTAGAGACTTGAGCCCGCGGGCCGCACCCGGCAGCCGCGGGGCACCGACGTGCAGCGCTGGTGTTTTGGTGAAGCCTGACTCCGGCCCCGGCGACCCCGGCGGAGAAGAACCGCTCCGCGCCTCGTCCCGCCCCGTTGCCGCCGGCGGTGGGGCCCGTGTGCGTTCGGCCCCGTGGGGTCCTCTCTCCCGCCGTGAAAACAACCACGCTGCGGAACAAGTACTCACCTCCCTCCTTCCTCTTTCCTGCGTCCATCTTCCTCCTCTTCCCCGGCATTTTCATCAAACCACCGGTGCAGAACTCTGGCTAACTTTACTTTTTATTTTTTTAAAGTTGATAGGTGCCTTTGCAGATAACCTCACTTTGATGTTGGGGATTAAAAAATAAAAACTATTAAAAAAAAGATAAATAATTTTTATATGTAGATTTAAAACAGAAGCCTCCCGTGTTTAAGGTATCCTTTTTAGCCGTGAACGAAACCGTCGGGCGGGGGCGGGGGCCAGTCGCAGGTGCCGGTGCCGGTGCGGCTCCTGCCCGTGCGCTGCCTCCGGGCTGGTTTCGTGCCCCGACGGGGCTTCCCCGGGTCGGGCGCCAGCCGCAGCGAGCCCTCCTCTCCGCCCCCCTCCGCTCTCCCCCCGCCGGCAACCTAGCCACTGACATGCCCTTGCTCTGTTTGATGTCTAGAGTCGTGGAAAAAAAAACCGGTATTTTTGGTTATTTATTATGGAAAACTTATACACTCATTAATGTTTCTTTTACAATAAGCAGAGATTATTTAAATAAATTATTGTTTCCATGGTGCCCACGCTGAGTTTTTTTGGGGATGGGGGAGGTTTAGGGTGTCCATTAGGACCCGGGCGTTCGCTGGGAGGGAGAGCTGCGTCCCCTCCACCCCCTCCCCATTGTAACTCCCCCCCTCCTTCCCCTCTTTCCCGTCTGCAGTAAAATCTCACCCCTGACAGTCTTCTCGGCGAGGCCATGAATCACTCAGCGCTGCCTGCAGCAGCCCAGAGCCGCCCCCCCTTCCCCCTCTCCCGCCTGCTGGCGCCAGCGACATTTCACCCGGGACAGACTCCTCCCGTCTCACAGCTTCCCATGGCGGTCCGGAGGGGTTTGGGGCAGGGCCGTGGCCGGGGTTCCTAGTTGTCCTGGAGCTGGTCCTTGGGCACAGCCCTGCCCCAGCGACATTTCGCCTTGCCCCTCCGGCGATGGCACCCAGGCCGGTAACCTGCATGGGATCTTTGCCTGGGCTAGAGCTGGTGGCTGCCCCAAGCCCCTCTGTAATGCTTCGAGGGCCGGAGGCACCGACTGAATATCCCCCTCAGGATATTCCCCTCTGGGATGCAGCCCTTCAGCTTCATCCCCCCTAGCTGAACTCCTCTGGGAGGAGGGCAGGATCCCTCCAGATTGAACCCCTTTCCAGGCAGCACCCACTCCAAAGCTGCAGCTTCATGGGATGTATCCCTGGAGGGCTGGACCCCTCCAGGATGTGACCCTCTGGAATGCTCCGTGCACCCCTCTGAGCTGAACCCTCACTTTCATGACCTTTGCTGCACTCTGAGGGGCCGCCCCACTAGGAATGCCGCCTCCCGGCTGTGCCCCTCCAAGCTGTAACCCTGAGGGGCATACCCCTGCGGGATGCATCCCTGGAGGTTTCCTTTGCTAGAAGAAGCAAAAGGGGGTGAAAGAAGGGGTCTCTGGCCTTTGTCACCCCGAGGGCCCCCCCCATTCTTGGAGAGGGCAGGGGGAGAGAGAGCCGTGTGGAAGATCCCGTTGCGGACAAGATGATGAAGANAAGAGAAGAATGACGGGGGGATGTTGGAAGACGAGAGTCGGGTGCAAAGAAAGAAAGAGGAGGGAGTGGGAGAGACAAAGGGGGAAGCGGCAGCTGCCCTCCGGTCCCGGCGCTGACCCGGGGGCGAGGACTGGGAAGAGAGCCCAGAGGCGCTCCAAGAAACAGCGGGGCCGGCCCATCCCGCATGTCTCCCCTCCTTCACCCTCCCGCCGGCCGCGGGGAGACCCGGCATCAGTGGCCTCAGCCTCCCGCTCGGGCCGGGGGGAAGAAACTTGCCCGCTGGCGGGCGGCGAAGCGCTGGCGCGGCGAGCACGGAGCGGGGCGGCACACGTGGCGAGCAGCACCGTGGAGCCCCAGGCCCCAGGAGTCTGACAGTAGCTGTGTCCCCGGCAGCGCGGTGTTTCCGCGGGCTACGACCAGGGGGTTGGGGGGATGTGGGATACACCCCTTTGGCAGGTGACAAGTTTTGCTAAATCGGTCGTCCGGGATGCACGAGGAAGCCGTGGGCACGGGCCATGGCCGGGAAGGAGACGATTCCCATTCCCGTTCCCTTCCCGTCCCCCCGCCCCATCGTTTTCACTGGAGCTTCTAGCATTTAAATAAAGTTTCCCCCAAACATCTGCGCCCCGTCCCTCCTGGCCCAGAGTCTCCAGTCGGATGCAGCATTGCGGTGCCGAGTGTTGCTCGGCTCCGTGGGGTCGGGCAGGATGGCGACAGCGGCGTGGGGTCCCTGGGAAGGGGACCTGCCCAGCGGGGGAACGCTCTCAGCGGTCGGAGAGCAGAGCACACCACACCCGGGACGGGAGCCTTCGTGCTTTCTTTCCGTTATTTAGTTATTTAGATTTTATTATTTATTTATTCCTATTTATTTGCTGTCTGCTAGTAGCAGTCCCCTCTGGGCTGTCCGCACTTGGTGTGCGCGATGGGGTTGTTCGTCCTTCAGCATCCCGGTATCTCCCAGAGCCCTTCCAGGCTCCGTATTTCGCCCGCTGCTCGCATCCCAGATGCAGCTCACACCGTGCTGGGGTCGGCGACGGCAAGCGGATGCAGGGGCGCGTTACAGCAGCTCCCGCGCGCACCGCAGATGCGCACGTATAGATACACGCGTGTTTGTAACCTGCTTTCTTCTGCTCTTTTCCCGTCCGATAGGACGGGGCAAGCACCGCTGAGAACCATGATCCTCCTCACAAGTTTCACAGGGATCGGCCGCCCGGAGCCGGGCAAAGTCGAGGGAAGCAGGATAACCGGGGGCAAGAGATGCCCTGGCCTCCCCAGCACCCCGGGAAGGGTTGCGGGGGGGAGGGGGGGGGCATGGAGCCTGGTGGAGGGGCTGGGACGATTCCACCCCACGGTCCCAGCGCCGAGGTTTCCCCTTCCGGCCCGGTCCCGGCTCCGGGGAGGGGGGGCGGCTGAGCGGGGCCGGTCCCGGCGGGGCGGCCGGGGTAAGTGACGGCTCCGCGGCCAGCCCGGTCCGGGAGGGCGGCACGGCAGCCTCCCGGCCGAGGGGGCACCCTCTGCCCCCCCAGAGCACGGGCGGGGCCGGCCAGGCTTGTACCGTGGGGAGGCAATTTACTCATTTGCCTGGTGAAAAGAGAAAGCACGAGAAATTCAATTAAAGCGGCTCTGGCAAAAGGAGTTATTTGAGGCATGAATGTCTCCCCTAAAGCTGCAGCAATCATGTGGCATTAGACACTTCCGGAATCCTATAGCCAACTTGAAAAATCCCAGACCCCTTTTTTCCCTAATTTTTGCTCTGATCTGTAATTTTATCCACATTTGCACTAGTTTGAGCATTCTGGCTCTCCCATCTGAAAGCCTGCAATTACTATATAATTCTTCGCAATTTCACATGTCCTAATATGGACTGTAATTTTTGCGCAAGACAATTTCCTGCTATTTCAAGCATCAACATTGTCAAAGTTGTATGTACATAATAAATGGGAATATCAATGCATAGTTTTTAGCATAACATCTTGACTCCTCGATAATTATATCCGTTCGGAGCCTACGCAGAATTAGCCTGAATTGCATGGTAACTGCTGCTGCTTTAAAATTTTTAAAAATTACTCATAATTTTCCCAAAGATTACCAAGATCTCGAGTGCACAATGTCATCAGCGTAATGAAGAGTAAACATTTATGCTAATAATCTGCAATTTTTTTCATCAGCTATAAAGACAGAGGCTATATAGCAGAAAATTTCAGTCATATTCTGCAAGAGCAGAGCTGCAAAAAGGCTGCTGCGCTCAGAGGCATGTGCATCTCTGGGGGATCTCAATCCACATTTGCACTCTCAGGATATTATTATTGTGCTCGGCTTCTTTTTTTTTTTTTTTCGCTTTCTTTCTCCCTCCCCGATCCTCTCCCTCTCTCTCACACTCTCTCGTTCTTCTAACTTTCGTAGCAAAAAGCCGCGTTCGGTCCTTTGGTTTGTTGTAAAGCAAAGACTTGTGCCCAGAGCCTCAGGGACTGAGGCGGAAGGTAAGGGTGGCGACACAGGCTCCTTTCTCGCGGGGGTAGGTGAGTGCACGGGGCGCGACGTGGACGGATGCCCCGCGCGGGCCGGGAGAGGGGGGAAATACCGGCGGCGGCTCCGCCGGCCCAGTCTCCCCGCAAAACTTCCCGCCGGCGGCACCGGGGCGAGGAAGGGAGCGGNTTTTCGGCGGTGGTTTCGTGGTGTGCGTTTGTCGGTTCCTTGCGAAGGGGAGCGTTACTGCCCGGTCCCGAGCGGGGAGGCGGGAGGGGAAGGCGCCGGCGCGGGGGGGGCATGGCACTTTTTNTTTTTCACTGGCATGAGAGCGGCGGTGGCGGCAGGAGCGGGGTAGGAGGGCGGCGGTGGGGATTTCTTATCCCCCTCTGTTAAACGAAGGGAGCAAATTCCGAATGCAAACGGGCTTGGGCTCTGATATTTGAATTTTTTTCTAGTTTCAGGGGCCGCTCTGTGCTCTGCAATTAGATTGACACATGTACAACATCCCCAGCTATTCAAGGGGGTTCGCAGGGACACTCCAAGGGGATTTTTTTTTTCCCTTTTTCTTTTTGGGTGGAAGATATTAAAGAGGTATCTGTTGTTTGGCAATTTTGCTAAGTCTGTCTTCATTACTTCAACATTGTGCATTTGCTAATTTGGAAGCCCCTTCCTATTGACAGCTCTGCTCCATACACCTGCAAGCAATTTGCAGAGCTCCAATATAGGAGAATTGCAGAGATGGCAGCTCGCACCTATTTTATTTTTTTTTTCTTCGCTTTTCTCAATGCACAGCAAATTTGGCTTTCAGTGCGTTATCTCTTTTGTTAATGCAAAAAGATTCCCTGGGCGAAAAAATTGCTCATAATTACCAGAGAGATGGGGAAACTGCATTAGAATAAATAAACCTGAAATTACTGTAATTATGTTGTGTTTGATGGGCTCGGCTTGTAATCAAGAAGAGAATACAGTGAAATGATGCTGACCCTCTTGGGTTTGCAGCTGTACGCGCACTTTGGGGTCTTTTTTTGCAGAAAAGAGTCATTTTGATCATCATTAAGCTGTGTGTAACCTATTTCAGAAGTGTTTGAAAATGAGGGGCACTTTTTTTTTTTTCCCCCAACAAGGAAAAATATATCCCAAAATTACATTTTGCTATTTACAGGCTCATCCATAAGGTTGTATTTGCCGGGTGACAATTGGTAAAGGTATAATATTCGAAATCAGGACTTAATCATTGTAATGAGGTATTGTTTCAATATAAGCACCTTTGGATTATTCATAGTTTAATTAATATCCTCATTATGAAAATCTTCGAATCAGATATTTGATGAACTACTTGTCAGCAACAAGGCAGAATTAATTAGGCCTGTATTGAGATTAACATTTTCAAATGTACAATTATAATAGCCTCTAACTCAAGACCGCCTCGCTGAGAGAAAACTTGTAATTTCTCTATTTGAACTAAGTTAGCAAGACGTTATTGAATTAGGAGAAGCTAATATATCTTTAAAGCCCTGCGAGCTGCTTGACCACCCCGCTCCTGTCCGGTCAAAGGCGTTTGGTCACCGGCAGAGCCGCCCGGGAGTTGTGCGGGTCCTGGGGCGCTACGGGGCCGCGGAGCTCTCCGGCTCCGCTCGGGACTTCGGGCCGCTCGGGACCGGACTCGGGCCGTGGCACTGCGGGAAATGCGGAGCTGCGGAGCGCTTTCCATGTCGTATACAGCACCCCCGCGGGCCGCCGCGCCGCCTGTGCGCGCTAGGGCGGACTCTGCGCTGCCG
>VWZW01004022.1:281647-324787 GCA_013397115.1 Edolisoma coerulescens
TTTTTAAGAGAACGCAACCAGCCCTTTGTTTAAACCCCTTTTTAGCTCGCAGGTACTGTGCACCCGAGCCCCGTTATGAGCCGGAGCACCCACCGAAAGCGATCCCCCCCCGGCCGCAGCGAGACCACCCCGACGGCGGCTCCGTCCAGGCCGGGGGCTTTAATGTTTCAGCAGAGATTTTTCTTTGCCCCGTGACAAACTTTGCCGGCGTGGTTCGGGCGCGGGCGGGATGCGGAGGAGCGGGACACGGCGGCTGCCGCCCGGAGCGAGCGGGACAACTCCGTTACCGAGCGACTTGCCCTCAAAAATACCCGCGCGCCTCTCAGAAAACGAGGCAGGGGATGCCCTCCAGCTTCCCAGCGATTTTAACTCCCCACCGGCAATCCCCCGCCCCGCAGGACCGGCAGCGTGCGTGGGGGTGGGTGTGTGTGTGGGGGGGCTCTGCTCGCTTTACCGCCCTCCCTCTCCCCCTCCGCGGAGCCCTCTCATCGCCCAGGCGGAGCGGGGCGGGGGGAGACGGGCGCGGCCGGCGGGGGCCACTTACCGTGGTGCCACACCTCGGGGTGCCCGTGAAAGTACGACCCGATGCCGTGGCCGACGAAGAAGGGGCAGACCTGGAAGCCACCTTGCCACGCCACGGAGCTGCGGGGGCAAAGAAGACCTGTCAGGGTGCGTGTCCCGACCACCACCCCGCTAGACGGCCCCAGCCCCTGCTATCGCGTTGCTACCGACGCTGGGTCACCACTTTGCGACGTTCCGAAACAGTCATTGAGGCGAGCATGGGTGAGCCACTGTTAGGTTTCAGAGTTAACATGACTGCCAGTAGAGGCTGGTAGCTCCCGTGCCAGCCCTGCTGGCTAAGTAAAACGGCAGTGTGCTGTCTTCCTGCTTGATGGAGGGTAACCTTTTCCACAAGCACACTAGGAACTCATTTTAAGATGGCAACTGAAGTTGCCAAGTTGGGCAGCCAAGGCCCCAGCACAGCATCAAACTGCAGCCTCTACCGAGTTGTCTGTAAGTGCAGAGCCCGTGCTGGGCTGCATACCCAGGGGCCTGCACTGGGTTTCCTGCAGGAGAAGAGGCTCCTGCTGCCAACAGGGAGAGTCAAGAGCCCTACTACTTCACTTTCATAATACTTAAAACATTTAGTATAAAAATGTATTCAAAGTCCAGCAAATACGTTCATGCTAAATAACAATGCATTTCTAATGAACCTATCACCACAGAGGCAAAACCAAATCGTAACAATTACAGTGTTTCAGTTCTGCCTGCAAGATCTGCCCTGCCTTTCATGGCCTGCCTCAGGGAGACATACCTCTGAGAATTGCCTGCAGGACCATGGCTGGGCATTGATCCCTACCCATGCTAGGAAAGCAAATTCCTATCCCAGTTTCCCAAAACTGGAGGACCTGGAGATCCATGGGGTATCCTCTGGCTGCTGGCCCACCCGATGTTTGCAGGCTTCACTCTCAGGCTCTCCCTGTACTCAAGCAGTGGTGGAGGCAGTGGTGGATTTCAGGCAGCTCAGCCAGGAGGCCTGCCCATATCCAAACCAGAAAAGTGCAGAGATTCAGGAAGATCTGGAGATGGATTAGAAGTGACAAGGAAGTTACCCTTGTCCCTGCATATCATCCCCACCCTATTTCTAAAATCAAACAGGAGCAAGACAGGAAGGCACTTAGTCTGAAGAGATTTCGCCTACAACATTAAAAGCTTCATTTGCTTATTTTGAATGAAGGTAGGCACTGAAGAACTTCAGGTTTGTCTGTATTTATGTCTTAGAAAATGCTCTCTCACAGTTTCACTACAGGTGGAAAACTGAAAAAGTTAAGAAACTCAACTAAAGGTAAAGCTGTTGCAGAAATTAAAGCCTGTTAAGCCCCATGAGGTAGCTTTTATTCAGGGACAAAGTAGCCTCAGCTTGCTGTACAAAGTAATCCCCTTTGCACACCAGGCTCCACAGACTCTGCAGTGCTGGCTCCAGTGCCCATGGGTCATCATCCCAGAATTTAATGCCACTCAATTGAGGGACATGCTGCTCCACCACAGTGAAATGGCAATGGGAGAGTAGAGTTGGTTAGGTTAATAAGGCTGCAGTGTTCAGACCTTAGGGCATGTTTTAACAGGATTTGTATATTACCTTTTACCTACCCATGGCTCTGATACAAACACTCATCACATTTCTTCATTAATTTCAGAGAAGAATGGACATTTCAGGTTTAGCTACCCCCAAACTCCAAAGTACTGGCAAAGAAGATTACTGACAAAGCTAGAAATTGGGGCTTCATTTGTTTGCACTCAAAGTCCGGTCTTTATAAATCATTTATATATATATAACCTTTATACATCAATTATTTTGAAAAAATAATGAAGGATTATGCAATAAGAAGTCCTACTAGAAACGGAAAATACTTTCTCCCTTGCCTTTCTATCATGTCGCCCATATCTGGGTCAGAGACTGGGCCTGCTGGCTATGATGCTGCTGAAGGCCAAGCAAGAAGTACAGGGAATGGCGATGAGTTAGAAAGCCACATTTCTCAGAAACATACACAAAATCCAAGATCTCCAGTGACCAAGCCCAGAGCAATGCAGATGATGATTCCCGTATGAGTGAAGTGATTCTGTAAAGAGAGATAGGAGAAGCCATCCACACAACATGTGATAAGCTTTTCCTTCATCTTCTTCTGCCAGTCTTTTTGCAAAATCATAAACAATCACACTAACTGTTCAGCTTTGCTGATGTCCTTACATGGCATCCCTGACCAATGACAGAGCATGGTAATTTTTTGTATTACTGCAGGACTTTTTCTTCCAGAAAAATCCAGGTTCTGTAGCAAGGCAGAAATAGTTTTTCTCTGTGCAGCTATTCTTCTGAGCGCCACGGCTACATCCTTTCCAGTGAGCAGGGGAAGCTCCAGCCTCAGCATTCAGCTGCTGCAAGGAGGGTGGCAGTAGCAGCAGGAGCTGCATGTTGGGCACCAAGCGCGCAAGCACCGGGGCACACAGAAGGCAGTGTTACAACAGTATCCTGTCCTCATGCAGTCAAAGAAACGGTTCATATGCATTTCAGTGGTGAATTCTACCACTTTCTTGCCAAACAGCTTGAAAACAACTCTGTTGGCATCAGTACTTCAGTGGTTACTGTCTGTGATCAAAATAGGAGATCCTGGAGGAGATCCTGGAGCTCACAGGGCTTTGATATCTACACTGACAGACACCGTGCCCCTCCTTCTTCCCTCTTGTCTATATACAGAGCCTTGGTATTCTTTACATAAAATGTAACATGGTCAACAGACCTGAAGTGACACACGGGAAAACTGTGGAGAAAATAAGCTGCAGGTATGAAACTCAGCCACTTTCAATCTGGTTTTAGTATTTGCACGTGCTTCAGAAGGTCCTAAGAGGCATTTCTTTCCACAACTACTAGCTTTACTTTGGAGTATTTAATAAATCCTAGTGAGCTCTTACATCCTTGTGGAGTTACAGCAAAACACCCAGTTTTCATTAAAAAAAAAAGCTCCTAATCCTAGCTACAACTTGCAAAGGTAATCCTGTAAATGTACACATTGGCTGTAACTTTGAAACAGCTCTGAGAAGAGTGAATTGAACTATTGGTCTTGGTTAGCCTCTCCAGTCTCCAGGATTCCCAGGCTGTGGAATCTGATTAAAAAATCAAGATGCCAGGGAGTGGAGCATTTTTGCACACATTTACCATTTGTTGCCGACAACAGCTCAACATTTTGGTCTCACTGTCTCATTGCCCAGCTCAGAACCTGTCAGTGGTGGCCTTTCTTTGAAGCTTTCCCATAAGACAATCTTACAAGATTGCAGCCCCAACTTCATCAGATGCTTCTTGCAGACAGGCAGCATAAGCTTAGATAGCTGGAGGAGCCCTGATTGCAAGTGGGAAAGCAGTGAAGGCAGGAGGCACAGGTTGGCATGGCTGAGCTGGGCTGCCTGGCATCTACTGTGGGAAAGGATGTGCCAGTCTGCCAGTTCCCCTTGTCCATGGGGCACATCCCAGCAAATCATTTCCAGAGCAAATGCTGGGGCAGCAGAGGCACACCTCACAAGACAGCATCAAGAGAAAAAAAAAAGGTTCTTCAGAATAATCATTGTTAAAAATTCCCATTGACAACATTTATCATCAGACATATTAATCTTTGTTGCATATTTGGGCAGAGGTGAATTGGGCAGGATTAAAAGCGTAATTATTTAGTGAGCCCCGTACTTGATTTTATGTTTTGCTGCCATGTGTTCCATCCCAGTGGCTGCGGAGTCAAGAGCAGCTGCAGTGCTGCTTTTCTTTTGCTGATGGCAAAGCCAGGCCGAGTGTCTGGCGTTGGGATGGATCAGCAGTGACCCAGCTGGTAAAGGAACATCAGTGAGGGCCAAGCTATCCTCCTGAAGGCATTGCCAGAGCCTGTCATAAGGTGGTATCATGCATCGGAGAGTGGAGACAGGAGAGACGGGTGTCAGTTGCCATCTGAGCATCCTCTTCCCATGTTGCCAGACAACAGCTAATTCTCTGAAAGGAGGGATAAGTGTGGAGACATGCATTGCTGTCCTGACAGCAGCCTAACAGGGAAATTGTCACAAAGCAGGAACAGGCAGGACTGACTCTCTAGAAAGCTTTCCCCGACACTCAAGCTTCCCCTGAAAGGAGCTCTCGGGTGATAAATCCCTCCTGTTAAGAAGCTAAAAGCAGGTTGAAAGAATTTCCTTAGGGGGCTGTCCTGTGCAGATACCCTCCAGGAGCATCTAGAGGAGCATTTTCTTTTCTTTTTACCAGATTTTGTCACTTTTTCCTCAAGGTAGGTCTGGTCTAGTATTCTTAGCACTCACTGAAGAAAAAAAAGTGAAACAATCCCATTTTCAGGACTGATAGCAACTGCTTCTCTGGGCTCTGTGGTGGCACAAGGGAAGAAAGAATTTAACTGATTTGACAAGATGGCACAGACTGCTTTGCTACAAAGGATGAGCATCCCGGTGAGCTGATTCTCAGCCAGGGATGCTTCTCCCACAGTGCCAGCTTCTCTTACCAGGGATGAAACTTTATCAAAAACAGTCCTGCAGAGCAGCATGACATGAATGGCTGAAGTTGTTAAACAAATCTCTCTTACACTTCTTGGCAGTGAACATACTTGAGAAACACTGAAACGGATAACAGCCCCATGATAATTGTGTTCTTATGTAGGGAAGTTTTGGTTTTTTTTTTAGTTAGAAGTAATCACGTTTGTCTTAGATATATTATTAGCAAAATGGCCACTGAATGGCATACTTGTTTTTTGGTTTTTTAAAAAATTATTGAAACCAGCATCAGCTTAAACTATATTTATTTGTGATAAAATACCTATTTTGAATAGTCCCATAGTATCTAATTTGAGAAATTACAAAATCCTCCAGGGAAAATATTCAAGTGTTTTTTTCTGAAATAGTAATCCTAGACTGAGGGAATGCACAAGTTCAGGGATTCCCTATAATGACAATAAATGTTGAGGTATAATTAGTAATATTTTTGAAAGCCAACAATTGTTTTTTGAAAGAAAGGTACGTTTTAGTTTCAAACTGGAACACAAATTACTGTATTTTTCTTACAATAGTGCTGAACTTTTATTTGAGGTTCTCTGTTTCTGAAAGCAGACATGATGGATTGAAATAAAAGATAATTTATTGCAATGCTTACTTTCAAGTGCAGAGAGAAGCAGTGTAATTGTAATTTACAGTAGCTGTCAAGGAAAATCTATCACAGATGACATTAAAATGACTTATTTTGCCTGAGCCACTTATTGTTTAAATGTGCATAATCTGATAGAAACAGATTTTTTTTTTTTAAATCTGCTTTATATTGTTCTAAATTAATATCAAAACATATACTTACGAGTTAAACATTTTAAACCATTCATTAATACTTTCATCACTACTATTTTTTTTGTAGATGTTGAAATTTGGTTTATTTAACAACATCACATTTAAGTTTTTTAGCTCTCCACACTCACAACACTTTCATGCACCTAGACTCACTGTCTAAAAAGCAGATTTCAAACTAGATTTATTTTTGTCTGAAAATGTCAGAAATGGTAGAAGAAAATGGACCACAGGGCCCAATTCCATTTACACTGGAACTGACCAATAGTTTTGATATGCCTTTCAATAGAAAGAGGTTAGCAAAGACCCAAATTTTTCTAAGCAAAGTAACTCACGAATCCATGCAATCTTTTATTTACAACTTGTAGCTGATGGGAGAATGAACTGCTGTCAATGAAATACTCAGTGTCAGCTATTGAGCTTCCATAACAAAGACTATGTTAGAATATTGACTGCAAACTTACCCCAAGATACAGTTATCCTGAAACCTACTGTAGAAAGGAAATACTCTGATTATTTGTGCATAAGATGCATTCTGCATATGACTTGAGCACCTTTATAAAAAAAAAAGATGAAAGAAACCTAGACACATTGCCATTCTGATGGACTTAAATGTTTCCAGCTTGCGGGTTCTTGTTCTCAGGCATTTATGATATCGAACTCTCGCAAAACTTGAGATTTTGATGTATATATATATATGTATTATATGTCTGTCTGCAAGCAAATGTCAAATGACAAATAACCTGAAACACAGCTTCACCAAGCCGAGGTGATCTTTCAGCAGAGGCAGTGTTAAAGTAGTTCTAAACAAATCAGCACATTTAAATTGTCAACAGGGTAAAATCTTGAGAAATAAAGTTAATGACCTGCTATTTCATATGCAGTTTCGAACAGCTACTAGCTTCAATTAATCTGCTTTCCAAAGGGAACACTAACTATATATTTACATTTTGCAAGTAAACTGACCTCTGTAACAACACAGCAAAAATCCAATGTCACATTCAACTCTGTTCTTTTTCTTCTTTTTCCTTTTTTTTTTTTTTTTTTTAAAACAGCTAGGATTAATGTAGTGAATCTGTAATGAAATGCATTATCCTGCATGGAGATTTATCAGATTTTCCAACTGAATGCCATGCTTTGCTAGCACTAGCTGGAGTTCACCTGCATGTTGGTGTGGCGTGTGGCTCTTTTTTGTAAAGAGTTAAGTTGAACACAAAAAAAGGGAACAAAGGTCAGCACCCAGCCGCCACTTGAATGTGAGATTTTTCTTTTTATTCCCCTTGATGTATACTAGGCTCTGTGTTATTAGTCTTAATGATGGAAAATTGTAGTGTTGATACAAATCTTTTTTTCAAAGTAGTAGGCGGGAGCTCCATTTGTTAGTAAGTTTTTTTGTGACTAAAAGCCATGGACAGTACATTTATGTAGCAGTAAAAGGCCTAGATGCTCTTTCCATAGCAGAGCTAATTATTCCTACTGTGACCTTACTGATCTACCCTGTTCCTAGTACATCTCATCTGCACGCCTGTTCCTCTGTGTAGATGGTGTCAGAGAATATGAAAAACCCTATAATGAAACCATTTTCATGATGGAGAAAGGCTACTGGAGTTGCACTTGCTACAAAGAGGCTCAATTATATGAGTAATTGTGATAATTTTCTACATTCATAGCCTTCAATGGGGAAAAAAGAATGAGAGCCACAAAAGAAAATTACTTTAACAAGAAAGTACAGAGAGTAAAAATGGAAGAAGAGACAAAAAGGGGGAAAAAATAACCAGAAAAAAAAGTTTAAAAAATAGATCTGGAGGGAGGAATAGCAAGACAGGGAGAACAACAGAAATGCTCAAAAAGCCTATGTGCAGCTGTGTTGCACAATTAAATTGAATTTTTTTTCTGCAGTTGATGAATGTGACTACTGCAAATGTGCCTCTGTAGTTAGCTATCATTTGTTGTTCCGTGACAGGAAAAGGATAATTACCTCTCAGAGAGAATCAAAGGCTGACATGCCCTTTAGACACAGCCATGAATGCAGAGCTCGATAGAATGCTTGAATAAGAATCCAGTGTTCTGTGCCCCCTTCTACTCAAGAATAAATTTTGTTAAAATGCAAGAGCACCACCAGTAAATTTGTTGAACCCTAGGTGTTCAAAAATATGAGGTGCATCTATCGACTCATCCCATTTGCAAAAATAAAACTACATTTTGAATTCACTTCTATTATATTCATGGACAGTAAGATAGTGAGATATGCATTAAATTTCTTTTCCCAGTAGGGGTCTGATTCAACATTTCCTATGAAAGAACAGAAAGACACTATCCTTTTTCTCCAGGCTAGTTAGCCTATAATTTAAAACTGTCAAAAACACAATTTTATACAAAGTCTTCAATAAAAGCTTCTCAGATATAACCCAAAGAGGTTTTACTAAAGTTTGATTCAGACTCTGTTACAATATTTTTAAAGCTATAAATACATCTAACTGATATTTTGCTGTTCTCTTTTTTTCTTAAAGTATTTGAAGATTTACAAAGGAAAAAAAAAAGCAGCATCCTTTCAAGGTGACTAAGCCTTGCAGCTTTTAAGCAATCAGAATGAATTCAATAGCTTGTTGGGACCATTAGCAGTCCAAAGAAGTATTGCTTAATGAAATGTATATGATATACGTCTGTTTCTTTTTTTTGGCAAACATTTAAAAATAATCCATAGGTACCTTCAAAAAACTAAGACGCATTTTTATTTAAAGCCATCAGCAGAAGAGTCATGACTGCATTTATGTGAAAGCTAGAAGAGATGCAAAATAGGGAAAAATCTCTGAATGTCAGCTCTTTTTTCCCTGTGACGTTAGCAGGCACTGCTCTTTGTAAGATCAGAAGCTCTCGAGTTAAATATTTTCGTAGTTTTTAAACAAAGAGCTTATTTATGTTGACTAATTCCTTTGTAACATTCGATAAAAACACTGGTTTCTAACTGTCTTATACTGTTAGACAGATGTGGTGTAGTGTCACACACAAATAAAAAATAAACAAAAGCCCACCGCAAATTACATCTGTTAATTTAAATCTACTTTATGAATATCTTTGTATCTTTCTACAGTTATCTTTGCTGACCCTAGCATAATTCACTTTAAAAAAAAATACCTCTTACCCAAGGAACAACATTATAGCTTGGCAGTTCACATACTGATATCAGACTGAAATGATGGTTTTGAATCATAAAACATGTCATCAGCTTTATACCAAACCACCAATAACCTTTGTCCCACTTGCCAGCCCTCCTTTTACTTGTCAATATAAGGCTTACCTGATTGTGTTTCCAATTACAGAGAAGGGAGCCCCTGGTCTGCAAGCTGCAATTGCTTCATCTCTACATTTCCTGGCAACCTCCACTAACTTTTCACCAGATTTATCCACATTGCCCACCAAAAATGTTTCAGAAGTGTCACCATGGTAGCCATTGTAATACACCTAAACATATGCAGAAATGTAAAGACATTTTCTCATTTTGCATCCAGAAACAGATCATCTTCTTAATTAAATGCATTCTTTCTAGGACCAAGCTATATATTGCAACACATGGACAGGTAAGTCATATTTGCAAGACTGGAAAAGCAAAACATTGCAAAGGAAAGAAAAAAAGCCTGAAAGATTGCAAGGTGCCTAAGGGTTGCCAGTGTTGCCAATTAAAAATTCAAGAAGAGCAGAAGCTGTGCATCAGTGCCCAGCAGTGCACCAGACAGTGACACTGCTCAGCTACAGGACATGAGGACAACTGGGCTGTTTGTGAGAAGATGGGTGGGGGTCGGGGATGGGCTGAAGGGGGCCTTGGGGCTGTCGGGTGCCCACCCACCCTGGCCCCTGGCCCTGTGGCCAGGGACCTCCTTGCACCCCAGAGGGGCAGGGCACTGAGCCCCAGTGCTGGCCGTGGGCACAGGGGAACCTGTTGGCAGCTGGCAGGGAGATGTATGTCCACAGTCAGCAGCCCCCACTGGAGCTCTGAAGAGAGAGCCATGCCCTGCTACCAACAGCCAGAGGGAACCCCATGGAAAGCATGGACTAAATCCACCGTCAGCTGTTGCAGGTTTTCTTTAATCTCATTTTTAAGCTACAATGTGGCATTAACATTGGATTTTACTTCTGATTCCCAGAGATGAATTTTGAGAGAATAAATGTACTGCTGTGGCACTGAAAAGTTTCATGTTCTGAAAATGAAACATGCTGTTGAATTAATTACATATTGTTTTTTTCTTTTCTTTTTGACATTTCATAGGTTTTAAATGTTAGCTCTTCTGAAATTCTCTGTTGAGCACAAGAAATCCTGGCTATACCCTATGGAGCTCTGCAACACCATTAAAATGGGGTTTGCAGCTCTGCAGCATGGCAGGCAGGCCCATAATTTTAAGACCAAGCCAAATTTCCCTACAAGAAGACAAATTATAATGATGCACAGTTTTGATCTTCTAAAACATTTTTTCTCCCCCAAACAGTGGGCAACTATCCTTCTACAACTAATTACTCACCAAGCTCAAACCACTGAACTTTTGCCACTGGCAAACTATTTGTGAAAGACAGACTCACATTCTTTTTGGTTTATTCCAAACTAAAAAAAACCCACAACCCCCAAAAAATCAAGCTACAGACAGTTTATCCCAAGGCCAGGTTTGTCTTCAGGCTGAAATATAAAGAAAATGCAGGCCATTAGGAGCAAGGGGTGTTTTAAAGAAAGGTTCAGTGCCAGCAAGGGCCCAACTGGGTTGCCACCACTCTGGTAAAAAGCAGCTGCGATCCTCTGCTCTACACCTTCCTCTGCCAGTTCCGACTACGACAAAATCTTCTTTTAAATTTTTGTATTTAATACCCATTGGGCAGGTTTTAAACTAGATAGTTCATATTTAAACTGAACTAGTTTGGTTTTAGCTCTAGCAAGTAAAACACACAACCCCCGAACATTAAATATCATCATCCTGGAAAAGCAAACACAGATTTAAAACATAGGAGAGTTTTAAAAAAAACCAAACCGAACAAAAAACCAAACCAAACAAGAACAAAAAAACCAACAACAAAACCAATAATAATATTTACTGCAGCCCATCCACTGCAATTACGTATTTCTGATGTTAATAAACTACAACCACAGCAACTGTAACATACTGTTTCCTTAAAATTCAGTGAAAGACCAAGTTGTAAGAAACATCAACCTGGTAACAATAGGCTGAAAATTGCACTATGCTGAGGATCTAGTAATGGATAACACTGTTGTCTCTATACTAAAACACATTTTCAAGTCTGCGTGTTTCAAGGCTATAAAATTTGTATTTCATCCATGAAATGCTACCATCTTAATTGTGCTAAAATGGATTTTTTTGTTCAGATAATTTGTACATAGTGCTAGGTATTTACACTTAACAACCTCAGTATTATTTAATTACTTTATAGAACCCATACATAATTATAAACAATTTCTTGTGTAATATTTACTTTGATTTTTATTCTGTCCAGCTGTGAAATGTCCCAGTTTTGCTCATTAAAAATAAGCTAAGAGATCAGTTAATAATGCTGAAAAGTAGTATTTTTTCCTCAGCTGTTTTGGACTAAGAAATTATCATACAGAGCACAGTTCAGTTTTAAATGATAAAAAAAAAAATCTTACAAAGATAGTCAGCAATTCCCATCCTTGCAGAAATCTTCACATTCTTAGAAATGTCAAGATTAATTTTATTTTATGAGAGTAAATTAAAAGCAAATAAATCTATGTCTTCAAAAAGGCCAGTAACATTTAGTCAGACATTTGTGAAGCAGAGTGGTCAAGATATGCACACTGTGTTAATACAAAAATATTTCATATAGTTTATCATGGAAAGTATCTGTGACATGAGTCTACACTTTTTTTTTAATCTAAGGTATCATTATTATGCTGACAGACTGAACAAAAAGTAAAATGAACTTTAAGAAGGTACAAAGAAATATGATTTAAATCCTTAGGTGTTACAAACTGATTTAGTCTAATAAACTGAGCAAAGCGATACCAGTTCACCAAAGTAAAAATGAAGGCCAAAAATAAAGTTTAAAAATGCTAGATTGCACTGTGTAAACCTGATAGTCAGAATTCTACGATTAGAAAGTATGGAGATGGGAAAGAATTTAAAAAGATCAAAACCCCAAGCAAAACCAAACCCAGTTCTGGATCACATGTGAGTATATAATGGGAAAAAGGTCATTGACCCTAATTTTAATAGAAAAAATATTTTAGAAAGCTTGAATCTCATGCTCAGAGGTAGGTCTGCTGAAGATTTCTTCACTCTACTCGTATGAAAATAGTATCAAGTTACCAATAGTTTCTTTAATGATTTAAGAAGCTTGTTTTTATGAGATTCTACTCCCTTGTATGTGACATATTATTGCAAAATAATGGTGGGATTCAAAAAAACATCTGTGTTCATATTAGAAATAAACAGCACTTCAGAAAAATAAAAACATGCCCAGCAAAAAGAAAAAAAACTTCTGCAAGACACAAATTTTTTTTTTTTCATAAATGAAATGAGAATTAGGTTTCCAGTTCCTGTGCTTTCTTGCTCCTAGGAAAACCCAGCCTGTGTTTATTTAAATAGCTATAATTGATGATTCCCTGGAAATATTAAGTCACGGTTATATCACACTATTTCTGTTTCTGCTCAAAAGGTTCAGGGCTTTTATACCAGAAATGGAACACAACACTACCTTCGGGGATTTTAATAAATGTAGGGAACACTGCTAGCAAAAGAGTTGCTGTCCAAATAGACTGACATACACAGGCCAATGTAGCCTCTAATGACAGAGTAAGATAATGTCAGGCCCCACTCAAAATCAGCAGGAAGAGGAAGATCAATCTTGGCAGAGTGAAGGAAAAATGCTGGCTTTCTTCATGTTAGCTCATCTCATACATATCTATCTTCAGCTGCTGCCCAGTACTGCGGTGCTCTGCATTAACTACACAGTGGATCAATAACAATTACACCTTCTCAAAAACATGACACATAGCAGGATTGGGTTGACATTTCACTTAGGCCAACATTGATCTCAGTGCATCTGATTCCAGTCCTAAATTCAAGTCAGGCCTGGGTCTAGCTGGAATAAACACACAGTTAAAAACAAAAAAGGAAACCAGCTGCTTGTGCCTTGGCTCAGAAGTAAACAGCACATCCATCTGTGCATCCCCCATCTCCAATCCACTATTCTTCCTGTTGCTACTAGTGATTCTAAAGTTGATCAAAGACTATTTTTTATATGAATTACTCACCGTGACATCAATGTTGATAATATCTCCATCCTGAAGAGGTCGACTGAAACATAAACAGAAAAAAAAAATAATGGTGACAGACAGTTCCCAACAAAGGGAATATAAGAATAAACACCTAATGACACATACATAAAAAATCAAGGGGTATGTATTTTGTGATGGAGGAAGGCAGAAGCAAACAGAATAACCATTTTTAATGTTCAGCTCTGACTACTTAGAGAACAAGTGTAGCTGAATATAAAATAATGAGAAACAACTACCAGAAAAACATATCAACACCTGAAAAATCTACCATTATATTTATTCTTTTTCTCTCACTAGGGTTCATATTTTACTTTGTGAGTAGCTGAATGTATTGCGAATATTAAAAAAACCCCCACATAAATTCAAATATATTTATTCCTTAGCCAATACTTATTTTGCTGGATGAAAAAANTTCTTTAAGTGTCTGGACAAACAGGATAATATATTTTTTTTTCTATTTCACACACATTTCTGTAACAGCTATCAGCATCATGTGGTAACATGTTCTGCATCTACAATGTGTTTACATTTAGTTAAGCTGAAGTATGTTCAATATTAAATACAATTTATTAATTTCAGTTTAACATTTTAATTCCTGGTTGTAAAACGTACATTATTGAGGAAATACCTGTCAGGAATACCATGACATACCACGTTGTTTACAGAAGTACAAACAGATTTTGGAAAACCTCCGTAGCCCAGAGGTGATGGATAAGCATTCTGTCTGATTATTTCATGATGAACAATGGAATCTATTTCTTCAGTTGTCATGCCAACCTAAAATATCAAACATAACATCCTGTTAAAAAAGCAAAGAGAGTTTCTTATATTTACTGAATGTGATTGCAGCCAAGCTTCAATGAAATATTGGGTGTTTCAAATACGCTGCTTTGATACAAAACACTATACTGTCTGATATATTTTATTGATACATGGACTTTTTTTTTCAGAAAAAAAAGGTTTTAAATAAAGCATGCAGTAGAAATGAGCACTCAAAAACCTAAAATACTGTCTACTTCCTTTCCATTCTTTTTTCCATATCTACTTCCTCGAAGACACCAATTTCCGGCGGCATCATTTCAGTAGCTGCTATAGAAATGTCTCGTTTCAATGCTTTCAGTCCCTTAAAACATAACATTACTTTCCCTTTTTATTTGTAAAAGAAAGGATGTTAAGTCTTGTAATTGCCCAGTACATTTACCATAATGTATTTAAGCATTTTAAGAAATTTTTTTTCCAGGTATTCTTAAATTTTTTAAAATATTTTAAAATTTGGCTTCAAATTTTGAGGATATTTTACTTAAAGTTGCCATAGCCTGCATGATCATAGTGAATCCACAAGTGCTGACCCATCATTTTTAGAAATCTTCATTTTTATGCTTGACGTTTTCTAGATTCATCTTTTCCTCAAGATTTTACATATTAAAAAAAATCCCCTCTCATAAATCATTCAGCTATTTTCTGAGTATCCATGGAGGAGAAAGTGCACATGCTTAAAATTACATTATTCTCACTTTTCTTTTGGATCAACTCTGTCTCTGGAATGGTTAGAGATGAAATTTGAAATTCGGTAGGGAAACCTCTCTCATTGAGAAGTACTTTTGAGGGTTCCTCTGTAAATTGATTTTGATTTGAATGAGTTCCGAGCCTTTGAAAATCATACTTAGTACAGATACGAGTATCATTCTTAGCACACTGAAGGAAAAATCACAGTGGCTGTGATTTTGGAGTAACACGTGGAATATAGGTAGGCTGTGGTGCAGGAGACAGTCATATATTGAAATACTGAGTGGCCATGCACAGCGAATACAGGTGAGTGCACTTGTGTACTGTGCTGGGGATAAAACCAGGTCTGTTTACTCAGCTGAATTTTGTTCAGCACAGAAATGTTGTCGGGCAGGTGAGGAGCAATGAACGTGTGTTCAAGACCAGGATTTGGGATTACTGCACATGACCCCTGCTTTGCAGTAGCCATTGCAACCTCAGTGCTGGGATGGCAGCCGCAGCCTTGGCACGCTGTCTGCATTGGATATGGAAGCTGTTGGTTCTGGATAAATATAGGTTTGTTGCTCCTGCCTTTGCTCAAATATCTTCATCTTTAGCCCACAGACAAACTGAACTGCTATGTACCTGACTGGCTGCTGTCTACTGCTGCTCTGCTCAAGCAATTTGATGTGGCTTTCGGATACTCAGCAGACAGACCTCTGGTCTCTGCATGGCTTACACCCTGTGAAAAGTTCTGCTTTTAACAGCATGTGCTTTACTTTTAAAGATACTTTTGTTAGCTGGACAAGTTTGGGGTGGCACCTACTGTGCATCTAATCCCTTATTCGGAGCAGGGCAATTCAACATTATATAATAAAATATTTTCATGTCATAGAATCTGCTGCTTTATTCCCAAATCTGTAACTCGAACCAGGAAAGTTATCATATATAATACCATATTGCAATCTGAAGTCCCACAGGCAGCAATGGTAACATCAAAACCACGATCAAACTATATCTCTTTGTATCCATGGATTATAATGCACCCTTGTTATACTGGGGGATCTTAGTGCCACTAGCTAAAGCACAGGCCAGAGCAAGTTTGGAGGACTGTGTGCAAGGCGGTTTCAGCAAGATAACAGGAACCGGTGGAGGGATCGGACTCTTCAGGTAAAATAGGAATGTAGAGTTTAGCTTATGAGAATAGCCTGAAAGAGCTTGGTTTGTTTAGTCTGGTGCACAGCTCTATTCCTGCATGAAGGGGAAGACTCAAGGAAAGGCAGGAAGCTGTTTAAATTAAAGAGCAGTGTTGGCACAAGAACAGATGGGTATAAACTGACCACGTGCAGCAACAGGCTGGAAAGCAGAAGATGCTCACTGTCAATGAGGGAGAGTTTTGGAGCATCCTCCCAGTCAGGGGAGTCTTGAACAAACACTTGTGAAAAACAGAGCTCACCAGTCTGTGACCGATCTGGGCAGCGGTCTTAGCACTGCAACTCCAAATGCCACCTCCCTCCCAGTACACAGGTCCTGGTTATATAATTATTACCTTATACACCTTTTTGCTCCAAAACATTCATTATGGGTGTGTAGTATTTTGCTATTATGCATGATTTGGCACATACTATGAACTGCATCATAAACTACACCATACTGCATAACTGTGTATTTACACATGATAACAACCAAAGAGTATTTGTGAAAAACTGCTCTCATTCAAAACCCACATTACACCCTGACCCTTCAGAAACATGTATATGCCCTTTACTTTAAATGGGTAAGTTTTATTGTACTGAGAAATAATTGAACATTAAAAAGTTAAACACGCACAAAGCTAAGTAAGATTTAAGCTTCAGGCAGTTTTTCATTGGCCATCCCAGCTCCAGAACGAAACCTTTGTGAAAGAGGGATGATAGCTGAAAGAAAAATCCCCTTTTAAGTCAACAACATTGACCTACAGTCCCCATCTATCTCTGCATCTCATAGCTACTCAACCCATTTCACCTTATCCAATATGCTATTACATGAAATACCAAGGCAAAGCTAAAAAAGCACTTCGTCATCTGCAAAACCTGGTAGTAGGCTCCTCCCTCTACATTTTTTCTTGGGAGGTATCCCAAAAAGCATACTGTAGGAACATTTCTGGGAACCATGAGGCTTTATTATCAATGCACTTTGGAAAATTGTGTAGAATTTGGCAGCTGTTTTTTCCAACAGCAGCTCTATGAGTGTACCTGGATCCCACAGGACAGTGAGGGCTGAAGGATGGACACGAATGGAGAAGGCAGACCAAGTTTGGGATTGTACACATGCAGAGCTGGAAAGAACGACATATGAGGAAGATGGGCCATGAAACGAAAGGAAAAAATGTAGCGTGGGCCTTAGGAGAGACTCACACGGTTTGACATAATCCGAACAAAGGGAGATTACAAACACAGAGATATTACACTTGAGCCAGCAACTGAGCACTACATAGATCCAAAATATGGAAATAATTAAACAGGCATATAATGAACTGAATCAAAAGTTAATAAATTCTTATTTTTTCAGGATCGAACTTAAAGTTGGACGCACATTATAGGAAAGTTAAAAGAAAAAAAAAGTAGGAACAAAACCCAAATAAGTGAAAGTATAAAAGACATCCAAGCTGTTATGGGACTTGTGTAATTGTTACCTTTAAGCCCTTTCCAGCCAGAAGCAGGACATGACGGGCCAACTGACAAGCTTGACGAAGCCCTTGAATCTGATCTTCATTCTTAATTTCTATGTCGTCTCCCCAGTCTGGTACAATGCCTGTCGTCACATAGTCTGGCTTCTTTATGTGCTTGAAGAAAAAGGATTGAAAATGAAGATCAGAAAACTGAGCATGACAATGGGATCATTTTCTCAGATACTGCCTCCTGCTTCATGGCAGCTTGCCCTTTCTGTCGTAGTATCGACCTTCCTAAGCCATCAGGGCAAACCCTCAAGGCTGCCTCAGTATTTCTTCCACTGCCCTTTTGAACTTAACATTGCCTGTTACTACTGACTTACACAGTCTGTTAGCCTTCCAGTGCTGAAACCCCAGATACTGCAGCTGACTTCCAGCACACACAGTCTCAAGTTAGGAAGCTGGTAGAAAGACTTAAAAACTCTTCATTTTCTTTTGCAAAGAGGGACATTTTCTACAAAAGGCATCTAAACACTGGAAGTGATGGGACAAATATACAGAATTAGTCTCAAAATAAAACCTGATCAAATCCCGTGTTTCTCATTCAGACAAAACTCCTACTCAGAAATCCATGAGATTGCTTTTTGACTAAGAACCTTAGGATTTAACTTATTTTAATTTAGAGGCTTTTACACATTAATCTAGTTCATATGCTGTGCCCAAATTTGTCCATCTACAACATTACACAAAGGTATCCCAATTTGCTATGTCAAGGGAAGTATAATAAACTTCATTTTTTCCACACAAGAACTTCTCAGCCCTCGCATGAGGTGAAATATAATATCTGATTTTTTTAAATTCACAACAATTTCATGATGTTTATAAACATGAAAGCTAATAAGAACAGTAATGTCTTGCACAGAGATGGAAATGCATTTTCTCTTGGAGGGTCCTGGGCTGTTTGACTGAGGAAGAATCCCTTTGCCCATGACAGCCAGGCTGATTTTCTGCCATGCTGGCCACAGGGTGAGTTTTGCACTGACTTCACAAAATACAGAGTCAAGCTGGCAGGCAGAAAACGAAGTAGGCATTTTAGGCTGTATGCAACATGACCATACAACAACAGGGTGTAGGAGTAACAAAGAGTGGGGCAACTAATGAGCTCTGTTGGGACTTTAAATGGGAAGACTATTGCTACTCCTACAGGTATTTTATGTCTAATCCAATAAAAAGTGAATCTTTAGTGAACTTACATCAACAGAATTTCAGATTCCCATTTCTTTCAAATTAATGCCATATCAGCCACAACAATATCCTATTGCAGTAGTTCGGGCCTTAATTAAAAAAAAACCAAACTAATGCCATTTGTTGCATTAGCAACTCCATACACAGCATCATCCTCGCCTTCCCCTTGGAGGGCACTTACCTGTTAACTGAGACATGGTCCTACTGACCTCTAAGAACTGTTAAGGGAGAAGCCCAAAGCAGAATACATACAAATGTCTATGAGGACAGTTTCACACCAACATCTTAAAAAACACTATGTTATTTCAATGTGATTTCTGGCATACTCTGAATAAAAGTAATAACTTTGCCATCAGGTTTTCAGAGTTCATAGAGTTGGACTGATTTTTAGACAGTCTGAGAACTCTGACCTGGGAAGACAACTTTTCATTATGACCATATATTTCTTCCTCTTCATTCTAAAAGAAGCATCTAAATGCAAAAAATAAAGTTTGTAAATTCTATGATTTTAAAGCTTTTGAAAATATACGGAGCATGTAACCCTATGTTCTCCCTGCACACAGAGCTTCCACAGCCTATTAGGGCTAAGAGCCCTACATCCATCATTCTTAACTGCTTTCCTATCAAACAACTTTTTAGTATTTCTAGCCCACGGAAATATCCTATATTTGGCATAAGAAATCTATACTGAAATGAAAAACAAAATCATAAAAAGTACTAATACAAAACCAGTGAAGCACTCCTCAGAAAGGGTACTTTGGTTTCTTTCGGCTAAAGGAGAGATACTAAACAGTTAATCTGTATGCTGTAATTAAACGGGGAAAAAAAAAGAAAAGGAAAAAAGGAAACCAGAAGTGGAGCACATGTTAAATTTCCATTTGCATGAAAAAGCCCCTTTTGGCTCTAAAGTAAGTAAAAATAAAAATACATATTGCAAGGAAAAAGCACACTCAGGCACAAAAAAGACAAGTTTAAAATGTGCAGGGGGGTTGCAGGACAGCTACCAGCAGGTACTGTATGTTCTCTTTCTGACATAACCAAATAATAAAACCATCAGCAAAATATAAAAATTTTTATAATTTGCTTGCTAGAGGTTTATGCAGAAAGGGAGTCAGATGATCATGAGTGATTCCTGCTGACTTCTAGTAAGACTGTCTATAATTCTTCAAACAAGTATCTGGACCCAGAATTGATGACAGATAATTTTAATACTCACATTTATACAACTATAACTGAACAGGCCTCAGGTTTGAACTCCCTCATAACTAAATACATCACTGTGTTTAACATGGTAGACAGCTGAACACCAGCTCTCTTATTTCAAATACGAGACGAAGCAACAGGACAGTGATCCAACCCCCAGCTGTTGGACAACAAATACACTTGATCATGACTGCAATCAAACTCTATACTGACTGGAGAACAGATTACATAACAGAAATTGCAGTACCTTAGGAACTTGGTGAGCTGGAGAAACCATGGCTGGCCAAACTACACTATAAGCAGTATTTCTTTGTCCCCGAAAGAAGCAGCATCTTTGCTGATGATTGCTTGAGTGCCTGTGCAGGTAGTTACGATTGTAAGAAGAAAAGATTGTGTGGCAGACAGTCACAGAACCTGTTAACAGATAAATTAAAAATTACTAACATTTTTTTCTACTTCCACATTACAAAATGGAAAGTAGGCAAAAAGAAGGGCACAGTGTAAAACACAGCACAGAACTCATGTAGTTGTCAAGGGTAATTTAAATCTTGTACTGTTTAAGAAAGAGCAGTGAGAAAGAGAAGAAATGAGAACAAAAAAACTTCCCAAACAATACTTTGAAGCCTTATAAAACACCAAATGTGTTTAGGTTTGATGCATTAAAAAGCAGTGTGGGTAAATTCCCCACAGTTTTCAGACAGGAGTGATGCTCCAACTGGCCTCTTCTTGGAGCAATTTACACGGCTGCACTGTTCAAGGCTTGGCAAAGCAGTTAATAAGGGACAATAGTAAGAAAAGAGAAGACAAAAGAAGAAGATTTAATGTTATTTCAGCCAATATTTTCAGCTGTATTTTTGCAGAATTGGTCACAGATTTGAGCATACCAGAGGTAATGTTTCTCTTTATCTTGTTGCTCAAGACACAAAGACTGGGGCTCGTTTTGTTCAGGGGGCAACAAAAAAACTTCACGAGATATTTTCAATCTTGGCCAAAAGTAATTGAAGGGATTAAAATTTGTAATTTAGTGGGAGTATTTGATTCAGATTTCCATTTAATTCACATGGGAATTTGGCATGAAAGTTTCATAGCTCAAATTTAGTTGTTGGGCAATGACACATTTTCCCCCTCAAAAAAGGAAAAGGAAAAAAAAAGAAAAAAGGAAAAAAGGGAAAAGAAAGGGCATTGAGGCCCAAAGGCTCTCAGAGACATCAAAACCAAAATAATGCACCACAAAAGACAGTGCTAGCATCAAAACCAGGAAATTCAAAAGGATTATTGACACTGCCCGATTACATTACAATTACACACAGTGTGTATTTCCACTACTCAAACATTCTACAATCTAAACATAGGTTTTTTCCTGAAACATAAGTTTAACATAACAATTGAACTGCTCCTGAAAAATGTCATTATGTATACAAATAGAAGAGCAATCTTGTGGCAAGAAATCCAGATGAATAATTATTCTTCAGTAAAAAGTTTTTGTTTAAATAGAAGTAACTAAACATTTTTATATCATAGAAATAAAGAAATTAATCTACTGCACATTTTGTAACTATGTAAAAATGTTTTTTTTCAGAAGAGTTTCTTTCATATCTCACATGTTTTTATTCTATTGTACCTTCCTTCCTTTCCTTTGAATGCATTTATCATGTTCAGATGCAGAAATTATCCTTCCACATGTGCAGTCTTTCACAGACAGCCCTTTACAGTATTCCATGACATACAGAAGATTCGAGTTATGCACTGGTTTGGAGCCCCAAACCCAGACTGAAATGGCTGCATTGGGTTTGCATTAGAAGTGTTCCTGACTGTCTCTCTGCACACTGGTCAGGCCTACATTTAGGTACCAATATCTGAAAGGTTAAAACTCAGGTGTAGAAACTTTTACTCAAGCCAATTTTTACTGGTGGGGTTTTTTTCGGTTTTTGGGGTTTTTTTTAAAATTGTTAGTAAGTAACAAAGTGGAGCTGAAGGATGAGGTTCACCTCCAGCTCTCAGTATAATCTAAGTACCCCAATGGAAGCTGCCTGCTTCAAAACAGGAGAAAGTGTCTCCAAGGAAGTGAAGCTGCCCTGTTAACAGTGGGCTGAATTGGTTTGGTAGTCTATTAATTAGAATTTAAACAGCAGCCTCATAATCTACTTTCCTAGAGTCTCCTTTACAAGAAAAAAAAAAATCTTTGTCCAATTAACAAAAACCACCCAAACATACCAAAAAAAAAAAAAAGGGTCACCTAACCTGCAACTGTAAGCACATCCGAAGAACCCAAAGCATCCTACAAACTCCCTGTCTGGTTTGCACTCATTTCTGGAATTTGGAAGCACAGAATCTGTTGAGGCAGCAACTTTTGGGCCATTGGAAGTTGCAATCACTCTGACAGTGTAAGCCAAGTTGCCTCTTTTACTAAGCACAGTTGAAGTACCTTGCTCTTACCACAGCTAAAGGTACTACAAATACATTGAAATCCCACACTCACTGATGTGGTCAGCTAAAGTCCACATGGACATCAATACATGAACACATATTTTAAATGCTCTTCTTGCTGCCCAGCATGCTCCCTGGGCACCTTGTCTACTGTGTCACAATTTAATTGGGGAAGAAAAGGTGCAGTGTACTTGTCAATTATTCCCAATGCACACCCCCAAATACACACTCTTAAATACATTAAATCATATTCATGGGTGCATTTCTATCGACTAGCCCACATTCAGAAGGGATACCTTTTTATTTGGAATAAAATTTTTACCTCTGTTCTCCCAAAGATACATTGCAAATGTTGTCACAAAATAACAGGATAATAAGGTACTGTAGCCTGTTGTTATTCTACTAACTACTCATTATAAACCAGATGCATACGAAAATATCTACTACTTGAACAGATGAAATGAGACAAGCAAATAAGTATCACCATACTAAAATACAATTCCTAAATTATATCACACGAATTATAAACACAGGACAACTAAACCTTTACTTGAAATATAAAAAATTATACGAGAAAACATTCTCCTACAAAGTAAAAATAAAATTAAATAAAATGGCATTAAAATACAATGAAGTTACTGGTTTATAATGAAAATCTGGACTCCATCCACACACTTCCTTCCTTAAGAAAGCCTTCTAATGCCTCCACAGCTCCTTTTATTCTTTAAGCTCCCATATTCCCAGCTAATTCGATATAGCAACATCATCAATCACCTGAGACAGGAACAACTGTCTGTATTCTCCAAGTCTGGCTCAGAGATTCCCTCCTCCCCACCCCTTACACCCATCAAAGCTTTTCTCAGCGCCTTTATTTACTTCTGCAACACTGGTGCTCAAGCATGTCCTTCTTGTTCAGCTTTCTGTGTATATTAATTACTGTAAGATAATTCATAAACATGGCATTTATGCATCTTCCAGCAGAAACTGTAGCCACTGGAGAGCGTGGCGTGTGAAGCTGGGTTGGCTGGTAACAGACCAGCACGACCACGATACAGAGTTGATCCTTTATGTGTTTATTCTGTACCCCAACAGCAAGGCTACATCATCTGCCACGAGCAATAGAGTATTTACTATCAGCTGCACTAAGGAGAATTAGCAGCAGTGTTACCGAATCACATCAGCAGCCTGGACGCATCGAGCACAGAAAATTACTGACAACTGCTCCGCTGAGCCGCCGGTGAATCCCGCTGTGCAATCCGTGCGCACGCCTGTCCTGCCGGAGCCGGGATTCCTCAGCACACCTTCCAGACCTTCATTTGGATTAATAATATAAATGTGCACTGTGAGCTCTTGTGAATTACCAGACGAATTTATCTTGTGTGGAAATTATATTTTTTTTTCCTTTTAAATGAGTCAGTCAGAGGGCCTGAATATGGCATTCAAGAATTATGATGGGTGGGAGCATTTTTAAGTGACTGATTTTGCAGCACAGTGTGCCCTATATTTATTAGCCTTTTACTCTGGGGCTATTTTAATTGTTATCTGTTCATGCATGTTACACTATATAATGAAATGCTCCCATTTCACTCATAGAGTGGAGAGTTTTTTATGTGTATCTCTATTAATGACCCTTAATTAAGTTGATTTTAGTAATTTAAATGTGATTTTCCTCTGGTCAAGAAGTATTTTTAACAGGAGATGTTGAAAATGAACTCTCACATAAGCCCTTTTCTAATGCTTCTTGTTTAACAGTTACAGCAATTTATCAAGCTATGTTTTCAATGAATGAAGTGTGGGGTAGCTGTGCAAAAACCTGCTCATTTACATGATTCATCAAATGTGATTGTAAGCAACCATTTTTTTGGAATTTATTCATGAAAGATTTCAATTTTCCAAGCAAATAACAAAAATATTACCAATGGATAAACTTCATGACAGTTCAGAGATACAATAAATACAAGGGCTCATCTTAAAAGAGACAAGAAATAAATTAACATATTTTAAAATAATTTAGTTATAGTATCAAAAGAAGCAGAGTACCAGAATTATTTAGGATTACAAGAATTAACATCCCAAACTATTTAGGAAATAAAATCAACTTGCTTTTGATAAAGTTAACAACATCAAAAGCATTGTTCTGACAACTCTTTTCAAAATATGTGATTTAATCTTTCTTTTTAAACTGAAAAAATAATGACTGTGGAGATTTTCTTAATATATACTCATTTGGAGGTAAAACACTACAGATCTTTCATTTGGCTTGTTGGGTGATTTTAATACTCTCGGATAATTTAGCTTCTTGTGCAAATATTCATTTTGCTGAAACTTCTGAGGATTAAAGTTTAAAATGAGGTATTAAAAATCACTAAGGGTAACAATATGTGGAATCCAGCCAAGGCAACTAGGTAAGAATACATAGCTTTTTACTGCTAATTACCAAATGTTCCCATTTTTCAATCCAAAATAATGGCTGTGGTTTGAAAGACCTTTACTTGTAATTTTAACTCTAACTGTCTAATAAAACACTGACTTTGTAACCCCCCTGTTGCAAAGATATGTCCAAGCTTCAAAAATAGGATGGGAAAGATTAAAGGTTCTTTCCAGCTCTGTGTAACCTGTGTAGCAGAAGAGCAGCTCACATTTCACATGCAATAACCTGTGCATTTGCTAAAAAAAAAAAAAANAAAAAAAAAAAAAAAAAAAAAGAAAAAAGAAGAAAAAAACTCCAAGAACAACATAGGGAAATGCCTGAGGCAGAAGTTGAAACTGATTGGGCAAAGTAGAAGGACAAGAGCCCTTGAAATTAAACAAAAGCAAATTCATTCTGTTGACAGATGTTGATTACATCAAAGCCATGAAAGAACTTTTTTTTGTTTCTCTTTTTTTTTTCTATTTTGCAACTAATACCTCCACATTTTCTGTACATTATGGATATAATGTATCTTAATCAACATAATCCAACACATAATAATTCTCAAACTTGGTAAAAGTATATTGTAAGAAGGTCTTAACGACAGGCTTCTCCAAACAAGAGTGTATTCACATGGTCATGTCTGCATACCCGTGCTGGTCACGCCATCATCAGCCCCTTACTTCCAGGGGTTAACTGCTCTGGCAGCCAAATAAAATACAGAGAGCGCTGTGTAATTATGGAGACAGTCAAAGGGCAGACTCTATTTTGAAATCTATTTGCACAGACAAGGTCTTCCAATTTCGTTTACAGGAAACAAGCTGGTGAAGGGGGTCTCCTCCTCTCCAGATGCTTTCCACACGTTTTTCCCACATCAGGAAATCGTGGACATAGACACCATGCAGCACTGTTTCCTGGACTGCAGAACTATGTCATTACAAGGAGAAGAGCAAGTCGGTGCTTGTGAGAAATATTTCCTCCTAATTGGATGTATTAGGGGAAAGCAAAACCCATAAGGACTACTGAAAATGTGACTAGCAGCAATTTGTAAACAGGACGCAGCCACAGCTGTCACGATGGTACTGGAAAAGAGAAAGCAGAAATGAAAGGGTAAAAACACTCTGTTTTTAATAGCATGATTGGGGAAATGAAATATTCATCAGGAGAGATGTGACTTCAGTTACAACAGCAACACATTGGTGAAAACTTCAACAACAGCATGCTTATGGCCCTACCCTGATAAACCGAAACACAGGCCAGTATGTTGCAAACATTATATTCTAATTTGGATTGTTTTATTTAATTATTTAATTTTTCTGGAAATTAACGACAGAATTTGTTTCGTTAATAAAGGCTTTAACAGAACTGTTCTTGCTACTCTTCTAAGAGGCAATGAAGCAAAGCAATGGTTGAACGGCAACTGACTCCATGGGAGAAGAGTCAGCCCCTCTGCCAACATCACTGGGACTCCTCCATGTCACTGAAATAAGTCAGTTTTGGCCCTCAGTTACGCTCCTTGCTAATTACAATTCTGGCCTTACTTCATGCAGAGTGGAACTGGGCAATTCACTGGCTATATGCCAATACAAATGAGTTTGTAAATTTATAAACTATAGGGAAACAGATTCTTGTTTGGCTTTACTTACTATGATCTGGTCTAGACTAACAGACTAAAATGATGAATCAGTGCCTTCTGGAATAGTGCTGTGCTTCTAATTCATTATTCAGTCAAACTTAGGGCCAACAAAATAGCTGTTCTGCAAGTTGGTAAACTGGGAAACCACAGAGAATGAGAACCCCTTCTATTTACAGGAAGGATGACAGCCTAAGGGTACTTTATCCCAATAATAACAACATTCAAGTACCGGTGCCCAGGTCACGACAAGCCATGACCCTCCCCATAGCTCCTTCAGGAAGCTGGCTCGATGCCACCTTTTATCAGCAGCAACTGACAGTGCAACTTTAACAAACAAAAAGAAAAAATTAGTATTATTTCCTTAAAGCCTCCTTTGACCAGTTGAGAGCAGTTCTGTATATATACACACACACACAGAGTCACACCAAGGCAGTATAAGAAATAAATTAATTGAGTAAAATTCTGGTATCATTAATCAGTATTTCCCCCTTTTATTATAGGATTTAAAAAATAAAGAGTACAATCTAACTATAGCTGAGATACATTCACTAATATACCCAAGGAAATGAATTGTCTATTACAGAACAGAGGATCAGGCTGAACAGACTTAACTTTGGGAACAGGGCATTGCAGTTCTCCAACAGAGCCTTCCATCCTAATGTTATTTCTACTACATTTTCCCTCTGTGATAGCAAAACACAAGAGGAAAATAAAGACAGTGTTGTCTAAAGCAATATCACCGCAAAATGAGACAGGTCCAGTACAAAAGCTGGACAAAGCAATATTAAGGGTTTCAATCACAGTTACTATCAAGGGAATTTAGACTCCAGATCACAGCATCTGGCAAGTTTCAACTTCTCTGACTAGCAGGAGAAACATTCCTCTTATGTTACTGCATTCCTTTATTGAGTAAATTAATTTATCATAAAGTGAATAAATTAGAATAAGAAACATATCTGCTCAGGCTTCCATATTTAAATACATTTTCCAAGAACTTTCTATCTATCTTTAGATTTTTTAAGAGGTCAGAGAAATTGCTTTTGCTTGAAAGACTGGTTATTGTATTAATTATTTTGATTTTGTCAGGAAGTAACAACTATTGGAACAAGTTAGTTGAAAAAATAGCAGTTGTTTCAGATTAAAATAATAAGCTATTCAAACAGTCCTTACACACAGCACAATACCAAATCTTGTTGTTTGTATGCACCCACCCACAGCTCTAACATTCATTGAATCCTACTGGGTTAAAATCTTTTCAGGTGCTATGTGAAGCAACTGTTTTTCAACTGGCATGTTTATGTCCTATATACATGCCTGACACGATATTAAATGTTAAAAATAAATCCTACTTTAACCTCTTAAATTTCCACCTGAAATGGAAAAAATACGTCTGGATCACCACAAAAAACATTTCCCACCCTTTTAGTAGGCAAGCAGCATTGCTCAAATAAGAGTAATCTTTACGTAGCAAATTTAGGAATGCTCCCGAACATTGTATGAGGATGTTTTGTGTAGCCTGATGCATGGGAAGAGAATAGGCACTCAGTCTTTTTCCTGCAATAAATATTTTCAATACACCTGCACCACATCTCTAAGGACACATGACGATTTCTGAATCACAGGTCAGTCTTATCTCAAAATTAAGAAAAAAAGTGCACATGGCTAGCAATTTTGGGATGAATACATTAATAAAATAAGATTACGTTACTACTCATTTGGAAGACTGACAGCTAATAGTAATTCTTGCCTTGTGTTAGAAATTGTTAATTACTTGTATTGTCCCGTTTTCACATGAAAACACAAGTTATGTTAGGACAGTAAGTCTTTACTGAGAAAACATGTATGCGTCCTTTGCTAGAGTGATGAGTCTAAGGTTGGGGAATTATATCCTATAATCCAGATTTCAAAATATATGAGCAGAGAGGTCTAAGAGTTTATACCTTTTTCTGCTAAACTGCTGTGGCGGTGGTAGAAATAAACTCTTATTTTTATTTCAAGAAAATGCTCTGCACAAGGAAGACGTTCTAATCAAGAGCTTGCTGCAGATAACTTGTAGCATCCTGATTAAAACATTTATTTTTAAACCTGTCAGTCATTACTATGTGCTATTAATGTGTAACTTGGAAGCTTACTCATAAATATGTGACATTTGGGTCACTGAATGAATTATAATGATAAAATTATGGACCAAACTTGGAAGAGTACAGTATAATGTTTGGGAGATGTTTTAAATGATTTTTAAATACCTTTAACTTATCTCCTTGCTTAACATTTACAAAGACCTCTTTTTAGCATAAAAATCCCTGTTCATCAAACAGTGATACAGGAAGAAGTTGTTTACATTTTCAGAAGTACCAACATACATCACTTATGACAAAAAAACCAAGCACTCCATAAGAAATGCTCAATCACTGTCAATCATACACACTAAAATATACATAAACCAAAGCATGTGGTATGAACTGTATTAGATTCAAACTGAACACAGAATTACAACTATAACAAACAAAACCCAAATAATTACTAGTGACTCACAGGCCAATTTACACATCTCACCAAACTATTGGAAAGGTAGGTAACCATAGAAACCTGTCAGCCTAAATTCAGTACTTTAAAATTTGTATTTAGTTTAAAATGCTGACAATTCTGTTTCTATTTGACAAAATCCGTATTTTTAAAGGCTACAGTTTCTGCTTTGGTACTTAAATAAATGCTTAAAATGATTTCACCTCTTGGTTACTAATAATTTACCTTTTATATTTGATTTTACCCAAGTAAAAACTGCAGTTAACTGTCGGTAATATAAAATGTTAATATATTTTAATATTGCAAATACATTTCTAACATTTCTTCAATGACTGAAATCATATAACAATATAAACCAAACACTTCTGCACTTACTATTAAATGTTTCGCATATAGACTTTTCTAAGCTGCACACTAGCAGAAAAAATAAATTACTCAAATTAACTGTTAAAGCTGAAATGCTAATAGCCTTTTCAACTTATAGCTCTTTTTCACTGACAATTGCAATTTGCATGGCCTAAAATTTAATACTATCATTAGTACTAATGTCCTATATTTTACTTCATAATCTAAATGAGTAAAATATTATTTTTGTAGTTCACTGGCTCTTATACTCAGGCTGTAATGTTCAGTGTGTATTTCATTATGTAGATGAGCAATGGATGTTGTCTAACATGATTTAAATGGGTCAACAGTATTTTCCTATTCACATTAATCATCCAGACAGCCACGCACACAAAAAACTAGCCTTGAAAACTAACCTAGGATATCTCTTTTTATCACTGACTCTTCCCACCACTCCAACAACAGCAAACACATGCTCCAGGAGACGGGAGCCTCGGAAACTGGGAAGCCAAGGCTGGGCGCTGCTCCCTTGGCCAGTGCACGGCTCCCGCTGCTGCCGGCCCCACTCCCTGGGCTGCCCGCGGCCCCGTGCCAAGAATGATTCTTGTCCTGCAAAGTTCAATGGGAGCTGTGTGTTGACAAACTGAGCAAATTTGAATCGGCAAAATTCATTCTTGGCACGGGGACACACGACTGTGCTGAATGCAAAGGCGCGCTGCCCGCTCCGCTGCGCTGGCAGCCGGCTTCTTCTGGCGTAAACACACTTGTCAGAGCTCCCACTAAAGTCAAAGGACACAGGATGAGGCCATTTATTGCCAGTTGTTTATAAAACACATCAAAATTAAGGGTTCTATTCTCAAGCCATGTAACTACCATCTACGGCCCACTTCATATATGGCATATTGCAAATAAAATGGCAATTCATAAATAACATAGCCCTTCTGTAGAAAGGGAAGCTGTTCTAATAAATGCTAAAGGAAAGAACATAAGTATAAAACAGGCAGAAAGTAACAGGATGATTGTGTACCAAACACTCAGACTCATTTATTCAAAAAATACATTATTAAGCTAAAAAAAAAACAAACCTAATTTCTGAACTATCTTCACCAGGTTATTCACTCACTTTGTACAGTTTATTGGACTATTCCACTGTCTGATTTTCTAAGCTAGATAGAGTAAGAAAGGAGTCTTTGCAAGAAATTAGGTCTCAAACTCCTTTTCCTAGACTGAAAAGGGTTTACACAGTCTTTTCTGCACAGATAGTAAATCCATAAGAAGAAATGTTTTGCTTTCCACAAGATGAAGATAACTTGCCAGATAAATATGACAGGCACTTCTCCTGAGCATACTTAGCTACCTTGTCTGCAAAACTGGGCAGTAATCTATGAAATTCTCTATGGGGACATCCACTTAATCAGTTACTAATTTGTAAACTCAACTCAGAACTTTTAGATTCAGTCAATTACACGCTAAGAATCCTGCTGCATATTTTTTTCACATGGAAAATGTGAAGTCTATTTCAATCTACATGCATGGCCTACTGAAAAGTGACGTGACTGTGAATTTGAGTTTTACAGCCCTGGCCTCAACTTTATAAATGTCAAGGCTCCTGATCTGCATTCAGTAGGCAAAGAGGTACAACAAAGTTGATTCTGACATGGCTGCTCCCCTGGCAATGGCACAGTCACTGGAAGCGTTATGCCCATGCCTGGGCCGTGCTTGCTCATCCTGCAGTGGCTGGCAGTCTATTGTCACTGCTTGTCACACCGGACGGGACATGAGAAAACCGCTGCCTTTCCCCAGCCACGCCAGCAGATTATTTTCATCTTGTTGAACTTTCAGCTGCCAACACCCCACCAACCCATTTGCAACATCCACCTGGTTCCCACAGCTGGGGATACTGTTGCAGCAAGCCCTGCCAAAGTCTTTCCACCAGCTACATCATTCTACACCTGATTTTGTGAATCAGCTTTTACAGAAGAGTTATTTGGACAAAACAGCCTCCAAATGAACAAAAACAAGACTGTCCTTATCAAGCAGGTTTTAGAAACTTCTGCAATCTTTGGTTTGCTCTGCAATTAAATTTTTGCCAGAAAATATGTATTAGTTAAGGAGAGTACTCTACAACTCAAAACTAATAGACAACATAATGGTACTACTCAGAAAGCTGCTGGGACAGAGCTATAACAGCAAAATAATTCTTGCTGGTACAACTTGATCTTTTTGAGCAACCAGAAGAGAACTATTCTCATGAGCTGAGCTTCTGCTGATTTAGCAGGGTATGTCAGAGCACGAACAAATCTTTATAAACCCAGACAAGACCCACTACTTTATTTACTTCTTAAAAGAACATGCATTTCTAATCTGACTCATAGGAATTATGTTAATAATAATCAGTGCAGACCAACCAGAAATGGGTCGGAGAGGTGAGACCTGCCTAGCCACCTCACAGATGTTAGTTCAAAAAGCACACGGCAATGACATCAAGCCTTGTCGTCACCTACCATTTCATCCACGAGGCACAAGTGTGACTTGATGCTCAGATCTGCACAAATGACTGTGGGCAACACTTCCTCTCAGTGTCAAACCAGCATGTCTTTGCGAGATGCCTATCCACTTTGTCCAGTGGAAAAGGACCTCAACTCAACAACTCCAGATGAGTTTACAAGCCCACTTAAGAGATGAGAAGTCAAGCAGAATACAAGTAGATCTGCAGTGACTGCACCATTTCTTACATAAAGCATCTCCGTTTTACATGGAAGGAAGCTAGGAGTTCACTGTTGCTTTTGTCCAACTCCATCTTCACCTGTGGCTACCAGAAAATCTGAGACTGAACAGCTGGAATTTATGTGAGAAACAAACTTGTCATTTTCTATCAATGTTATGCCACATCTGTTGACTTTCATATTTAAAAAATACATAAGGCGGGACTGAATTTAAATTTATGTACAAGAAAGCATGAAACAGATAATCTGAGAAGTGTTCACATTTCTATAGAGAACATCTGATATGCTGTAAGTATTAACATATAAATTCAGATCGTGTTCATTACTGCAATAGTTCTTCACGGTTCAAAATCAGCTGGATCCAAAACGAAACATAGCTTTAAACAGGTTTACAATGAACACCTGAACATAAACATCTTTAAAATGTGAAAGCTGGAGACTTTATAGAGCCGGTTAGAGTGGCTGGTTATTTATAACCTAAACTCAAAAGAGAACAGTGCGACTTTCAAAAACACTCAAGGAAGTTTTCTCAGGCTGCACGCTAGAGAGTATGTCTGCCAAAAGACCTCCAAGGAACTCTGAAGTGCCCTTTATTCTCCTTTCTAAGGCTTCCATGCAGCAGGGCAGCTTGTTGAACACTTAGTTTTCAATATTCTCCTTTTTCTTCAGAAATTAAGAAGGGAAAGACATTACTGATTTGGAAAGGACATAATGTCTAAAAGGACAATGAACAAACTTTCCATACTTTGTTTCTATGTCATAAAACATTTCCAGTGTTTTTCACTCAAATAATTTTTTCAATATGAAGTATCTTGAGGGAATTAAAAAAAAAATTTCAAACTTCCCTTGTCCTCCAAGGAACAGCCAGTTATGACGCAGATAAAGCCCTTTGCCAATGAAGAGTTCAGTTGGTAACATTTACCAATCACTTCTCCTAGATAATTTTAGAAACATAGCAATAGAATGTAATAACTATGACAAAATAGAGAATTCTGACACTTCTTATTATACTAAACATAGCCACATACTATATTTTCCTGCCTGAATTGCATCCAATAAACTACAGGACTTTACTCTGAGGTATGCAAATTTTCATGCATACTCTCTTGCATTTTACTCCTACAATTAAAACATGCATTATTCTGGTTACATGACACATCTTATGAAGTGAAGGAGACTGCAGTTAAGTAATTAGATATGACTGTTAATCTATTAAAGATGGGGCATTTGTTCCTTTCACATCTCTAACCCAATGCAGCAAACCCAGATTGGGGCTAAAGTGAATATTTAATTATCCAAGTTGGACAGACTACATGGTGCTGATACGTAACAAACAACATGCAGTTGTTTTCAACTTGTGACTCAACAAAACTGGGGAATTTGATAGAAAGACTTTTATTTAGAAGTAAGTTCATTATCAGTTTGTCTCAGCTTCCTGCATGGGAGTCCACACTGCCACTGGAGGATGCTTACAAAAACCAATGCTCAAAAAGCTTGAAGAACAGTGAACCAAGAGGTCACAGCCAGGGAGGTCTGCTCCCAAGCACAGGGCAGCTTTGCCCCTTCTGTTGTTGGGCAGTGTTTTTGCCTGCCTGCCAGCCAGTTCACTGTGACATTTTTGGAGAAGCACCCTGAAGAAGAGCACCATCCTGTGCAGCACTGGCTGGCAACGAGCGCCTGGGGCAGGAGGTTTCTCGGGGTAGGAGTGCTGTGGAAGCCCCAAAGTGAGGGATGGGTAGACGAAGGGCTGAGGAAACCTGTGCCATGTGGCAAGAGCCAGGGAGCAGAGGAACATAGCTTTGATGGCAACTGCAGAGACAGACGTAAAGGTCAGGGAGAGAAAGCGCAAGTGTCCGAAGAAGCATTCGGCGAAACAAAAAAGGTAGAAAATGTGGGAATTTGACAATCAAAACACTAGTCATATAAAGAGGGTAAAAAATGACCAACTGAGAAGAAACCCTTATAGAAAACCATGATTTTAATGTTTTTAAAAAGTTCCTTTTAAAACATCTTCTAGAGTCTGTTTTCGCTCTAGATAACACCCAAGGCCAGTGGTGTGACCTCAACTGGTGAACAAAAAATATGAGTGACTTTTCTTAAATTGGAAACTAGAACTTGACTTCATACAGTGCCTTCACACTTAGTAAGTTATAAATTGCTTTAAATACTGGCAGGCAAACAGCCATTATGCACTCAAGAGCTCATACATAATAATATTTAGCATTTTTATAGAGCTTTTCATCTTCAAAGTGCTTTACAAACAACTCATTAATCTCAACCAATGCACCTGCAAGGTAGATAAATATCTGCATTGTAGGTGGAGAAAGACACACAAAGTTCAATGACTCATGCAAAGCCATGCACGCCACCAGCCCCAACTATCCCTAGCTCCTGGCTCCTAGTCCATGAAGGACCTGAGTCCCCCTCTGTGTTGACACCATACCTTCTCTTCAGCCACACAGCCATAGAGAACTCATTTTACTGTGAGGCAGTGGCAGAGTGGCAGTCTAGCTGGAGACCCTCCCTTCTCCAAAGCTGGTAAGTTCCCAAAGACTGCTAGCTCCCACCAGGATCACCAACCCCAGGAAGTGGGAAGTCCATGAGACACCAAAGTGAGATCCACAACATCGATTCTCAAACTGATTCACCAACAAGCAGTGAGCTGGAAAAGCCTCTGCACTGGCAGAAGCCTTTGCCTCTCTCCCCATTTATTTCTAACTGCTGCATAGACTCCAGAGCAGGAGACTCCTACAAGTCAGACAACAGAACCCTGAAGCCTGTGGCCTCTGAGTACTGGGACAATTCAAGAAAACAGCTTAAATCCTCTGGTGTTCTCTAACCATTAAAAACTTGCAATGAAATTTTGCCTTCAAGAATGGTAATTCCCTTCCCTGTTGGTGACTGGAAAAAAAAAATCTTAATGGGATTATGCTGCATGATAGTACTTTTGACTTTTTTGAGGTTTAAAAATATGTGATAGGATTTTTTTTAAACCTCAGAAATACCAGGAATGTCAAACCTGAAGCAGATGAGAAATGTGAAAGGTGTGAACAATACAATACCTGTACTGTGCTACAGCAGACTTTATGTTCCTTTACACAGAGAAAATGAATAATGGCCTTTTAGTAATGACATCTTTATTTCAGATATTTATTAGTCACTAAATCTAAATAAATAAATCTGAGAAGCCTTATCTGGCAGTTTTCACATTTGTGAACCCAGAGCTTAGCAAGTTCTCCAGCCACTGTAGTTCCTCCCAGGGAAAACAGCTCATGTTTAAAAATATCAGTCAGTCAGACAAACTGTTATAGTAACAGAAAAACAAACCCCACTTTTTCTTAAGATATCAAAGAAAAAAGTCTCTCTACAAGTAATAGTAGAATATATTAGTTAAGCAAACATAAGCAATAAAAGATAAATGAATGGCAAAAATGTATGTAGCTAAAAGAGCTCTGCCAGCCTGCCCAGCTGACCTGGGTATAAAAGACAGAGTAACAAAAGAAGCAGCCTTTAATTACTCTTCCCCATCTTACTGTTTTAAACTTATAAAGAAAAAAAATAACAAGGCCACATAAACTAAAACAACATGAAGAAACAACTCCTGATCATCAAGCAGAAACTGCAAGTTCCCCACATTTAGAAGACTTTTAAGCTTATTATTTCATTGATTTAAAGTGAGCTTGTGTCTGACTGCCAACAACATGCTTTTAAAAAAAATATGTCAAATCTCCAACTCTCGATGAAAATAAAGGCATATAAGAGTAAACTAAAAATAAAACATATAGGAAATGCAATTAAATTTAATTACATTGAATACTAACATTCATTCTGCAATTATAAAAAAATTCTAAAAACATCTTCTAAATTAAAAAGCCCACCATAATATTCTACAGCTAAGATAATATGCAATCTTTATATAATGCAGTTTTTCCAACAGAACAAAATAGATTAAAGAGCAGCATGCAAGAAAAGAATTAAAAGATGCAATTGTATCCACTAAACTCTGGAAGCCTAAAAATGACGATGCAGTAAAAAACCACCCAACATCATAACAGCAATGCTGCAACATTTTTTGTTATTTTGTTTAATAACTCATCACTTCATTTGTACACAGTAATGAAGAGATGTCACAACAACTTGTGTCTCTGAGTGCTCTATTCTTTCCTGCCTCTGTTTTCAGGGTAGGTTAAAAAGAATCTTTTCTCCTAATCATCAGCAAACCAGTACCAGATTTCACTGGTGGTAAAGTATGCTACCTATCAGTACAAGGCAATGCTACACAAGAACAACAAAGAAAATAAAAAAAGCAAGAGGCAAGGTCTGAACACAGTTTTCTTTCAATTCCCTTGGGAATCATGGTTCTATAGGTCTTGAATTCCCAGGCAGAGCGGATCATGTTCATCAGTTACGGCAGCTCCTCTGGGCCTAAGTCCAGGTAGACTGCTTGTCTAAACTTGATGAAATATAGGCGCCACCAGGTAACAGCAGTGGTCAGGGAGACTCCAGAAATGTGTAACTGAAAACTAAAAAATGAAATTGAAACAAGACTGTAGCCAAACAGCCTCTTTCTACAGGATGCAATAACTGTAAGGCAGAGAGTTTACAACATACAGATTGCTCCTTATATACATTCTCTTGCCTTTTCACATAGATAATATGAAAGTTGGATTGGGCAGACAAGCATATTTTAACAAACACTGATTTTAAATAGAAATGCTTAGGAAAGAAACCACTGTGACAAATACACATGGCTTGAATAGACAAAACATTAAAAAAAAGTCAATGCACTGTAACCCACTCTCCCTCCCACAACATTACTTCAAAATATTTTCAAATTAAATTTTAATGCTAATAAGTATTGCTAGATCAACAGCACTGGGATGTGGTGTCTAGAAGCACTGCAAGCTACCCATCATGGCACATCACCATGTCAAACTGCCAAAGAGAAGAAGAGGCAGCAAGACTCTCACCAGATGTGCATTTTGAAGTGCTGTAGGAATGTGCTTGTTTGGGAGTGAAGAAGGAAGGAGGAACAAAAAAAAAGGGAAATTATTCAATCCCCAGCTGATAAGATCATTGTAACTGGGTGTCCTATAGGTGGTTTTAGCACAGCAAAGGCCTTTCAGACTGCATACACGATCAAGCACTACTTTGAAATCACAGATTGCACTGGAGCAGCAGGACTGTCACTGAAGAATGCTCAAAAGCTCCTAAATTTTTCTTAAATTTCCTCTTGATTCACAACTATCACAATCAGAACATCATGTCTGCTATATCCAAATATCATGGAAAGGAAAAACAGCTTAGATTTCATGACACAGACCTCCACTGCAGTTTTACCACCAAAACAGGTTCAAAACCAGAAGTAGCTTGTCTTCAAGGTGACTTCAGCCAAAATTCACATCTCTTCAAAATAGAAAAAAGAAAATACCATGACAACATAGAAATATTTTTTGGTAGCCTCAACCTTACACTCCAACTATAGCTATACATAGAAAGCCACCCAAGAAATGAGGGTAAGTGTGCCAGACTGGTGCAATAGGGTTTCCCCTGCACAGCTAGAAAACACCCATGACACACAAATCCCAAACTTTACAGATATGCGGTATGTTGTTTTTATGTGCACCTTAAATTCTGCTTCTGGTCTACGTAGGGTAATTCAGTGCAAAAATCTGAGTAAAAGAAATTCAATATATAAATTTAAAAAGCCACTTTAGCTATGTCCACTGCTAAAGTGAGTTTGCCTGGTAACCTAGGAGCAGCAGGCGCTACGGCCTAGGGCAGACTCAGGCCCTGTTTCATCCTGCTGATGCTGTGCTGCCACAAAACCCTCCAGAAATTACTCCCTTGGCGCTAGAGTTTCTCCATCCATCACGTAATGCTCATGATTTCAGTCCCTTTTGTCTGCCTTAGCTATCTGCACTGTGAACCCTCAGAGGCAAAAAAAAAGTTTTATTATATGCTCACAGGACATTTGATCCTGTGATTTTAGGGAGTGAAGCTATCTGCTCTAAGATACAAGGTAATTCACTATTTGAGGTCCAGAATTTCTTTAGAAATGATTCAATCCTTCATTCTTTCTCCTCAAATGCTATATATTACTCTAAACAAGCTTAGAGACCACCAGAGACTGGTCATATACTCTACCACTATTCTTGATGCTTTAAGTAACAGAACAAGCAAGGACCAAGTAGCCAGACACTTCACAGTTTGATCCTGCACATAGGTCATCTCCAGTGTAGATTTTAGGAGCCTGCATTTTTGTTCCCTTTAATTTAATCTCTAAAGACTGTGAAGTTCTATCCTTTATTTCACTGATGTGCTGTATGAGTATAGAGGAGGTTAAATCAGTTATTTGGTTCTTTGCAGAACAACACTAAGATTTGTGTGTGTTGCTTAACACTGCATTTGTGAGCCCAAAGAGTAGAAGACTGAAGCAACACCTAAAGGAGAGACAAAGTTTGCCTTCTGTGCAGCCCAGAGGCAGCACTGAACTGCGTATCTTGAATTAAATCACAGACATGACTTTCCATTTCAGACTTTCTACCCTATTACAGGGTATTATGTTGAACCTTTGCTTCTACCTCTGCAGCCAGGCAAGGAAATGCCAGACAAGGACAACAGACTCTGGCAGGCAATGTGGAAGTTGTGCATGCAAACATGCATGTCCTCACTCACAGATATCCCCGTGTCCAACTGTGAAGACAGAGACAGCACTGTAAAACCCCCTTTGGAAACACAGAAGCAAGACAACTCCCTACGATGGGGCATCCCACTTTCTTGCTAGAGTAATTCCCAGAGCTTTCTGGTATTTTCCTTCAGGGACAGTAGCCTATGCACAAAGCTGGACAATGGCCCTTCAGTGAATCTCCACACCAGGGCAGTGAGCTTCTGCAGACGGTGGAAAAGTCTCAGAGCTCTGCGATGGGAATGGAAAGAGGAAGTGGCTCGTTTCTGCTCAGAGAAAGCTCCAGGTGAGTTATAAGGAAAATTCTGCAAAATGAAAAGTGATTTGTGCAAAATACATTTTCAAAGAAGGTCAATTTTGCCTGAAGGATTATGGCTAGGCTTACTTTCCTTAACTTCTGGCATGTGAAAATGTACCTGTCTAATACATTTATCACAGATTAAACACTGGCAGATACAGGACACTGCCTGGGACCTGGGCACCCAAGATATAAGGCATGCAGAGCAGAGAAAGCATTTGGAAAAAGCTGAAACTAAGTACTCTTCAGGAACTTGTAATTAACTTTGTCTCTATCTGGATTTTAGCTGTAACCACAATAGTGATGCCCCGGTGCCAGGTCAATGGGCACCTTCTTACAAAGGAGAAAAGACTTCTTAGTCTGAAATGAATGGCTACAAGAGTAGGTGTGGGTCAGTAGAGCTGTTGATGTGGCAGAAAATGTTGATTTTCAGCAGCTGTCCAGGACATCTGCTAACGACTTTCCTTCATTTAAAGGCAATCTCAGCTAATGCTGAGAAACCTAAACTCACAAACCACACCCTACACATCCACTCACAGCCAGAAGTGATAGATCTTGTAAGAAAAAAAGACACAGTGTGCTGCCAACAATACATTACCTCTCAACTGAAAGAAGAGAACAATTAAACACTTTATTGAAAGGGGAATAGTTTTTCTCTCGTGCCTCAAACCATGAAAGTGCACGTCTTCCCCAGAGTTGCTGCACAGTTGAAATGGGAATAATTCCTCGCCTGCCTGATTATTTTCAAGACAGGGATGAAACTACCTTAGGATCATTTAAAAAATGTTAAAAGTGTACTACAATCAAATGGTTTGAACTTCCACCATGCATCACTTGCAGCTCATAATGCTAATGTTAAATTCTGGAGACATGAGTCTGTCTACAAATTAATGGAAAATGTGAATTAATATTTACTTCCAGCTAATTGCCCAACTCATATAGTGCACAGTGCAGACAAGCACATTTGATCTTGAAAAGTCTCTTGCACATGTTTTAAATCACTTTTTCTCATTTGCCAAAAAAAATCAGAATTACAAGAAGTATTTAATTGTAAGTCTGGAATACCAGAAAACAGTCAAGTCTCCCCAAAACTGCTATCTGTATATTCTGTGGTTAATTTTAAAAAAATCATTATCTTAAAAGTATTGGAAGTTACTACAGGTGAGGATTAATTGTTTGAGTTGTACATTTCTGAATTTCTTTTTAACAGTGAGGAAAATACAGATGAAGAGATACTTCTACCATTTAATAGTGCTAAGAAGACTTTTATGATTCATTCTTAACACAAGAATAGTATCTAGTAAGCTGAAATTTGGGGGTAAATATTTTTATCAAAGATTTGATTTCAGGAAAAAACAGAAAATCACCTAATTTTGAGTCCTTTCACTTCCCCTTAAAAATACTGAAAAGTTTGAATTTTGTAAAACCATGAGCATTACCAGGATCTGCAGATTAAAAAAATGCAAGAAATGAACTGTATCAGAAACATTGCTCAGTAAAAGATTCAGTAAAGCAGGTACTTTATTTATTTAATCACTTCCCAGATGAAGACCCCATAGCACATTTTTGTACAGTAACACGCAGAGTTCAACACGAAATGGCAATTTAAAAGTGGATTACCAGTTTTACTATCCTAAATGGCAAAGCCATGTCTGACCAGAAGGAAAAACTATGTAAAATTACATGTCTGCACTCTATCTAGAGCATGCAAACCAGATCACTTCATATTGCCCCAGTCTCTTGCTACACCTTCTTTTATTAGTCCAACTAATATTTCTAACTTGTGTAATGCTTCAGAATAGTTTGATGATTTTCCTAAAAATACCCTGCTGGAGAAGAGTTCATTATTCCTTTAATACATTCAATTTCAGCTAACCTAACTATGAAGTACAGACAATACTCAACCATGCATTACTGACAAGGCTTGTGAACCAAACTTGTGACCTATATGGCCCAAAAAAGAAAAAAAACCAAACCAAACCCCAACTCATTTCTGAAGAGACTCGGAACTTCTGGGCAAACCTGAAAGTGTGAGGCTTTGAAGTTGTACTGCAGCAGAATGAATTCCAGCTATATCTCCCTGCTTTTACAAAAAATGTAAAAAAAAAGTTTAAAAACACATTTATGTATTTCCTCCTCATTTTACTAACAGAGGGGAAAGAGTAACATTCTCAGAAAAATTTTGAAAACAAACATCTCTAAAAGGCTCTGTAGTCGTAAAAGCAGCAGCATCTTACAACATCTCAATTCTGTGGTGCTGGAGACAGCTATAGCTTCGAGCTGGGTGCAGTTTCCAGGTTCCCCACTGAGGAGCCTGTGGATGAACTCCCAGTTCCACAAGGGGCTGAACAAGGCAGCTCAGCCCCTTACCAAGCAAACAGCCAGCCTGGGAACACAAACTATATATCCAAGCAATGTATCACACCCCATCAGTCTATACTGACTTGACTTTAAAAACCTGGCCCACAGTAAGTCATACAGATTATTACAGAAAACTTATTCATTGTTAGAGAAGCAAGATCAGAAATCAGTTATATCAGTATTTAACACAATAAGTAATTCATTTCACATAGGATGTCTTCTCATCAATTATTTTCCTGTGGCTCTAAGCCCTGAATTTCATTACAAGAAATTAGGGGCTTCTACTCTACAATAATTTACCTGTCTAAAATAAATAGATCTACAAGAGATTACTATGCTTTAAATCATCTAAGATAGAATTGTAGATATAAATGCAGTTCTTTCATGTCTTCTACTTTATTACCAATAAAGTATCACAGATGCAATTATTATAACACCTGAAACTGTGATAATATCTAATTAGACCATTTACAAGCACTACACCAGCACACAATCCATACTATTTCTAACTACAAACTGTGACAGTGACTTGATGTGTCTGTGTTCTGGATGTTTCCTAGTTTTCTTTTACAAAACAGTAAATTCAATTCACGCTTCTATTCATCACCTGTAAAATTATTTTTGAACACTCTTCAAGAAAAGGTGACAGCTAAAATGCAGTTCAACCCACTGCTAGTCCACTCTGAAATGCAGCATTTGAGTATGCAGAATTTCACAAAGGTTTGTGGAAACCGCTCACACCCTAAAAGAGTTGTGTGCATTCTTCTTGGGTTGAAAATGTTTGAATTCTGACATTAGCAAGGCAGAGACTATACAAATAATTCCCCCATATGAATACCGAAAAGTACTTTTTAACTTCCTAATATCTTTCAGTCAATTAATTTTCTTTTTTAAATATAATAAAGAGATTTTTTTAGGCTAACCTAAGTCCTTCTGATATGTGGAGGAAGCATTTAACCAGTACACGAACTTCCAAGATCTCTGCTGCTCCAATGTACTTACATAGAAACAATTCCATAATAAAGAAAACTTTCATCATTTATAAAAACATAACATCAGCTATATTAAAAAAAAACAAAAACAAAACCAAAAAACACACAAACGAGGCTATAAAAAAGTAATTTTGTTCGATTTAGGTAGAACACATACCCTTAGGTGAACAGACACCTAATTTAAATTACTTTTGTCTTTCAGTATTTGCAAATTAAATTATACTGAACTGTCCAATTCGGGGAAAATCAGATTTAGTTTAATCAGTCTTGTCTTAACTATGACAGTTTCACTTCCTCAATTCTCTGTAAGAGCATATCCCCTAGGGAAGCTGAACAAGGTTTGATGCCTGAAGGGAAGGTAGGGAAGCTTACCAAATTTTATTTGCTTGGTTCTTTTAGCTGGATGACAGACACTGGGTTTTTAAGTGCGCATGGGGCTGAAGACGGATGTAGGATATGGCACACACATCTTTCGCCTGTAAAAGGTTATGTGGCAGAAAAAGCGCTCTTCAGAGAACCTCAGGGCACGGGGGACAACGGGCCCTGAAAAGCCATTACACAGACGGGCGTGCCAGCAGGTAACACGTTCTGCAGTTGAACGGGCCGGCAGAAGAAACGCGTACACTTATGTCAGATTACTTCAGCAGCAAAAATCACCGCAACAAAACTAGAGCAAAACACTCCCGCAGCCCCACCGCACCGCGGGGGCCCCGGGACGGCGGGAGCTGCCGTGTGCCGGCCCCACGCCAAGCACAGCACCGGGGGAACGCGCCTCGATAGAAGCCGAGACTTGACAGCTGCGGCCGCTGCTGCGAGCCCCCGCCGCCACACGCCTTGGCGCGCCCCGGCCGCCGGAGCGCTCTCTCGCAGCCCTCGGCAGGCGCGGCGGCGGCGGGACCCTTCGCTCCTCTATTTCAAAGCGAGCCCCAGCCGAGCAGCGGCGCGGCGGCGGCCGGCGGGAAGGGCAGAGCGGCGGCCGGGCCGGG